>SJXQ01002819.1:8581-45788 GCA_006408695.1 Aepyceros melampus | reverse complement strand
CACCCCATATATATACCGAGTCCCCACCCCTGGACTTCTTAAACAGAAATTTTATGGTTGAGGCCTAAATATATAGGTCTTTGAAAAATTTCTCAGGATGACTCTAATATTAAGATTTATGGATAAACATGGACAAAACTGTCAGTGGTATAGTGTCAGGCCAGTTCAGGGTATAAGAATCCAAAACCTCCTAAGGCAGGAAATTTGGATTCTATGGTTGGAAGTGTGCTCAGATGTAGCACTCATCTGCTTGTGAAATTCATTACTATGTCATTTCCTCCGACCAAGGTCTGGGTTTGGAAGAATGGGTCGAATTGTGTCCCAGCTTTGTTGTTCATCCAAGATATTTTTATCTATAGTTATACAGGATAGGAAAATATTAAGCCAGTATTAGTTTAATGAAGTTGAAAACATTTATAAACAATTTTTATTTTGTGATGAGATGGAAATAATTTATTTTGAGAAAAGCTTGGTACAAAATATTTGCATTTTGCTAAAATTGCATTCTGGCAAGCTAGGCATTTAATAATGGCTATGTTCTTAATTACTAACACTCTGGTCTCGTGACTATTTGTATTACTTTTGAAACATACTCTTAATTTTCAGGAAACAAAAAAACTGTATTTTACTTTCATATAGAAACTAATAGGTTTTTAAGTACTTTCATTCATATCATCTTTAATTTTTGAAATAGCTCTATCAACTGGATAGTTTCAGAACTTAGAACTGGCATTATCATTTTATAGATGAATAACTAAGACTCAAAGAAACAGTTGTTTCTATCCTAGTGTCATGCAATAGGACTGGATATGAGGAATGCCAACTGCTTTGGGTAATTTACATATGTAAATCTCATCTATTATTTTGATACGTGTCCATGCTCAGTCACTCAGTCATGTTCAACTCTTTGTGACCCCCTGGACTGTGGCCTACCAGGCTCCTCTGTCCATGAGATTTCCCAGGCAAGTATACTGGAGTGGGTAGCCATTCCCTTCTCCAGAGAATCTTCCCTATCCAGGAACTGAACCTCGGTCTCCTTCATTGAAGGCAGATTCTTTACCATCTGAGCCACTAGGGAAGCCCACTGGGAAGCTCACTTTTCAAAATTAAACTTTTTCTCCATTTTAAGAATGGACATTAGAGGACTTGTCCTTAGTCATAGAGAAAATGAGAGCCCTAAGACTGTCTGGCCCCCAAAGCCCATGTTCTCATGATATACTAATTCTTTTCAGTAAAATGAAGATATCTATATAATCTCTAAGAACATATCTGGATGTCTTTCCTTCCCATCCACCTCCTGTGCCAACCAATAAGCCTTCAATTAGATAAAAAAATATTCCATTGCATTTTATTGCTGAAGGAAAAATGGAGCAGATAAATGTGGAGGAGAAAATAAGACTCAATATAAGCCTTTCCTGAAAGTTTGGGATCAGAACAGAGAACTCAATCTAGATGATATAAAAAATTAATGATTGTGCATCAGCCTCTTGCTGATGGATATGAGGAATGCCAACTGCTTTGGGTAATTTATGTATGTAAATCTCGTGTGTTATTTTGATATGTGTCCATGCTCGGCCACTCAGTCATGTTCGACTCTTTGTGACCCCCTGGACTGTAGCCCGCCAGGCTCCTCTATCCATGAGATTTCCCAGGCAAGTATATGGGAATGAGTGGCCATAAACTAGGATGGGTAGAAGACCAAGACTAATGCTCTGCCACTGAGCAGTTTACTATCTAGGGTGAGAAGTTAATGATGTCTAAAAAGTGTGACTATTTGGTCTTATTAGGTTGGTTCAAAAGTGATTGCAGTTTCACACTGTTGAAATTTGCTGTTTGATATTGGAATACATTCTTAAATAAATGTGGTTATGTTAGACATCATTTTAATGAATATTTCACACTTTATGTTTTTTTTGCCAATGACTTATTACTTGTTGTTTATTTTATATTTATTTTAGCCTAGGGAAATGATGTTATACAAAAAGCAACTTTGAGTGATTTTCTTATTAGAGTTCAAATTTGGTCATAAAGCAACAGACAACTCACAACATCAACAACAAATTTGGCTAACGAATGTACAGTGCAGTAGTGGTTCAAAAAGCTTTGCACAGGAGGCAGGAGGAGCTTTGAAGATGAGAAGCTCAGTGGCCAACCATTGGAAGTTGACAACGACCCTTTGAGAGACATCATCAAAGCTGATCCTCTTACAACTACAGAAGTTGCCAAAGAACTCAGTACTTAACATTTTATGGTCATTTGGCATTCGAAGCAAATTGGAAAGGTGGAAAAGCTCAATAAGTGGGTGCCTCGTGGTGGTGTTGCTCAGTCACTAAGTCATGTTCATCTCTTTGCAACCCCATGAACTGGAGCATGCCAGGCTTCTCTGTCCATCACTGTCTCCCTGAGTTTTCTCAAACTCATGTCCATTGAGTCAGTGATGCCACCCAACCATCTCATCCTCTGTCACGACCTTCTCCTCTTGCCCTCAACTTTTTCCAGCATCAGGCTCTTTTCCAGTGAGTCAGCTCTTCACATCAGGTGGCCAAACTATTGGAGCTTTGGCTTCAGCATCAGTCCTTCCAATGAATATTCAGGGTTGATTTCCTTTAGGATTGACTCATTTGATCTCCTTGCTGTCCAAGGGACTCTCAAGAGTTTTCTCCAGCACCACAGTTCAAAAGTGTAAATGCTTCAGCGCTCAGCTTTCTTTATAGTCCAGCTCTCACATCCATACACGACTACTGGGAAAAACATAGCTTTGACTATATGGACCTTTCTTGGTAAAATGATGTCTGCTTTTAAAACACTGTCTGGGTTTGACATAGCTGTTCTTCCAAAGAACAAGCACTTTTTTAATTTCATGGTTGCAGTCACAGTCTGATTGATTTTGAAGCCCAAAAACTTATATCTGATGCTGTTTCCACGTTTTCCCCATCTATTTTCCATGAAGTGATAGGACTGGGTGCCATGATCTTAGTTTTTTGAATGTTGAGCTTTAAGCCAGCTTTTTTCACTGTCCGCTTTTACCTTCATCAAAAGCCTCTTTAGTTCCTCTTCACTTTCTGCCATTAAAGTGGTATCATCTGCATTTCTGAGGTTGTTGATATCTCTCCCAGCAGTCTTGGTTCCAGCTTGCAATTCATCTAGCCACCTGGCATGATGTACTCTGAATATAGTTACATAAGCAGGGTGACAATATACAGCCTTGATGAACTCCTTAAGCTGACTGCAAATCAAAAAAAAAATTGTTATTTTGAAGTGTCACTTTCTCTTATTCTATGCAACAACAATGAACCATTTCTCAGTTGGATTGTGACATGTGACAAAAAGTGGATTTTATACAACAACCAAGAATGACCAATTCAGGGGTTAGACCCGGAGGAAGCTCTAAAGTGCTTCTCAAACCCAAACTTGCACTCAAAAATGCTCATAGTCCATGTTTAGTGGTCTACTACCCATCTGATCCACTACAGCTTTCTAAATCCTGGTGAAACCATTACATCTGATAAGTATGCTTAGCAAATCAATGAGATGCACCAAAAACTGCAATGCCTGCAGCCCTCATTGGTCAACAAAATGTGCCCAATTCTTCTCCACAACAATGCCTGACTGCACATCACATGACCAACGCTTCAAAAGTTGAACGATTTGGGCTATGAAGTTTTGCCTCCTCTGTCATTTTCACCTGCCCTCTTACCAACCGATTACCATGTCTTCAAGCATCTCTACAAAGTTTTGCAGGGAAAACACTTCCACAATCAGGAAACAGGAAATCATTAGCACAGATCTTTATGCTACAGAAATAAACAAACATTTCTGTTGGCAAAAATGTGTTGATTGTAATGGTTCCTATTTCAATTAATAGTGGTGTATTTGAGCTTAGTTATAATGATTTAAGATTCATGGTCCGAAACTGCAATTACTTTTTCGCCAGACTTTGATGCTGGGAGGGATTGGAGGCAGGAGGAGAAGGGAACGACAGGGGATGAGATGGCTGGATGGCATCACTGACCCGATGGACGTGAGTCTGAGTGAACTCCAGAGTTGGTAATGGACAGGGAGGCCTGGCGTGCTGCGATTCATGGGGTCGCAAAGAGTCGGACACAACTGAGCAACTGAACTGAACTGAATAATTCTATCAAATCAAGATTTTCAAAGGAAGGTAATAAATATAATCCTCTGTTGTTCAAAATAGCCTTCAGTAACAAAATAAACTTGAAATCTAAGTGGCTTAATACAATAAATATTTATGTAAGACTCATACAAATTCAGAACAGGTCTGTGTTGTTGTAGATGGAGGGCTTTGCTTCACACAATTACCCAGGGACACAGACTGCTCCATTAGGGATACATGGTCTCAAAGGTTGCCATGGAAGGAAAATAAAAACGTAGAGAACTCATATGGGCTCTTCTATGCATTGTCCTGGAGGCAACATTTTATTTCTGTGTAAAGCCTCTGTCTAAAACTAGCCCCATGAACCTGCATAATGCAGGGATCTAGATGTTCATTAAGGGCTTCCCTGGTGGCTCAGAGGTTAAAGCGTCTGCCTGCAGTGCAGGAGACCAGGGTTCGATCCCTGGATCGGGAAGATCCTCTGGAGAAGGAAATGGCAACCCATTCCAGTATTCTTGCCTGGATATTCCCATGGATGGAGGAGCCTGGTAGGCTACAGTCCATGGGGTCGCAAAGAGTCGGACACGACTGAGTGACTTCACTTCACTTCACTTCAGATGTTCATTAAAGTCTTGGCTACAAATTTCAGCTGGTTTTGGCTACAGTCAGGGTGGAAGGTATAGAACTTCATAATCTGAGAAATCTCTTCACAGGTTAGTAGAGTGTGTTCTGAGATACAGCATCCAAGGGAAGACCAAACTGAAACACAGGTAGGTAGAAGTCATCCACTGGATCCTGGGAGAGAATGACCAAAATGAGCATGAAATAGACACAGCGTAAGCGACATTAGTAAGGTAATTCTTTCACTGAGTTAGTTATGTGTAAAGAGTGCTTTATTAAGAGGAATGAACCAGTACAGACAGTATTTCTAATTTTAAGTTTATATGTGTCTATGCATACGAGAAATCTGTGCCTGTAGCTGGCTTTCTTTATTTGGAAAAAATAAAGGAGAGAAAGAAACGACCCAGACTGTAGAGAATTAATTTCAACTTCCATTTGTCTGGAAGTTTGGAAGGAAGAAGTAAATAAATCACCTCATCATGCTTTTAAATTGTTTCAGATCTGGTCCTGTGAAAGATTCCTTTGAGTATTACGAAATGGCCACAGAGATGAACAATGCAAAAGGGATTTGCTAAACTGAAAAAAGAACTAAATGGGCAGGGAAAAAAATGGAGCAAAATCCTAATAGGTAGCTTAGTTAAGCTGGATGGAACATATATAAACAGTGACAGCACTGAGATGCCATTCACTTTCATCACACTTTTGTATAAATATATCTGTAAAAAATCCCTGGCATATACTGCTCACTCATTTTTATTAGGTGTCATTTGACATAAAAAAAAAAAGAGTATTTCCCTAAGATACTATTTCCAGCATACCCAAAATAAGACATCAGAGCAGAAATCTTGGACATGGAATATGTAGTAACAGCTGAGCTAAATGGAAAGTTGAGTAAATAATGAAGTACTTTATATTTGCCTGTTTATTTCTGAGTTCGTTTAAATATTTCAGAATTTCAAGGAAGTAGCCATACCTGTGCTTCATTAAATATAATTCAATGATTTATCTTTCATTTATTGCCCAAAAGTTCGGTAAAAATCTCATATCTTTGTTAATATAATCTACATGATTAATGGGGAAAGACCCTTAAGTTCAGTTTTGTATACAAAAAAAATCAACTTATGGTATGATTTCGGAGCTTCTTAAGGGAGATGAGGATGAAAAATGGTGATTGAACTTTTTAACAAGAGTGGTCCAACAGAACTTTTTTTTACAGAATAATGCACTGCAGTCATTTCAACTGTTTGATATGCAAATTCATTCACCATTTGTCAAGGTAACTCCTGAAAAATGATTACATTACTTAAGAATTTGTTCTAAAATAATTTTTGTCAATCTTATCTATGAGCTACTTGCTTTTATGATTCCTCCATATTTATGTCCTTGTATATCAAGACTTACGAGATTGAACCCTATCAAGTTGGTGTGAAGTGAAAGAACTGTCTTTATATGTTGAGGTGTAAAATTGTAATGAACCACTGAATATTCATTAGAAGGACTAATGATGAAGCTGAAGTTCCAATGCTTTGGCCACCTGATATGAAGAACCCACTAAATGGAAAACACCCTGATCCTGGGAAAGATTTAAAGCAGAAGCATATAACAGAGGGCGAGGTGGTTGGATGGCATCATCAACTAACTCTGGGAGATAGTGAAAGACAAGGAAGCCTGGCGTGCTGCAGTCCATGGAGTTACAAAGAGTCCAGCATGACTGAACAGCTGAAAACAACAATTGTAGAATGTAAAAAATATGCTCTTTGGTAGCTTCAAAAATTAGCTTGCCATGTCTGCTTTTTCATTTGAGGAGCAATAATATAGCGCTAGCCTTGAAACACTAGGAATTGATTACTAGAAATACAGGAAGTGAGGAAGATATTTTCCTGGCATTGTTGTATAATGTTGTGTTAGCCATTCAGTAATGTCTGACACTTTGTGAACCCATGTGCTGTAGCCCTCCAGGCTCCTCTGTCCGTAGAATTCTCAAGGCAAGCATACTGGAGTGAGTTGCCATTCCCTTCTCCAGGACCCACTATTGATCCTCATATCCATTTGGCTTTGCAGGAGAGGGACTTAATATCTCTAGTACATGAGTCTGTTATCTTCAACTCTTTTCTCAATATCTTCAGGAGATCTTTCAATTACCATTTTAATAGTGTTGAAAGTGTTAGCCACTCAGTTGTGTCCAACAATTTTTGATCTCATGGACTGTAGCCCACCAGGCTCCTCTGTCCATGGAATTCTCCAGGCAAGAACACTGGAGTAGGTTGCCATTCCCTTCTCTAGGGGATCTTCCCAACCCAGGGATTGAACCCAGGTCTTCTGCATTGCAAGCAGATTCTTTATCATCTGAGCCGCCAGGGATTTCAGATAGGGCAGTAACAAAAGTAATTTGTTAGGTTCTATCTATACCAGAGAAAGGACCTGATATTTTTAAGAATCTGAAAAGTGGAACATGAAATAAAATCCTGAGAAAAAGAGTTGAGACTCTGTTTAATCTGCTCTTGACAATATTTTGGAACTCTCACCATCTGAATACTTATTTGCAAAGTGGTTAATCACTTTGGAATAATATGGCTTATTTAAAAATCTTTCAAACATGAAAATATACCACTGATCTAAAACAACTTATTTCAGCCTACATTACAGGTTTAAGGTTTGTTTGCTTTAATATACAATTTTAGAAGACCCTGGAATATGACTTAATGAGGCTGAGTAACTCAGTAGAGCCACCTAGGACTAAAGGAAGGAGGCGGGATTTGAACACAAGAGCTCATGCTCTTTGCCAGTTCATGATCACTTTTTGGTCTTCCTACTTCTTTAGGTTATTTTATTCAGTGATAAGCTGGCAGAGAGGAAGAATCAAGTATGGAAAGGAAGTTTAATTTGGGGATTCAATCATGATGATGGCTGAATAAATCTTTTCAGTACCACACAAGTTAACATACACTCATCGGTGTTGGAGTCTTCATTATACAACTTATTCAATGCCAAAGAAGTCAATGGCAGACTTTAAGAAGTGCTTGCAAAGAATTCTGAGATTGCTCTTGCGTGACCCCACAACAGCTTATCTTTCTGATTCAGCAAGGAATACAGAGGACAAATTGTGAAATAAAAACAAAGCAAAAGCATCTTTTCACCTCTCAGGTTAAGGTGGTTTAGGTCTCTTCCTAGTTTTCTTTTATTAAAGCACTCTTAAGCCATAGATTATTAAGTAATTATCTATCCTTCAAATAATTAAAACATTCAAGTAGGATAGAATACAAAATATTTTATAAATATTCTGTCAAAATATTAAATTAAACAAAAAGTATCAGATCATACAAAAGCTTTGTTTTGTTTAAAGATAGAAATAATGTTTTGCTCTGAGAAACTTTTAAAGAAAAATAAACAATTATGAGATAAAACCCATCTGCAGCTCACTACCAGGAGATAAGCACTGAATATTTTCTATTATATATATATGTGTGTGTGTGTGTGTGTGTGTGTGTATTCACCTATAGGTATATATGCATATGTACATATAAATGCACAGGAACATTCAACAAAATATCATGAATGTGTTTCCATATACGTAACAATATCTTTGGTATTTTGTGGCAAAATATTCTATCTTATTCTCTAATAATTAATGTTGACAAATGCTTATAATAACATAAACTTTAATAAGCATCTTCATTTTTAGAATAAATTCCTAAGCATATAATTGCAAGTTCAAAGAGTATGGTTCTTTAATATAGGTGTATGTTGTTTTAGTGTTATCAATAACTTTGATGTATGTTATCAGGTTACAACCACCTGAAAGATCATACACCAAGAATAAGACAGTTCAGTTCAGTTCAGTTCAGTCGCGCAGTCGTGTCCGACTCTTTGCGACCCCATGAATCGCAGCACGCCAGGCCTCCCTGTCCATCACCAACTCCCTGAGTTCACTCAGACTCACGTCCATTGAGTCCATGATGCCATCCAGCCATCTCATCCTCGGTCGTCCCCTTCTCCTCCCGCCCCCAAACCCTCCCAGCATCAGGGTCTTTTCCAATGAGTCAACTCTTCGCATAAGGTGGCCAAAGTACTGCAGCTTCAGTTTTAGCATCATTCCTTCCAAAGAAATCCCAGGGCTGATCTCCTTCAGAATGGACTGGTTGGATCTCCTTGCAGTCCAAGGGACTCTCAAGAGTCTTCTCCAACACCACAGTTCAAAAGCATCAATTCTTCGGCACTCTTCCCTCCCAGCATCAGGGTCTTTTCCAATGAGTCAACTCTTCGCATAAGGTGCCCAAAGTACTGGAGCTTCAGTTTTAGCATCATTCCTTCCAAAGAAATCCCAGGGTTGATCTCCTTCAGAATGGACTGGTTGGATCTCCTTGCAGTCCAAGGGACTCTCAAGAGTCTTCTCCAACACCACACTTCAAAAGCATCAATTCTTCTGCGCTCAGCCTTCTTCACAGTCCAACTCTCACATCCATATATGACCACAGGAAAAACCATAGCCTTGACTAGATGGACCTTAGTCGGCAAAGTAATGTCTCTGCTTTTGAATATACTATCTAGGTTGGTCATAACTTTTCTTCCAAGGAGTAAGCGCCTTTTAATTTCATGGCTGCAGTCACCATCTGCAGTGATTTTGGGCCAAATACTCCAAGAAACAAATGAAAGTGGGTTAGATACTTTCTATGACAATACTTTGTACAGTCTGATGTTAACTTGGGAAAGGACTAAAGAGTACAAACTCTTGGCCATCCTTTGTTTCAATTTAAATATTCAAAAACCCCTAACCTAACAAAGTCCCCCAAGAAAATCTATCTCAGGCTCTCCTTAATTTTCCTTTTTTGCTTCCAAACAGTGAAACTCCAGCCAAGATTTTCTGGTTATGGAACCTCTTCCGATCCTGATATCTCACTGGCTGCAGAAATAATTGAGAACTGGAATGAAATTTTCCATCTTATCTGCCCTCTGTTGTTTTGCAGGAGGGTGTGGTGTTATCAGTTTGTAGTGGGTGTGAGGGAGGTTTAGACTTGAGACTGGTGGGCCCTCTCTTCCCCAGATTTGCTGTCTGTTGTTTTGAGGGAGTGGGTAAGCGGATCTTAGAATCCCTGGATGTGACGAGATAACATTGACTATAGGCAATTCTATGTACTGATAAAAATAATATATAGTTTTCAAATAGTCCCATAGTGAGTCACTTCTAAATAGTCAGAAATACATTTCCTGCAATTCTTCTTTGAAATTTGAATTAATAGTTTTATAAAATTACTCCCCTCACGAAGGGAGTCCTATTGAATGCTCATAGAATTAGCACCATGCTCTTAACCTTGCCATAACCTGAGGCTTTGGGAACCACCAGATATGAATCAAAGTCCAAAGTGTATTCTCTCATAAGAAATGTATTCTACTCCTAGCCTGACTTCCTGAAAGTAGCAAAGAATAGCCTAAGAGCAAGAGTTAGACAAAAATCTGTTGGCAGGTTTCCAGAATGCCAGACTACTGGTAAAAGGCAAACATCCCAAGTCATGGATGGATGGTGCAGCTGAAGTCTAACAAACATCATGAGCTAAAGAACCTGGGGGCTCTTGAAGAAACTGCCAAGATAAGTTGTCCTGTTGAGCCACTCAGCTCTGTAAACTCGGGCAAGTCTTTTAAACCATCTAAACCTCAGTTTTCTTATCTGGAAAGTGGGACTAATGACTGCCTTGTGTACCTTGCAAAGTGGTTGTAACAGCCAAATCAGATCACCCCCCAGCAAGCACCTTCTCAGTGTACAAAGAGATCGATGCCCTGTCATCAGCAGACAGTACCTCCTGTTGCTTCTGGAGCTTCACAAAGCAGCTCTCTTCTGCTGCTGCCCTCCCAGGCCTCCTCCCTACACTGGTTACTCTGCACAGATAGAAGTGGGAGGAAAGGAAGCAACAGGTATTTCAGAAAAACCAGAATCTTATCCAGTTTCACATGTGATTCTCTAAATCTCTCTCCTGCATTTTCCTCATTAAGTCCCCCAATTCCCCAATCCTATCTCCTTCCCCAACTCAGTAACATAGTTGGTTAATTCTAGTTAACCTAATAAGCTACCTTCCCCTTAGCCCCAAAAAGCAGAGCCATCATTATATTCCTAAAGACTCTCTGCAAGGAGCTCACTGGTTGTCTTTCTTTAGAAGATGGAGAGGAAGGCAGTGCTATTAGTGAAGGAAATCCGAAAAGAATCCTGATGCCTCCCCCAGGGACTGGAGTGGGATGGAGAGCTGTGTTCCCAGGTGTGGAGGTTCTACCTCCCTGAAAGCCCTCTGTGGAGGCAGCAGGGCCTCAGGGAGAAAACAGAGCCATGGCAAAGTTCTCCCAAGAGATGGTAAAGCCTCCAGCCTCCAGGGTTGATGAGGGCCTGACAAATGAACATGAGAGTGGTCCCCCATGTGGACAGGAGACCAGTGGGCTCCACCTGCATGCTCTGGGTGGATGTTCACAGAAGCTGGGAAGAAGAGGGTGTTCCAGGAAGGCCTGAGGCTTACTTTCCCCCATCCTGGCAGGATGGCTACAATAGCATATCAAATTTAATTTAAAGTAATAAAAGAAATGTGACATTTCTTGTGCCTGCTCATGTGGCATAGAATTCACATGCCTGTTGTTCTTTCTGGGACATTCTGGCAGGTAACTCTGCTTTCTTTGGATGCTCCAGAGTTTCAGGGAAATGGTTCTAAAGATCAACATAAGCTCTTTCTGAAATTACCTTCCGCTCCCACCCCTGGTGAGAATTTACCCAGGGAAATACCAACCTAGCAAGTATTTCCTTCACAACCGGCAACTCCAACCCTGAGTGGCCTACGCTCCCTTCACTCACGAATGCTTCTAAACCAATCTTTAGTGGAAAAGAACATCTTCTCTTTCTTACATCCCAAAGTTACACATAATAAACACATCAAAAAATGAATACAAAACATCATGACCAGCAAGCAGTGTCCGCGATTCCCAGGTGAGAATGATTGTTGAACTGCAGTACCAACTGTGCTCACAGCCTTGGAAAATGGAGATGTCATTGACTTATTTAACCCGAGGAAACCGAGGCCGAGAGATGTTAACTAAGTGGCTAAAAGTTTCAAGCTATAAAGTGTCAGAGCTAGGGTTGAACCCAGCTCTGTACTCCACTATTCCTCTGGACTACTGATCCCAGTTATCTGGGCGTTCTTTAGCAACACGCTTCTTTTTCTCAGTGTGTGTGTGTGTGTGTGTGTGTGAGATGAAGGGCTCAGCTGCTGAATGTAGAATAGACAGCACAGATTTTTAAATAGAACCATTGCCATATTTGTTTAAGTCTGGAACTCAGTTCCAGTAGGCGTCTGTTGAGCTTGGGTTGAAATGTGCCCATTGCTGATTTAATGTGATAATCAGAGGCGGGGGCCCTGCTGACAGACTATGATGTATTTGCTGTTGTTCTGCACTTTGATGTTCTTTGGAATTTGTCAAAACTTCACTTCAGCACTTTAAAAAGTGCCATGGCGTCATCTGTCCCGCTCTCTGCAGAAGCAAATGGCAGGGGAGTGGTGGCCACTGGAGTGAAGGTCAGCGCCAGGTCAGAAAGTGACAGAAGACCTCTCCTGCTGCTCCCCCACTTCACACCCCAGGGACTCCTAACTCTGGGGGATAAACGTCTTTGCCGCCTCTGACTGAAGGGGGCCCACAGAGCCTTCCCATCTCAGCTCAGTCACGGGGCATGGAGACAGGAATTGCTTTCCACACCCTGAGTCCTGGGGGATCAAGCCGCAGGCAAGCAAGGAAGGCGGGGAGTGCAGGAGGCGTGGCAGCTGAGCTCTCTGCCTCCAGGTGGCTCCGTCTCAGGGCCGGGTGGCTGGCAGTGTCCGGGGTCCCAGCCTCTGCCGTGCCTGCTGGCCGCTGTGGTCATGGTAAAGACAGCAGCCAGCAGCAGGGCGTGCTGATGCTCAGGCCCCCGTGGCCAGATGAGTCACCCCCTCGGCTCGCCAGCTGGACAGTGCTGTCTCTTTCCCAAGGCTGGTCTGGGCAGCAGAGAGATTTTGGAACACCGCTGGCAGCCAGCACTGGGGCTCTGCAGAGCCATCTTGAGAGCAGCTGATCTGAAGGGTCACCTTGTCCTAGAGGGAAGGAATGGCCAGGTTTGGTTGCACCAGCTCCCTGTTGGAAAAGGAGAGATTGGTTTGCCTAGAAAATCCCTGTTGGGTTTTTCTGTTGAGGTGCTTCATCAACCTGAAGGGATGGGATCTATCAAATGGAGTCCCAGGGAGTCCTGGTTCTGTGACACTGGGGTCATTGTTTTCATATTCCTGTACAAGATGACATCACCTCCATTGAGAAGCCAGCCTCTGAGAGAATCAAGAAAAAGCCATAGAGTCCTTCATTTTATTTTAGCTCTCCAAACCTTAGTTTCCAGATCTGTAACATGAGGTTTATAATAATGTGCTAGCTTGGGGAGTTCTTTGAGAGCTAAACGTGATTATGTACATTAAAATATTTAAGCAGAGTGCCTGGCGCAGAGTAGGGGTTCAGTAAATGTTCATTTGTTTCCTTCTTCCTTGCCCCCTTGGTTTCCTGGATCCATTGTCATATCCTCCCCAATGGCCAGATGAAAAGACCATTTTGTAATCACTAAAGCTTAGGAAAGATGAAGTGACACTGTCAACCGTAACAAAGTCAGGGACTCAGCTGAGAGCAGGGTTCCGCTCAGTCTGTTGTTGGAAGCCACATTCTAATCCTCCAAGCTGGGGTAGAAAATAGTGCTGAGTGCCTGTGGATGGCATCTAGCTGGCGAGGGTGACAGTTGTTACTTGTGGAGGCAAAGATTTAAAATATGAGGCGTGGACCGCCCAGACATGGGTCTGCGGGGGAGAGGGCCTCCAGCCCAGAGAAGCCGTTAATTTCCCTTCCATTTCAGATGGAAGAGAAAGCGTCCTTGCCAACCTCAGGGACCCTGAGAGAGCCACTTCTCACTGCAGACCAACAATTTCTGACAGGTGAGTGGCCTTAAGGGTCACTTGGGATTAACAACTGGGAAGCAGTTCCAGAAAGGAGCCACAGACATTGAGACAGTTTGGCTCCTTGTGCTGAGAAGGTGACGTCAGCCATGCAGATAAATTCCAAAGACTCTATCACCACCACCAGCCCCCTCAACAATGTTTCACCAGCTTGTAAAATGTTCCAAGCTCTTTCCATACTGACAACTTCTGGGGGCTATCCAGGGCATCCTGGAAAATTACAGCAAGAGGGTACCTTTCCAGTTCTTTACCCAGATCCTGGGTTTTTTTTTTTTTTTTTTAGATTTAGTCTAATTTCTTTCTGTTCTATCAATTATTGTTAAATGGGAAAGCTTGTTTCAGTACTAAATGTTGAAGGCTGTGTAGAATAGATTGGAAAAATCACCATACTTTAGGTTCTGATCAGAAAATATGCCAGAGTTGGATGATGACCACAGCACTGAAATCATTACAGTTTTCCTCTCTGAGCCCTCACTAAGTCATTTCTCAGGACCTGCTTATGGATACTTGTGTGTCCATTCTACAGATCAAGAAATTGAGGTAAAGACAGACTAGATATACTCTGCTGAAGGACATTCAGCAAAAACCTGTCAGATCAATCAAAAGTATGATGCCTTGCTCCCAGACCTCTTCACTTTCATTCTTCTGGAAAACAAAGTGAGATTCAGGGGATCCAACAAGAGATTCTGTGGGCATAGAAGGGCCTAAACAGAGCAGAAGTGCCCTTGATATAATAAGCTCCCTGTGTCGTTTCAGAGGCTCTATGAGAGAAAAGAGATTTCCATGGGGTAGAGAAAGAGGGTCATATGGGAACCAATGAAGTCCAGGCAAACATTTGCCACCCGCCTACATCACTGAATGAAGAAGGCAATCTACTCTTACAAACAGCACTCTAAAGCTACATAAAACATTTTCCCATCTGTCACTGACAACAAAACTATGAGTACAGTCTTTTTCTTGCCATTTTCCAGTCAAGGAAACAGAAATCTGGAGAAGTCTACCTTGCCCAATGTCATACAGCTAATGAGGAGTAAAATCAGACCACCCAGCAACCCAGCTTTTCTGAAGCCAAGTCCAATGCTGCACTTGGACTTGTCAGTGATTGCTATACAAGCCAAGTCTGTACCCTATATTTCCAAAGCTCTTACATAGAAGAGTTAACCAGAGTTCGTATCACTGGACACTAAGAAAACACTTATCAGAAAAGATGTTATGACTGGAGCTACTGACACAAGACTCAAATGGCAGAGGGGTTTTAGGGCAGGCATCAGAAGCCCCAAAAGCCTTTCTTTGCCCAGAGAAGCTCTTAGGCTAGGTGTCTTTCAATAGTAGGGTCTCGTGTTCACTTGTGTAGGCCAGGGTGACAACTAAGACCTTGGACCATGGAGCCTTGTGGGGAAGCCCCAGAATGTCCCAGTCCTCTTGAAATCCTGGGATCTGATCCAAGGATTAGAGAGTGTCAGATCTGGGCCTCGTGTTCCCCCAGGACTATGTCAGAGACCCAGCCTCCTGCTCTCTGTTCTGTCCTGTGTGCACAGAGCTGGGCCTCAGGAGGTGAAGTGGGGACAAGACGACGTCCCCAGGTATCAACTCCAGCCTAGGCACACACCCGGGGAGTAAAATGGCTTGCCCTGGCCAACACAGTCATAAGCAGAGACGATCACAGTCCAGGCTAAAAAGGCGGAAAACCAGTAGGCAAGGAAAGAGTTTTGTCATCCAAGGACAATAAAGTTTATGTATTCCCAGATGTGGGTCCTCCCACTTAATCAAAGCAGAGGCCCATTCCAGTGAAAAGAGCTTTTCTCCAGCAAAATGGGAAGGCAGTTTCTTTGGGGCTAAATTTAGACTTCACCCACAGGGGAAGAGCTCCAGTTCTTCAGGGCTGCCGACAGAACAGGCCAACGGTTCATTGTCCCAGCTGGACACAGCCAGCTCCAGAGCCAAGCCAGCATGGGTCTAAAGTGTTCCTGGGCTTGGAGTGTGGGCTGTGCTGTCCCCAGGGCTGGGCTCTGCCCCAGGCTCAATTGCAGCTTGGAGGATGCGTGCTCTGGGTGCTCTGAGCTGGGGGGCTGGGGGTGGGGGTGTCAGGTCTCCTCATTTGCTCTGCCAGGGGCAGCTGCTCAATGCTCACTACTCCAAAGACTGGGGCTCAGAGCTCCAGAAGTGCTGCAGGGCCAGGCTTATGCCCTCAGACTTATCTTAAAGGTGCTTGGAGATCCAACTTTGAGAGGGAAAGGTTTAGCAAAATGACCAAATTAATATACAGAGTGGTGTGGTTCCCAAGAAGGAAGAATAAATTACTCATGTCATATAAGGCTTCATGGGGAAGTGGTTGGGATTTTTCTCCTACAACAGGACCTCTTCCCCGCATCTTAAACCCACAGTGTCCTCTCCCTGACTCAGTACTTTTCCTCAGTGACCCATAAGAAAGTTATAGCAGAATACTGAGGCATGCCTTATCTTAGGGAAAAGTTAGTGTGGCCCCAACCAAAGGAAGTCAAACAAGCTCCATTCATTTCTCTCCTTAGCCAGTAATAGGCAAGAGGGAAGAAGACTCAAGATCTGGCTTCCCATCCTGAACTCTTAGGACATGTATGCCAACTCATCCTACTGTGCTCACCAATTCACAACTGTCAAATCCAATCATAACTTATACCAGGCAGGGCTGGGACACTGGGAGGGAGAGTGACAATTAAAATTGACTGCGTCTTTCTCATCCAGCATCCTTGTAGACACAAACCAAGCTTTGCTTAAGAAGTGAAACAAGATGAAAAATTCTGAAATGTATCCTGAAGCACATAGACACCACCTCCCTAGAGAGCTCCCACAGACAGAGCCAATCACCATTTCCTAGGGTGCGCTCATGACTATGCACTCTTAGCTCAATTATACCACTTGTTCCTCTGTGGGTCTTTAATGGTTTGCATCCGATTCCCCCAGAGACTGGGAAGTGTCTTGATCCTACTTCATTTTGATTCTCTGAAAGTGAAAGTCGCTCATTTGTGTCCGACTCTTTCGACCCCATGGACTATTCTCCAGGCCAGAATAATAGAGTGAGTAGCCTTTCACTTCTCCAGGGGATCTTCCCAAACCAGGGCTCAAACCCTGGTCTCCCACATTGCAGGCAGATTCTTTAACAGCTGAGCTGGTAAAGGGAAGCCCAAGAATACTGGAGTGGGTAGCCTATCCCTTCTCCAGAGGCTGTTCCCAACCATGGAATTGAACTGGGGCTCCTGCATTGCAAGAGGATTCTTTATCAACTGAGCTACTAAGGAAGCCCTTTGAATCTCTAGTTTCTGGCAAATAGTAGGCCTTCCACTGGTATTTGATGAATGAATGGATGAATGATACTCAAATTTATAAACCATCTTGTTTAAATATCTTGGTGCCTTCCTCAATAAAAGGAGCTGGTATGATATGAAAGTTAATAGATGTCCAATAAAAAGAAGAGACATCCCAGGATTGCCTGTAATTCCACACAATGATGGGAAAAGCATGTTCCTCCCCACAGTGAACAAGCAAGTATCTGCTAATGTTTGATTATCGTCTCTGCTCTCATTAACTGGAAGCAACGGGGCTGCCTTGTGTATCTTTCTCTCTCACCCTCTCTGCTTAGTTGGAGCTGACTGCAATGGCTTTTTCTATTGTGGTTCTCCCGGCTACAGGTTAAAACAGAATATCAAAGGCCCCACTGTGCTCATTATCTGCAGTGAAGCCCTCAGTAACTTCCCAGCCTCTCTGTCCCTGACCCACTGATGTGATAGCTGATCAACATCACAGGAAGGAGCTCCTAGACCCTACCAGGTAGACTCAGGAGATCAGTTTCTTGGTGGAGAACCCTCTCTACCAATCTTAGAAAGAAACACATATAGTGACAGCCCCGCACACAGAAAGTGTAGGTGGGAGAATTCCCACCTGAGGAGTGGGAGAATTCTCAGATACCCTGTAGCAATTATCCTATCATATAAGAGGAATGCCAAGGATATAAATATTTAAAAGAGAAGCATGCCTATGTCATCAGTCCTAAACCATTTGTTTTGCATTTTAGTCAGCCAATCAGGAAAGAAGGGAGAGAGTGCAAATCCTTTTTTTTTTTTTAATGTTTCAAGGCTGTCAGACATTTTCAGAAGTTTAGGTTAGAAGGCAAAATACCAAACAAGAATATCTGAAAATTTTTGAATGGAAAGATTACTAGGTGAGACATGTGTGTTTCTTTTAAATAAGTATTAATGATCATAAATTGCCATGATTGACTTCAACTTGATGTTTAAAGACATTGGACTTAGCTGGTAGGAACTGTTGCCCTCTACTGGATGGAATGTCACAAGGAAACCATGATTTCATATTTGCAGTTGCCTGGATGTTTTCATCCCCTCAAGGATGCAGAGGGTCCTGATGGTGGTGATGGTGAAATGAAGATGGAGGAGGGGGAGGGGAAGGAGAAAAGGAGAGAGAAGGAGGACTATGTCATAATAACTATGAGAAGAGGAAGAGCCCCTTAGATTTACATAGCACTTTAGTGTCTTTCAACATGCACAAAATTGTCTTACTTGAACTTCACAATTATCCTGTGAAGATGGTGTATAATGTTGCAAATGACAAGACTTTGGCAGAGAAGTTACATCATTTATCTATGGATTTAGAGCCAGAAAGGGGCAGAAATGAAATTCTGATCCAGGCTTTCTAAATTCAAGCTCTGGAATGGTTTTCCTTTATTCTCTGTATTTGGTGGACTTTACTTAAATTTGCTTAAGTCTAGTTTTACAGATTTTTTCAAAAGTTTCTTTTCTGTATTAAAGACACAATTCATTCTCACATTCAATCAAAACCATTTATTGTACACCTGCTCTATACCTGGCCCCCAAGCTATAAACTGGGGGATAGTAGAGAACAAAGCAAGGTCTAGCTCTCACAGATGGAGAAGGCAATGGCACCCAATTCCAGTACTCTTGCTTGGAAAATCCCATGGACGGAGGAGCCTGGTAGGGTGAAGTCCATGGGGTCGCTATGAGTCGGACACGACTGAGCAACTGAGTGACTTCACTTTTCACTTTTATGTATTGGAGAAGGCAAAGGCAACCCACTCCAGTGTTCTTGCCTGGAGAATCCCTGGGACAGGGGAGCCTGGTGGGCTGCCGTCTATGGGGTAGCACAGAGTCGGACACGACTGAAGCGACTTAGCAGCAGCAGCAGCAGCAGCTCTCACAGAAGGGGTAGTCAGCAGACAAGGGAACAAATCAATAAAGATCATAATGTCAGAGAAATAAATGGTTAAAGGCTGTGAAACAAGGTGAAAATGTACAAAGTCCCCATGATGGGAATCCACATAGCAGATGGCAGTTTCTGATAGCTAGAATTTTTGGAAAAGAAACCTCTAATGGCAGAGGACCAACTTGGTTTCCCAAACACAAGTCTGAAAATCATTGGTAGGCATCAGAAGGATGGCCTGGGAATGGCCATTTGCCTAGACAACCCCTTTAAGAAACTCATCAAGAATGCAGATAGGAAAGAACTCCCCTAGAAATATGTGTGTTTTTTAATTAAAAAAGATGAAGAGAGCTCATTTGTAAAATATCCACATGACTGTTACATATTTAGCTTATTCCACAGTTACATCACTTAAACACTTTGATTTACACTATCCAGAACCTGGAACCAATCTAATGTCCCACAACAGATAAATCATAATACAAACTGTGGTGCATCCATACCATGGAATACTATTCAACAATAAAGAGGAACTGGCTATTGATCCATGCAACAACTAGCATAGATCTCAAGACGACTATGCGAAGTGGAAAAAATCCAGTCTTAAAAGGTTATACTCATTGTGTGATTCCATTGATGCAATTTTTGAATCATTGCCTCAGTGGTTTCCTGTGGATAGAAAAGAGGAGAGGGTGGCTACAAAGAGGATACTTTATGGGACAGAACAGTTCTGGAACTCGACGTGGTGATGGCTATACAAATCTATACGTGTAAGATGTCATAGAATTGTACAGAGACATACCAAGAATGAGTGCATGTGAAAACTGGTGAAATATGATAAGATCTGTAATTTAGTTGATGGTTTTGAGTCAGTCAGTTTCCTTGCTTCAGGGAATGCCCTAGTGGTCTAGTGGTTAGGACTCCACGCTTCCATTGCAGGGAACATGGTTTCAGTCCCTGGCTGGGGAGCTAACATCCACAAGCTGCATATTGTGGCCAAAAAAGAAAAACACTCTCCTTGCTTCATAATATATTGTTATATAAGAATGCGTCTTTGGGGAAACCTGAGTGATGGTACGTGGGGCTACCTCTTTTATTACAATTTCTTGAGTCTATAATTAATTCAAAATAAAAAGTTTAAAAAAGAAAAAAGATGAAGAAGGCATCCTTGGAATTGCTAAGTTGTCTCACCATTTAATGAGGCTCTGCTATCAACCTTAAAGAGAGGTATCCTGGGGTCCCTGAGCTTTGGAGGGTGGGTAAACAATTGAATGAGGTACAACTAATCTGACAATGGCAAGTATCATATGAGAAGAAAGAAATCAGGACCCACAATGAATACTGAGTTTTCAGATCAAAGAGAACATTCTGCAAGGAAGACTCCATTAACACAAGACTAGTCAGCCCTGTGCAGTAGAGGAAAGAGGGTGAGGGCAGGAGAAGCACTGGGCTGGGTTACATCCTCCACCCTTGGTCTTTTGCTTCAGTACTGATCCTCTGTGGTGCCTGAGCCCAGAGCTGAGGCAGCAGCCAGAGCTCCAGAGTCCCCACTCACAGTAGTCAGGACTCTGGTGCTGGCGTTTGTGCCATGTAAAGGGCTGTGGGGCTCATGTGGCATCTGTTCTCAGGACTGGCCCCACAGCACAAAGAGCCTGGAGAGGGCATGGTCTTGGGCACTTTGCAATCACTTAGGAGAACACTTGGTGGGGGCTGGCACGGCTGCCTGGTCTGCTGGCAGGACATTTTGGTGGGAATTCAGTCAGTGTTCAAAAATATATATATTTTTATTTTAAATGGAAGGATTGGGTTAGATGGCTTTTAGGACTATTCCAGCCCTAATATTCTGCATTTCCATGAGTCACTGAGGCTAATCTAGTCATTGTGATTCAGCATTTACTTGCGCTCTTTGCTCTCAGCTTCCTGGCAGCCAAAGTGAAATCACCTAATTTTTGTGCCAAGTACTTAACACTCATCATGGACAGTTTGTATTATTGCCAATAGTTTTAAGTATCTTGTCTCAACTAAATTACAAGTTCTCCCTGAAATGATAACTGACTATTATTTGTAATCCTTGGTGTCTTTCACACAGCAGATAGAATTGTGGTATTTATTAAATATAATTCAATAAGTAAAAAAGAATTCAGCTGAAAATGTTGATAGATTTGACCACTTGACTATATAAAAAGTTTAATGTTTACAGAGTAAAAATTACTACAAATCAAAAGATTATTGGCAAATTGGGCAACATATTTACAAAATATACAGAAGTTAAAGATCAGGAAACTCATAGGACAAAAACCATAAATGGCTAATAAGTATAAGAAAAGATGCTGTCTCACTACTCATCAAAGACAGGAAAATTAAAAGTATGAGATGATGACTTTTTGTTGTGATTAGCAAAAATTTAAATGCATCAGAACATAAAATGCTCATGATGATCTGAGGAGACAGACATTCTCATACCCTGCTGGTGAAACTATAAATGATGCTGGTAGAGATGGAGCAAAATTTGTTAGGAGATAATGAAGGTCCTAAAAATGTGCCAAATGGTTTGTCCATTAGGAATTTGTCTTAAAAAATAATAATTTGGGAACAAGGAGACATACGCAAGAATAGTCATTGCAGAACTGCTTGTAAATTTGAAAACAAACTAATTGTCCATTGAAGAATGTACAGATAAATAGTGGTGCTTTTATTCTATATACTATTATACTAGTTAAAATTAATGGACTAGAGCTACATGGATCTATTTCTAAAATACACTGTTGATTCCAAAGATCAGATTGGAGAAGGAAATGTACATTATAATACCATTTGGGTAAATTTTTAAAACAGAAAGCAGCACTATTTTTTCTATTACACATTAGCCATTGAAATATAGCAAAAGTATTTTAAAAACCCGGAAAAGATCCTCATCAACTTCAAACTTGTATTTGAGAGACAGGGGTGAGACTGGAAAGAAATACAAATGAGGCTTCAATTGTTTCTATAATTTTTTTAAAAGAAAAAGACAGATTAAATGCAAAAATGCACCTAAGGCAAGTATCGTTGTATCTGGCTTAATAAGTAGAAATATCAATTACCTTAATTACTAAACCATACTGAGGCTAAGTATAGGCAGGACTTAGAAGACTTGATTTAATGCAAGAAAATACAGAGTGAAAAGTTTGAGCAAGGCTCAAGTTTGAGCATGAGTATAAAGGGGAGCAGATGTTGAGATGCTGCTGGTCAGGAGCGGTGCTGGGTGTACAATATCCACTGTCTCACCTGGTCTTCACAGGAACCTTTGACACGATTTCACTGGGCCCAGTTCAGTTCACTCACTCGGTCATGTCCGAATCTTTGTGACCCTGTGGACTGCAGCATGCCAGCCTTCCCTGTCCATCACCAACTCCTGATGCTTACTCAAATTCATGTCCATTGAGTTGGTGATGCCATCCAACCATCTCATCCTCTGTCGTCCCCCTCTCCTCCTGCTCTCAATCTTTCCCAGCATCAGGGCCCAGTTCACTGACTGGGAAACAAAAGCTGAACCAGACTACACAATTAGGACAGATCATATTTCTGCCAGTGGAAGACTCAGGCTGTGAATCCCTGCTGGTTTGATGCAAATCCCTTCTTCTGTACTTGGGAGTACACAGAATCCAGAAATGAATAAATAAAGTTTCTACACAGATGCTGGAAGGGTTTGTAAAGAAAGGCAGGGCGTCGTCATGGGCCTTACCACATCTGGCGATGGGTTTGCCATCGAATTTCCTGCTTGCTTATTCTCAGAAGCTGCCCCAGGGCTGGGCACTGGGTCATAAACCGACATAAAAAGAACTCAAAAAGAGTTCTTTGCTGACAAATCTGAAGGCTGCCAAGATGGGACACGAAGTGGGTAAGATGCTGACTAGCAGATTCCAGCACCCACACCATGATCAGCAGGATTTCCAGCAAAGTGCTTGGGCCTAGAGGATAGGGGGTTTCCTAGGTTTGGGCCCTTTGCTGAGTCCATAGAAGAGCACAAATAATATGGAGATAAGAATCACCTGGCAGAAAGAAACAAAGTCACGGACTTGGGACTTTTTCAGGGACACATGATTTGCAAAAAGTTTTTATTTTTCCTTTCTGTTAAAACTGCCAAGACTTGAAATGTGAGTGTTTGGGAAAGGGGAGATAGCGGTGTTGTTATTGCAGATAATAGAATTTCTTAGCCAGAAACTGCCAGAGAAACATGTGAAGGACCATTGGAATGGAGCAAGATGGTGATTATAACAGGAATAGCTGCGTACCTGAGCTATGAAGTAAAAAACTTGAGAGGAAAAGTTGGCTAACACCGAAAAGAAATCCCTTTAGGAAGAGATAACCAGACTTTAGGATGAGCCCTTGGAAAAACTGACCTTAGGCAAAGAACGGATGACCTAGGAATAAGAGTGAGTAGGCCTTTAGCTGACCAACATCCCAGATAAGCAGGATTCGGGGAGGCTTGGGACAATGATGCTGGAAAGAGGGAGAAGAAGAATGAAGAAGTAAGAAGGAGCCTGGTAATTTGGCAAAAGCTAGAATCTGCCTAGAAATTAATGTTGCTAAGAATTTCTCCAGAGCTAGAACAATCTACAAATTTCCAACAACATGGGTAGCTGTGCATGCCTACTCCCCCCACCCAGTCCCTCAACCCCATCCTGCCAAAACTGCAAGTTCTAATCCTTGGAACCAGTGAATGTTACCTCGAACAGGGGGTTGGGGGGAGTGGGGGAAGGACTTTGCAGTTGTGATTAAGGATCTTCAGACTGGGAGACAATCCTGGATTATCCAGATGGTTCCTAAATATCGTTGCATGTACTTTTATAAAAAGGGAGCAGAGAAAGATCTGACCATAGAAGAGAAGGCCACATAACTACAGAAGTAGAGACTGGAATGGTGTGTGGCCACAATCCAAGGAATGTCAGAAGACACTAGAAGAAGAAAGGAAAAAGCTAGAGCTTCCCTATGATACCTTGATATCAGGCCAGTGATACTGATTTTGGAACTCTGGCCTCCAGAACAGTGAACGAATAAATTTCTGTTGTTTTGAGTCACTGAATTTGTGGTAATTTGTTACAGTAGCCATAGGAAATGAACACAATAACTGAAGTTCAATTTTGAGAAATTTGTTTTGCTGTTTTCGTAAATAATCCCCCCTACATTGTTAAATGCCATTTCAGCCTCGCTTAAAGCAGTAAAAAGTTGGAAAGAGCCTAGAATGTCCATAAACAAAGTATGATAGTTTGCTGAGTGGAGTACTATGAAACTATTAAAAATGAAATGGCAGAAGTATATTAACTGATACAGCTTTATGTTTATAATACCCTTACCATTAGGATTTTTTAAAGTTATATACTAAACTTTTTAGATTTAAATTTTGATACATTGGGAATTTATTCTGATATTTGGCATGAGATTCAGATATAAATTTATCTCTTTTCACTTGGCTATGATTTTATGATTTGTTCCAGTACCACTTATTATAGTACAGGCTTCCTTCACTGATTTTCCCACATATTAAACTTCCATATACTAAGGTTTATGTTTGGATTTCTTAATCTATTCCATTGATCTGTCTGCTTACTCATGAACAATACCACATTGCTGCTATTACTGAGCAGTTATAATACCATTTAATATCTAATATGACAATCTTCCCTGTTACTCTGGTTTTTCCAGAATTTTTCTGCTTTTCTTTCTTGATTTAGAATTACTTCAACTTTTTAAAAGTCCCATGGGTTACTTTTTGTTGTGACCATGTTAAATTTATAATTAGTGAAAAGCGACATCTTTATAATATTATCTTTCTATCCAAGAATTGATGCCTCCCATTTGTTCAAGCATGTTTCTGTGTGTGTGTGTGTGTGTGTGTGTGTCCATGTGCACACATGTATGGTAAATGCTTTTTAGAAGTGATTTTTAAAGTTTTCTTCATAGATTTTCATTTGTTCCTAAAAATTGGAAATGAGGATATGCAACTGTATCTATTTGCAGAAGATATTGTAAATCTGTAGAACTCAAGAGCAGCACTTGAAAGATTGCTGAAAATGAGAAAATTCAGTAAAATATCAGGGCACAAAGTTAATAAAGGGAAATAAAATCAGTTCAGTTCAGTTCAGTCGCTCAGTCATGTCCGACTCTTTGCGACTCCATGAATCGCAGTACGCCAGGCCTCCCTGTCCATCACCAACTCCTGGAGTTCACTCAGACTCACGTCCATTGAGTCCGTGATGCCATCCAGCCATCTCATCCTCGGTCGTCCCTTTCTCCTCCTGCCCCCAATTGTTCAGTTCAGTCGCGCAGTCGTGTCCGACTCTTTGCGACCCCATGAATCGCAGTACGCCAGGCCTCCCTGTCCATCACCAACTCCCGGAGTTCACTCAGACTCACGTCCACTGAGTCTGTGATGCCATCCAGCCATCTCATCCTCGGTCGTCCCTTTCTCCTCCTGCCCCCAATCCCTCCCAGCATCAGGGTCTTTTCCAATGAGTCAACTCTTCGCATGAGGTGCCCAAAGTACTGGAGCTTCAGTTTTAGCATCATTCCTTCCAAAGAAATCCCAGGGTTGATCTCCTTCAGAATGGACTGGTTGGATCTCCTTGCAGTCCAAGGGACTCTCAAGAGTCTTCTCCAACACCACAGTTCAAAAGCATCAATTCTTCTGCGCTCAGCCTTCTTCACAGTCCAACTCTCACATGCATACATGACCACAGGAAAAACCATAGCCTTGACTAGACAGACCTTAGTCGGCAAAGTAATGAAATAAAATAGTTTCATATAAAACAATAATAAGTTAGAAAGCATAATGGGAAAATATTCCATGTTTAATGGTAACAAAATTAGAAACCTCTACACAGCAAAAAGTACTGATAGAAAAGTGAAAAGTAACAAGGTGGGAAAATATTGCACCTTACATAATAAAGCAAGGGTTAATATCCTCATAAAAGTATGAGACATTTGAAAAGAGCTTTTGTAAATACATAGGAAAAAGATCAACATGCCAATGAAGTTACCAAATGATTCGATCTTACAGTTCAGGAAAAACATTAGGTATGGCTCTTGAACATTTGACCAGACACTCTCATTCACATTAAAAGACAACCAACTTATATGTGGAATCTAAAAATGGGTACAAATGAACTTATTTACAAAACAGATGTACAAAGCAAATAAGTGGTTATCAGGAGACTGGGGGGAGGGATAAATTGGGATATTGAGATTGACATACACACTGTTATACATAAAACAGACAACTAATAAGAACCTACTATATAGCACAGGGAACTCTACTCAATACTCTGTAATGGCCTATATGGGAAAAGACCCTAAAAAAAAGTGGATGGGGAATTCCCTGGAGGTCAAGTGGTTAAGACTTAGCTCTTTCTCTGCCATAGGCTTGGTTCAATCCCTGGTCAGGGGAACTAAGATTCCACAAGCTGTGTGGCTAAAAAAAAGGAATGCTGGAACACCTTTGCTATCCTGGTGGCTCAGACAGCAAAGAATCTGCCTGCAATGTAGGAGACCCAGGTTGTATTCCTGGGTGGGAAGATCCCCTGGAGAAGGGCATGGCAACACACTCCAGTATTCTTGCCTGGAGAATTCAATGGGCAGAGGAGCCTGGCAGGCTACAATCCATGGGATCACAAAGAGTCAGACATGACTGAGCAACTACATGTACATGTATAATCAATTCACTTTACTCTACACCTGGAACTAATGCCACACTGTAAATCAATGATATTTCAATAAAAAAATTTAAAGCCAAAATATCATTGCTTAAACATATATTGGTGCAAGTAAAATTTGATTACATGCTCTTTGTCGGGTGGGCTGGGGGGAGCAGTAGTCTCATATATTGCTGGTGGAAGTAAAAGTTTATAGAATATCTAAGAGAAATCTGAGACTCTTGCATCAAACGGGAAAACACTCTGACACTCCACCTGCAGAAACATAAGCTGTGTTTCCGGGACTGACAGCCAAATGCAGCCTCTGACACCGTCTCTGCTTACAGCAAGTTCCACAAAGTCTCACCAGATGGACAGTTTTCACACAACGAAGGACAGAAGCTACAACACGCCCACAAAATCACACTTGCTGACACTGGCCAGAATATTCCTCACAGCAGCTTCTCTTTCCTTGGGATCTCACGCCTCTCGACACACTCAGCTATCTGATTTCACAGGACAGCCCCAAGTCTCCCAACAGTGAGAAACCATTAATGAGATGGTACTCCCATCATAGATGGCTCTAAGATGAGATATGAATTAAAGTCACTCTTCCCTTGATCTAATTCAGACCCTTCTATTAATCTTACTTGGCTTCCCTGGTGGCTCAGCGGCCAAGAATTCGTCTGCAAATGCAGGAAACTTGGGTTCAATCCCTGGGTCAGGAAGATCCTCTGGAAGAGGGAATAGCAACCCACTCCAGTATTCTTGTTTGAGAAATCTCATGGACAGAGGAGATTTGGCTGGCTACATTTCATGGGGTCACAAAAGAGTCAGACAGATACAATTTAGCAACTAAACAACAGCAATGAATTAATCTTATTATGCAGAAATGATTATCCAAATTATTCAATATTTCATTTAACAACCTGCCCTTCACTTCAAATGTCTGTCACATTTCTAGAGAAGGCCTTGGTTTAAAAGTGCCCTTCTTCCTTAGATTTACTAACCTGTGTACACCCTCTTCCCTGCCTTTTCATAGCTCTGTATTCTGAGGGACAACATGAAAAGTGACACAAAATTTCTTTACCCCAAACGGTGATGATCCTGATACAACATATTCCATTTCTATCTCCTTCTTCTTTTGCCCCTGATCAGTGCAGCCCTTCCTCTCCTCTTGCTCTGCTATTGGAATAAGACAGAACCACATGTTGGGTCCTGAGCTGACAGGAAAGGCAGCACTCAAAGGGTTAACTCCTTTCTCCTACAGAGTGAAGCGTTTTTGCTGATCCAGTGTGAGATGGATTGGACCAAATTCAATTTAGCTGCAGTCAACAGGAAAGTAGGAAGGAAAATAGGATTTAACAAACAAAGCATTAAAAAAAAAAAAAAAAGTCCACAGCAGGAAATAATTATTTGGGCAATTGTTCACTTTGTGAAGAGGCTGGCCTGTATGAATATCCATCAGGATGCAACGCTGTGTCTGGGGGTTTCTCCGCAGCACCCTGTCTGGTCTAATTAGTTACAAAAAGGGGTTCTATGGGCTGAAGAAGTTTGCAATTGTGTTGTGTTTCAGGGGAACGAACACATATGTCACTGAAGTGGAGTCTGGCACCAGCTTATGCTGGTGAAGCCTCGAGTGGTTGGCCAGAATGGAATCAATATGAAAGGAAGCTCTAAATGCCAGCAGAAGTGGTTTACAAAAATAATTCTCTGACCGTTCCATCTGCCTTGGATTAAGCACGTTAAACGGTTCAGTTCAAGTTAGCGTTGCTAACATATAGATACATATAAATAAACAAAACCACATATTTTTATCAAATATTTGCATTTGAAAACCTTCACTAATGCACACAGAACCCAGATTGAGGGCTCATCTAACCCTACACTTTTCCCCTTAGAACATTTACATTAAAAATATTTAATCTGAAGGAAAACTCAGACTGTCCCCACAGAGAAGAGCAAACTCCCTTTGGAAAGGAAAGTGAAAATATTATTTTCAGAATAAAAACCTTTCAATCTGTAAAAGGAGTTTTACAGTTTAGCCTCAGGAGAGTCAGCCAAAGGTTCAATTGACAGGGAAACAGAGCGGGTTTTGGGGAACCGAGGCCAAGTGGATTGGTTTATTCACTGTCCCAGCAATGGGTGCTAGAATGAAATCAATACTTTCTTGACTTGATTTGCATTAATTTGCATGTAAAATCCATTGACTGTATATTAAAATTACATCAATTAGAAATCTAAGAAGGTGACAAATCATAGTTAAATAGCAAAGATATCAACATGTAGTGAATACTTACTAAATCATTTTCATGTAATTGCTACAACCACCTTGTCAGCTATGTATTTTATGACTACCTCTATTTAACAGATGTAGAAACTGAAGCACAGAGTGGTTAAGAATCTTGCTCAAGGTCACAAAGCCAGTAGGCACAGGAAGCTTGCATTGGGATCCGGACAGTCTGACTCTGGATCATCCTCTACTCTCCCGTGTACATAAAAAAGTCAGGAGAGGGGCCAGACAGAAACCTGGAGCAGGTCCCCAGAGCAAGATGCTAGGAACAAAGACTGGATTCACCTACTCTCCTGCAGGCCTTCGCCTCCCCCGGACACTCCACAGCCCACCCCTCACAGGGCTGTCACCATTGTTCCTTGTTTTTCACTGCCTGACCTGCCTAGACTGGGATCTCCTGTCCTTCACCTGTGCTAAGGAGGGTATGATGGGATAACCTGAACATTCCATCAAGAGAGGAAGCTGGCTCCTCCTTGGGAACAAATTCCTGGGCCCTGATAACAGATGGCTTTGCAGACTGTCAAACTCAAGTCCTACAAATGTGTGTGTCCTCCTGGGTCAATCGGCTTTAGTGCTTTGGTGTCCCTGTAGGGTCTCATGACCCATGGTTTCCAGGCAATCTTGTAGGAGCAAAAAGTGGACCAGCAGGGCAAAGTCCTAGTGACTTGTGAGCTCATGAAGTTCTGACCACGATCACCATTTTCCCAGCTCACCTCATTTCAATCTAGCATAATACCCATGATTCTGGATGATGAAACTAAACCTCAGACTGTGTAAGTGGCTTCACTCAACTTTGCACATGCAGGAAATGGCAAAGCGAGGATTTGAGCTGTACCCTAATTCCAGAGTCCTATTTTTTGTCCCTCCGTGTCACTTGGCAGCCCTGCCACCAGTTTCAAAGCCCCTTTGTATGAATTGGTCAAAGGTGCCCTTGCTCAAGACACGTTGCAGCCCACTGCCAGAAAATTGTCTTAATCATTATAAAAATCTGCTTGATGAAAGGCATCGTTGTTGGGGGTAGTCCTGACCCTGGAGGACAGGAACCCCTGCTTCCCAGCATGCTTTCTGATGGGCTGACAGCATCCTCCTTCACCCTTCCCGTAAGCTGTCACCTCCCTACATGGGCATGGGCACGTCCTCCTTCAAGATCGAGCAGGTGGGGCACTCAGGCAGCTCCTGTTCAGGCTGAGCAAGACCATGGAGAGTTTCCAGCACTCAAGGTAACGGGAAATGTTCAGCAAAGTAGGTGAAAAGCCTGGTCTAACATTTCCATTTACCTCCTTTGTCTGTCTGAATAAGTGTCATTAATTCAAACCATTTAAAAATGAGGCTTGATGATGTGTGAGAGCGGAAGCCCGGAGCACCGGGCCGCTGCTCACCACATCCTCGCTGACGCTATCTCTGGCCTGGAGCGATCAATTGAACCCCGCAAATGTGCTGTGAATATTGCAGCTCAGCCGACCACTAATGACCCTGTGTCTGAGGCTGCTCTTCCCACACACACTCCCCTGGCCTGACTTCCCACCCTCCCCCTACCCCTCCTTTTCAAAGCACCCCCACCCCCACTTCGAGACCACGCAAGGCCCACTTCAAAGGAGGAAAAGACGGATAAGCATGGTTTTCTCTAGGAAATACCCCGCACATCCACTGCTTTTCCAATGCTTTTCATACAGACAGAGGCATTCTAACAGCCTCAATAATACTGTGAAACTGCTGCAGCTAGAAGGAAAATCCAGCCCTTGCCAAAAGCAAGAGAAAAGTCTGAATGCTTAGTAACATACAACTTTCATATTTTGGTTGATAACATGCCATGGAATCAGAGTATTTTCCATTTCCTCTTTGCCCTGTCTCCAGTGATTTCAAAAGCCTTTATTAAATCTATCAAAACCTAAATATGGTAAAATTAGGTGACTTTTTCTAAAAAATCGTAAGAAAAGTATATGTATCCAAATAAGTCTCACTGTCTTCAAAGCAGATTCTTATATGAGACTTGGACTTATTTCAGTGATCCACTTCTTCCTCAGAATACACACACACACACACACACACACACAATCAGTTATCTGTGTGAGAAATTCTTTCACAGTTGAGTTTAGAGCTTAGCGCATCATTTTGAATATCCATTATAGTATGCATAGCATGATTTGTGGGAAAAGTCCAAGATGCTGAGTGTCATGTCTGAGGTCTTTAAAAAATAATGAAGCTGCAAATCAGGTGCTCTGTGATGACCTAGAGGGGTAAGATGGGCTGGGAAGTAGGAGGGAGGTTCAAGAGGGAGCAGTTGTATGTATGCCTATGGCTGATTCATGTTGATGTATGGCAGAAACCAGCATAATATTGTAAACAATTATCCTCTCATTAAAAATTTAAAAAATATTTAAAAAAATGAATCAAGCTGAACCATAGTTTTTCAGGGTTAAAATGAGATTGCACCAGAACAAAAAAAAGTTGATTTGCATCAAATAGCTTATAAATGGGCTCTGTAGGCCACTTCAGGACAGCCACAGCCAACCTGTTCTGCACAGAGTGAAGCATCACTGGCTAAATGGACTCTGGGAACGTCACGGAACCTCAGGCAACCTGTTTCCTCGCCAGCAAGACAGGGAAATTAAAAGCTGTCCCATCTGCCTCACAGGGCATCCTGAAGACCATTTGATGAAGAAATATTTCTTCAGAAATCATCTGTATTCTAGTCCAATATCCTAAACACATCAAAGTAAAGCTGTTCCAGTTTGAGAGCTGAGGACGGGAGCACAGCCCTGCCTGTTGAACCTCTAGTACTCAAATCCTCCCCACCCTTCAGCAATCCAATTCTAGAAGAGTCTTTGTAAACTATAAAGCCAAGGATAAACATGAGTCTCTTCTCCCCAGTTTGCTCTAACAGCCTCAAGGACTGTCTGTCATCTGCAGATATTTATGGTCATGGCTAAAATAATAACCATTTCAAACGTTCATCTGCAGGTTCATGATCCTGGCCCTGACCCTAGTAACTTCCTGTCCACAAAGAGGTTTCCTATTCTTGCTAATAATCGCTACTGTGGTCAGCAGAATTCTAAGACATCCTCCAAGATTCTTACTCATGGGCATTTAATCCAACTCTAACCTAAGCTAGGTTAGAGTTGGATTAAATCTTGTGAAAGGATTTTGCAGAAGAATTTAGGTTACTAACCTGCCAACTTTAAATTAGGGACAGTGTCCTGGATTCTGCAGGTGAAACAGATGTAAACACAGGGGCCCCAAAGAGCAGAAGACAAAGGTGGAAGAGTGAGTCAGAGAGATGCGGAGGAAGAGGGAGACAGAGGAAATGGAAGGAAAGACCAGAGAGCTCTGACACTTGAGAAGGACTCCAACTACCACTGCTGGCTTTGAAGACAGAGGAAGGGAGCCATGAGCCAAGGAATGCAGGTGGCCTCTAGAAGCTGAGAAAAACCACGGCCAATAGCCAGAAAGGAAACCAGGACCTCAGTCCTACAAACCAATGGAAGTGATATCTGCCAGCAGTCATAATGAACCTGGAAGCACATTCTCCCGCAGAGCCTCAAGTAAGGAGCACTGCCCTGCCACTCCTTGATTCTAACTTGATGAGACCCTTGTCAGACTTCCACAGAACTACTACCTGCAGAAGAGGAGCTAAAAAGCCTCTTGATGAAAGTGAAAGAGGAGAGTGAAAAAGTTGGCTTAAAGCTCAACATTCAAAAAAATAAGATCATGGCATCTGGTCCCATCACTTCATGGGAAATAGATGGGGAAACAGTAGAAACAGTGTCAGACTTTATTTTGGGGGGCTCCAAAATCACTGCAGATGGTGACTGCAGCCATGAAATTAAAAGACGCTTACTCCTTGGAAGAAAAGTTATGACCAACCTAGATAGTATATTCAAAAGCAGAGACATTACTTTGCCGACTAAGGTCCGTCTAGTCAAGGCTATGGTTTTTCCTGTGGTCATGTATGGATGTGAGAGTTGGACTGTGAAGAAGGCTGAGCGCAGAAGAGTTGGGCTCCAAAATCACTGCAGATGGTGACTGCAGCCATGAAATTAAAAGACGCTTACTCCTTGGAAGAAAAGTTATGACCAACCTAGATAGTATATTCAAAAGCAGAGACATTACTTTGCCGACTAAGGTCCGTCTAGTCAAGGCTATGGTTTTTCCTGTGGTCATGTATGGATGTGAGAGTTGGACTGTGAAGAAGGCTGAGCGCCGAAGAATTGATGCTTTTGAAGGTGGTGTTGGAGAAGACTCTTGAGAGTCCCTTGGACTGCAAGGAGATCCAACCAGTCCATTCTGAAGGAGATCAACCCTGGGATTTCTTTGGAAGGAATGATGCTGAGGCTGAAGCTGCAGTACTTTGGCCACCTCATGCGAAGAGTTGACTCATTGGAAAAGACCCTGATGCTGGGAGGGATTGGGGGCAGGAGGAGAAGGGGATGACCAAGGATGAGGTGGCTGGATGGCATCACAGACTCAATGGACATGAGTCTGAGTGAACTCTGGGAGTTGGTGATGGACAGGGAGGCCTGGCGTACTGCGATTCATGGGGTCGCAAAGAGTCGGACACGACTGAGCGACTGAACTGAACTGAACTACCTGCAGAAATACAAGATAATAAGAGTTGCTCGAAATACCGTTGGATTGAAAGTAAATAAATTTTAAGCTGGTTAAATTGGTGGTAATTCATTATGGCAGAAACAGAAACCTAATAAAACTACCCACAATGTTTTTTGTTGTTTTTTGTTTTTGTTTTTCTGAAAACTGCTGCCTTCTAGAGAAACAGAATTATTCTTGGTATCTGAAGACCTTGTTTCAGTTAAGTTCATTTGGGAAACATACGAAGACCCATGTGCTGGGCCAAAGAGAGGGCATGGGGCCAACAAGGATGGAGAAGACATCCCCAGCAGTTGGACCAGTTATGGTCTGTTATTTGGAAACAGCCATGGGGAAATGGGGGAAGGAAATGGCAACCCACTCCAGTAGTCTTGCCTGGAAAATCCTACGGACAGAAGAGCTTGGTGAGCTATAGTCCCTGGGGTTGCTAAAGGCAGGACGAGACTTAGTGACTGAACAGCAACAACAGTGGGGAAATAATGTGACTCTAGCAATGGTGCTCAATTTTGGCTGCTCAGCAGAATTGCTTAGGGAGCACTTCAGACCAATTACATAAAAACCTCAGGAAAGGGAAGGTCAGCGTATTTTACCCACCCCCACCCCCGGATGATACCACTGAAAGCCAAGATTAGGAACCACTTGATGCATAGACTGGCTAGATGTGAGGGTAGAAGAAACTCTGACCAGCTGGGGGAAGATTTCTCCTGCTGGTAGAATTCATAGGAAATACTCAAGAACAGAAACTCATATTCAGGTGTTGGTAGCCTGTCCTGTTGGAGTTTATCTTCATTGTCAACATGGGCTGCTCAAGAGAGGAAGGTGAAGAGGAAGGTGACTTGAAAATTTTCATATCCCCCAGAATTTAGCAATATACATAGTGAAAGTGAAGTCTCTCAGTCATGCCTGACTCTTAGCGATCCCATGGACTGCAGCTTACCAGGCTCCTCTGTCCATGGGATTTTCCAGGCAAGAGTACTGGAGTGGGTTGCCATTACATAGTTGGTGCTCAAATTGTTTATCCATGATCCTATCTTTTCTGTGCTTCTCACTTCCACCTAGAGGAGAATGGACACATTGCAAAGCTTCCTAATGTAATTGTTAAGTGCATTCATTAAGGAACCAGGCCTTCTGCTCACTTTTGCCAGGAGCAGCCTTTAGAAGGATATAGAAGGTTACATGGTTGTTCTCAGAAGAGAGAGGAAGGTAGAGTGGAAAAACTGCCTGTCATAAGGCTTTTCTTTAAGTCCAAGGAATAGACACCGATGTGGGTGTGATCTTTGTAGAGAGTTTCTTTCCCATGAGTAGCAAGTCTGGAGCCAGGATGGAACTGACATCTACAACTTGGGTCGAAGGGCTGATTTTCCTGAGTATGTAAATTTCCAGAGAGGGCTTTAGATTTTTCCAATTATTTTGTGCATTCTCAGTACTTGGTCATCAGGACAAGGTGGAAGGGAGGGAGGTTGATCTTTTTGCTAACATACTCTGTTGAATAAAGCCTGTAGGATGAATTTGCTACCTAAAGTGTGATTCGCTGAGACACTAAATAGGATCGGTGTGATCACCTTACAAAATGTTTCCCACAAGAATTACATCCTTTGGCCATCTCCCCTACACCTGAGTTGGTACCAAGAGCTGGCATTTGGTATTTCCTGCCTGAGATTTCTCACACCACAAACATGCAAGGTTTCTCTCATGTATGGATTCACTTGAGGTCAGTTTATGGCTGAAGCCTTGCCCTCCAGTGGCCCTGAGGATCTCCCAGTCTCCTGAGCTCATGTGCTAATCACATTTTGAGACAATCTGGAAAGGAAAGTTATTATTTCAAGTGTCCTTCTATTTCATATGTGTGAATTTGTTTTCATTTGGCCAATGGCCTAGACAAATACCATTAGCATCTTGAGCATGAGTTGGCACAACAAACTTTTCCGTAAGATGTTTTTTGAACACACAAATATTTCTTTGTCAGAGGCTATAAATGCCACTCCTCTCTGGCCTGGGGACTGAGAGCTAAAGTTTCTCAGCTGTTGCTACTGCTGCTGCTGTGAGCTGCTCCTTCACAGCCCCTCAAGCAATCACTTCTAATCGCCAGTAAGCTTGATGGGAAGTACTGAGCTGGGGGACCAATGTCTGGGGAGGGGATTCTGAATAAAAAATTGTGCAACTTAAAGTTTTTTATAGTTAATGCAGCTCTTTCCCACTGCAAAAGGTTACCTTTAAAAGCTGCTATTTCCTTTGCATTAACTAAAAATGGACACATCTGTTGAAAGAAAGGGGGGTGGTGCGGAGAAGACAATAGCTGTTATGATAGGCAAAGTGTGTGTGTGCATGTGTATGTGTGTGTGTGTGGGCGTGTGTATGCACAAGTGCATGAGCCACTAAAGAAAGTGCAGAGAGGCGAGATTGTTGGAAAGATCGCCGTGGAACTGCTGTCAGTTATTATTTATACAGCATCATAAATGTACGGCCGTCAAAGCCAACAAGCCATCTCACTTAACTGCTACCTAAGTGCTGGCGGTGCGAGACCTCAGAAGAATGACTCTCCTATTTAATATTTAACCAGATGCTTCCATTTTTGAAAATATAGTTTGCTCCTTGTGGAGGAAGTAGGGGGGCTGACTTGCAACTTCTGTGATGTATGAGCTATTGTTGGTAGTAAGAGAAAGCCAGTTTTTTTCTTTTCTAACTCACTGTCCACATTTCCATGGTGTTGGCAAAAAGAGCATTTTCTACCAGTTTGAATGACTACCTGTATTATTATATTCATTAACATCCTGGCAAAATAAGCCAAGGCTTAGTTACTCTGATCCTATAATGAAGATGTGAGAAACCAAGGCAGAAGGGAGTGATGCAGCTGGCCCCAAGCTGTGCCAGCCAAGGGAAGGGATGAACCTGAGCCTGACTTCGTTTAGGATTTGAATTCTGTGGTCTAATGGAAGGGCCATGTTACCTAGACTGCTGAAGTTCCTGAGAAATTACCCAGACTACCAGATGGATGCAGGACAGCCTGTTCTACTCAGCACACAGCAATGTGCCAGGTGAAGGCATCATTTAACCTCCTGCAACTACCAGCAGACTTTCCACCTTTCTTCTTTGAGTTTCCCTCTCTTTGGGGGAACATCCCTCAAGGATGTCCTTCTCAGGTACACCTCTTGCCTATCTACATCATCTCCTATCTTTGTCCTTCATCTCTGGGCCTCCCCTGAATCCCTGGAATGTCTCTCAGATATCAGAGCCACTACTACCCATGCAAGGGACTGAATGCTTGAGTATCCCATGGACTCATCCAGAAATGGACTCAGATAGCTGTCATTTCATCAACAAAACAGCCAGTTGGCATATACGCTATAGGCGCCTGGAGCCTCTGGAGTTCACCTGCGGACACGCCCTTCCCCCTCTTCAGCCTCATGAAGAATTTATTCTCTCCTTGCTTCTGACCAAGTGCCTGGTGAGTCTCTGAATTGCTCTGAGCCTCTGTCCATGATGGGGGATGCATGGAAGTGGCCAGCCCCAGGAAAAGCCCACTGTTATTCCAGCGTTGTTATTGTAACAGCTCAACTGTCAAGCTTTTTCTCTCACGTCTCTCACACATCATTTCCTCCTGTGCCCATACATTTTAAATGGAGAATGTTAAGAACAATAAGACAGGCTAAGAGCAAGAGAGCAGTATCCCCAGGAAGGAGGACTGCCTGCTCGTGCTGCTCTCGGT
>SJXQ01002818.1:8132-23684 GCA_006408695.1 Aepyceros melampus | reverse complement strand
AATGTTGCGTCTAGTTTCATTGAATAAATACTTTCTCACTCCAAAAATAAAAAAGAATCCACCTGCCAAGCAAGGGACACAGTTTTGATCTCTGATTCCACACGCCAAAGGGTAGCTAAACCTGAGTACCCTTGGGACTGTGTGCCACAACAAGAGAAGCCACAACAATAAGAAGCCCATGAACTGCAACTAGAGAGTAGACTCAGCTCACCACAGCTAGACAAAGTCCACGGGAAGTAACAAAGACCCAGCACAGCCAAAAAATAAAATAAATAAATAAAATACATTCACAAAGTTGTTCAACTATCACCACCATCTATCTTCCTCTTTTCCTCTTATGAAACTGATATTCTGTACTCCTTAAACAATAACGCCCCAGTTCCCTTCTCCCCACCATTCTACTTTCTGTCTCTATGAGTTTGACTACCTCATGTAAGTGGAATCATATAGTATTTGTTTGTAACTGGCTTATTGCAGTTTGTATAACAACCTCAAGTATCATCCATGTCGTAGCATGAATCAGAATTTTTAAAGCTGAGTAATATTCTATCTTATGTATGTACCACATTTTCTTATTCATTCATCCACTGTTGGACACTTAGTTACTGTGAATAACGCTGCCATGAACAGAAGTGTATAAACAGTTCTTCAAGACAATGCTTTGACATGAGGTTTTCTCATGGTGATTGTATTGCTGATCCTGTTCACAGCACCAATTGTCTTGCTGTATCCCACTGTGCACACTGTTTGCTGAGCCCATTGTAGGCAAGATGTGAGCTAAGAGGCTGAAAGAAAATGTGAGGAGCCTAGGAACTGCAGACACGTTTATTCTCTCCTGGCTTGTGCAGCAGCCGTAGCAGCAGACACAACACGACAGAACACAATGTAAGTGCACACAACCCTTCAGGGCTTTTCCAGGTGACTCTTATACAGGCATACCACACAAAGTAGCCCATGACCAAGTGAGTACCTTGTGGTGCATATGTGCAGTGCTGTACATGATCTCAGCGGTTACATAATCATATTTACAAAACATGGGGCAAGAGAGCCTGACCATGCCATCTTGGCTAACTTGCTCTTTCCCTGCAGGGGAAGCAGCTTTGTCCAAAAGACACTGGTCTGAGAAGACCTTTTGACTTCTTCAGCCCCTAGTGTCAGCTCAAAAATAGAGTATCACAAATAAGCTCATTTTCTCCCTATAGACTTTTCCTTCTGTTGCAAAATAATACTCAACTGTGTCACTAAATATAACACTCATACTAAACAAGTGGATGGACTATAGGAACAGGTGGTAGAAAGCTGGAAAACAACATTATTATCAAGTACTTATCTGATCAGAGAACCAAAGTCCTGGGGAAACTTTTCCCTCCCTAGGAAAACAAAGAAATCCAATGCAGAAAGGCCTAGTTGAAATGTCTTTCACTTCACTGTGAACTTACTCCCAGGTACTGGTAAGTAGGTGTGACTCAATTAGAAGAAAGGCACAAATGGTTACAGATATATGCACTGCTATTGAGTTGAAGGTTATAGGCCTAGATGCTGAGGATCTCAGCTGAATTGCAAGGAAGCCTCCATTTGTGTAAATGTCTATCAGTTAAAGACCATCAAGGAACACAGCAATAGTTAAACCAAGTTGGTTTTATTGGCTAGTTGCAAATGAGGGAGACTACACATCATGCAGAACCATAGACTACCTGAAAAAGGGGTATTAGAAATAACTTACTGTGGAATTTCCCTGGTGGTCCAGTGGTTAAAACTTCATGCCCCCACTGCAGGGGGCATGGGTTCAATCCTTGGTTGGGGAACTAATATCCCATATGCCCTGTGTCCGGCCAAAAAAAAAAGAAAAGGAAAGTTATTGGATTTGAGATCATATGTGGTTTTATAGTTTTTTATCTACAAATCTTGCACTTATTCTCAAGAGTTTTTAATTCTTTTTGATGTTATTGCAGATGGATTTTTTTTTTCTTGGCCACACTGTACAGCATATGAGATTTTAGTTCCCTGACCCAAGATGGGACCTGTGCCCCCTGTAGTGAAAGCAAGAATCTTAACCACAGGCCTGCCAAGGAAGTCCTGGAATTATTTATTTAATTTCATTTTTGAATTGTTCATTGCCAGTGTGTGGAAACACAATTGAATTTTGTGATATTGACCTTGTATCCTGAAATCTTGCTTGTCTCATTTATTAGGTCTAATGGGTTTGTTTTTTTTTTAAGTCTAATAGTTTTCTTGCGAATTAAGATTATCCATGTACAAGATCATGTCATTTGCAAACAGAAATAATTTCACTTCTGCCTTTCCAATACGAATGGCTTTTATTTCTCTTTCTTGCCTAATTGCCCTGGCTAGCACCTTCAGCACAATGTTAAAAAGAAGTAGTAGAGGGAACATCCTTGTCTTGTTCTGATCCTTGGGGGAAAAGCTTTCAGTCTTTCACCATTAATTATGATGTTAGGTTCTTTGGAGCATTCTCTGCCAGTTTGATAGAGAAGGCAACGGCAGCCCACTCCAGTACTCTTGCCTGGAAAATCCCATAGATGGAGGAGCCTGATGGGCTGCCATCTATGGGGTCACACAGAGTCGGACACAACTGAAGTGACTTAGCAGCAGCAGCTGCCAGGTTGAGGGGTACGTGGATGGATTGGCTGTCTAATGGGGTTGGAAGCCCCTTTTCCATCCTGGATGGGTGGCATTGACCACCTTCAGGGAAGAGGAGCCTGGTTCTAGTTGTCTTTCCTTCTTTCTTTTTTTTCTTTAAAAAAAAACTATTTAATTTTAAAATTTATTTTCAGTTGATTTTTGCACAACGAAGTTTAAGCTTCTCAACCTTTTCCCCTGTCCAGGGCTGCAGACCCTGAATGGCCTGGATCTGCGGTCCTCACCTCATTCTCACATCCCTCCTCCCTTTTCCTCCAGGGTCTGTCCATTTGTTACTGTATTTTGCTGGGGATTGGCACCAAGGTGGCATGAGACGCCACTTGTGTAGAACTTTGCTGAATAAAGATCAGTTTCTTGTGACCAAAAAATGTGATGTTAGCTGTGGGTATATTTTTTATTCCTTTATAGGTTGAGGAAATTTCTTCTATTCCTAGGTTGTTAGTGATATGTTGACTTATGATGTGAAGGGGTGTTGAATTTTGTCAAATGCTTTTCCTGCTTCTGTTGAGATGATCGTGTGGTTCTTGTACTTTATTTTATTGCTATGGTTTATTACATTAATTGATTTCACATGTCAAGCAACCATATATTCCTGGGATAAATCCCACTTTGTCATAGTGTGTTTGTTGTTGTTCACTCACTAATTCATGTCCGACTCTTTGCGACCCCATGGACTGCAGCACACCAGGCTTCCCTGTCCTTCACTATCTCCTGGAATTTGTTCAAACTCATGTCCATTGAGTCGATGATGCTATCCAACCATCTCATCCTCTATCGTTCCTTTATCCTCCTGCCCTCAATCTTTTCTAGCATCAGTGAGTCAGCTCTTTGCATCAGGTGGCCAAAGTATTGGAGCTTCAGCTTCAGCATCAATCCTTCCAATGAATATTCAGGACTGATTTCCTTTAGGATTGACTGGTTTGATCTCCTTGCTGCCCAAGGGATTCTCAAGAGTCTTTTCTAGTTGTATACTCCTTTTTATATGTTATTGGCTTAGTCTGCTAGAATTTTGAAGAGGATTTTTGAGTCTACATTAGTAAGAGATATTGATCTGTACTTGTATAGTGTCGACTTTATCTGGTTTTGCTTTTGGCCTCATAGAATGAATTGAAGAATGTCTCTTCAATTTCAGGGAAGAGTTTGTGAAGAATTGCTAGTAATTTTCCTTTAAATGCTTGGTAGAATTCACCAGTGAAGTCATCTTGATCTGGGCATCTCTGTAGGAAGTTTTCAAATTATTGATTAATAATTAAATTATTGTTCATTAATTTCAATAACATACAGAGACTTTGCTCTGAGCTTCCCTTATGGCTAAGCTGGTAAAGAATCTGCCTGCAATGTGGGAGACTTGGGTTCGATCCCTGGGTTGGGAAGATCACCTGGAGAAGGGAAAGGCTACCCACTCCAGTATTCTGGCCTGGAGAATTCATGGATTGTACAGTCCATGGGGTCTCAAAGAGTCAGACATGACTGAGCAACTTTCACTTCACTTCACTTTGCTCCAGTATAGCTCTGTTCCTTCTCTCCTCATTTGCCCTATTATCATTAAGCAAATTAGATCTTTATACATTATAAGTCCATCAAGAGTTTTATAATTATTGCTTTATGTAGTTGTCTTCCAAATCAAATTAACAGAAGATAAGAGTTACAAAATATATACTTTTACTTTTACTGTCTTATATTAGGTTGGTGCAAAAGTAATTGCTGTTTTGTAATATTGAAATTTCATGTTTGATATTGGAATACATTCTTAAATAAATGTGGTTACATTATACATCATTTTAATGTACATTTCTCACTTTATGTTTTTTGCTAATGACTTATTACTTGCTGCTTATTTTATATTTATTTTAGACTATAGAAGTGATGTTAGACAAAAAGCAAATTTGAGCAATTTTTGAATTTGAGTTCAAAATGGGTTGTGAAGCAGTAGAGACAACTGACAACATCAACAATGCATTTGACTCAGGAACTGCTAATGGCATACAGTGCAGTGGTTCAAGAAATTTTGCGAAGGAGAGTCTTGAAGATGAGGAGTGTAGTGGCCGGCCATTGGTAGTTGACAATGACCAACTGAGAGCATTGATCCTCTTACAACTACATGAGAAGTTGCTGAAGAACTCGTCGACCATTCTATGGTTGTTCAGCCTTTGAAGCAAATTAGAAAAGTGAAAAAGCTTGATAAGTGGGTGCCTCCCCACTGTGCATGTGTGCTCTGTCGCTTTAGTTGTGTCTGACTCTTTGTGACCCTATGGACAGTAGCCTGCCAGGCTCCTCTGTCCATAGGCTTCTCCAGGCAAGAATACTGGAATGGGTTGCCATGCCTTCCTCCAGGGAATCTTCCTATTTTGGACCCGAGTCACCTGAGTCTCCTGCATTGCAGGCGATTCTTTATTCACTGAGCCACCTGGGAAGCCTGCCTCATAGCTGACTGCAAATTAAAAAAAAAAATCATTGTTTTGAAGTATCAGCTTCTCTTATTCTGTGCAATGACAATGAACCATTTCTTGATCAGCTTGTAATGTGTGACAAATAGTGTATTTTATATGACCATGGTGATGACCAGCTCAGTGGTTGGACAGAGAAGAAGCTCCAAAGCAATTCCCAAAGCCAAACTTGCACCAAAAAAAGGTCATGGTCACTGTTTGGTGATTTGCTGCTGGTCGGATCCATTACAGCTTTCTGAATCCCAGCGAAAACATTACATCTGAGAAATAATGCTCAGCAAATTAATGAGATGCATTGAAAGCTGCAACAGCTGCAACCAGCACTGGTCAACAGAGAAGGCCCAATTCTTCTCCATGACAACGCCTGAAGGCACGTTGCATAACCAACACTTCAAAAGTTGAACGAATTGGGCTACGGAGTTTTGCCTCATCCACTTTATTCACCTGACCTCTTGCCAACTGGCTACCACTTCCTCAAGCATCAGGACAACTTTTTGCAGGGAAAATGCTTTCTAAGAGTATGTCAAATCCTGAAACAAGGATTTTTATGCTACAAGAATGTATGTGTTAGTCACTCAGTCATTGCCGACTCTTTTCGACCCCACGGACTGTAGCCTGCCAGACTTTTATGTCCATGGGATTCTCCAGGCAAGAATACTGGAGTGGATTGCCATTCCCTTCTCCAGAGGATCTTTCTGACCCAGGGATCAAACCCTGATATCCTGCATCATAGGAATATTCTTTACAATTTGAGCTACAGGGAAGTCTGCTACAAGAATAAGCAAACTTATTTCTTGCTGACAAAGATGTGTTGATTGTAATGGTTCCTATTTTGATTAATAAAGATGTGATTGAGCCTAGTTATATGGTGGGCTGCAGTCCATGGTGTCGCTAAGAGTCGGACATGACTGAGTGACTTCACTTTCACGCATTAGAGAAGGAAATGGCAACCCACTCCAGTATTCTTGCCTGGAGAATCCCAGGGACAGGGGAGCCTAGTGGTGAAAGGTTGTTGTTGAACAAAAGACGCCAGGATTCTTGGCCTCTGGAGGAGAATTCAATCCGGGGCCAGAGACAAGGCTTGATCGCTCAGAGCTTTTGTGTAATAAAGTTCTTTAAAATATGAAGGAGATAGATAAAGCTTCTGGCATAGGCATCAGAAGCGGGCAGAAAGAGTACCCCCCTGCTAGTCTTCAGCTGGATGTTATATAGTCACTAACAGTCTGTTAATGAAAGAAAGGAATGTCTTAAAACTCAGAATGGCACCAGGCCATAAAATGATTAACTTGAATCATAAAATGATTAACTTGAATCTTGTAGAAGGGCAGATTATCATTCAAATAGTTTCGTTTACATAGATTACGGGAACAATATCTGAGTATAACATACTGGTTTGTCAAGTAGGTTCTGAGCCATTAGGCGGAACCAACTTGAAGTCAGATTTTGGGGTAATGCATAGTACATTAACATAGCTTAAGACAAATATTTCCATAAGAAAAATGCATTGGTTATCTCAAGGTTTGAGAAGAGTTAACTTCAGGTGAAACCAAGTGTCATTATGGCAACACAGTATTTTAAGAGAAACCTCCTTTTAAATTTGTATAGAGATGAAAAAAATATCACTAGTTTGTTTCCTCCTGCCGCTTAAGAGAGATAAAAATGTCTGATACTTGCAGGCTATTTTCTCCGTTTGGAGACCCCTGGCCTTCCTGCCTGTTACCCTCTCATTCCCCCCTTTTCTTTTAGGATAATTATGTTGTCTAGGGAAAAGGGACATCGTTTTCGTTCCATAACTGCTTCAGAGCTGACAAGGGCGTTGTCCCTAAATTGATGAGGCAACATATTCTCTTAATCCTCATATTGAGGATATCTGATCCAGGGGCCCCAAATAGTAGGTGGAAGAAGCTGCAGCAGTAGCAGGAGTTTGAGCAACCATTTGTAACTTAAAGGCTTTCATGCGACTAGAAACAAATCCAGTTACACGGTTCCAAATGCAAGGCAAAATAGTCATTAAAACAAGTTAAAATCAAAATAAAAGTCACATTAGTCCATAAAGTGCAACGTGTTGCACCAGTCCATTTCACGGTTGTTAGATGTCATCAGATGAAGAAGAGGCATCACATATGATTGTTGTCGAAGGTATTCACAGACTTGGAGAAAGTCTTTTCCTTGAAGTGGAGATGTCCACCATGGGAAGCCTTCCACTGATGAAGAGGGGAACACTCTGCAGACCCAGCAGTTAGACTGATTGTGGAATGCAGCATAGGAGGGAGCCCAGGACAGGAAAGCATTGTCTTGAGGATCAAACGGCAGACTCAGGATTTTTGGAGTCAGCAGAAGTAGGCTCACACAGATTATCAGGCTCATCTGAAAAGTACAAAGTCAGAGCATGGAAAGTAAAGACATAAAATGAAGTCTCTTAGTTCTGGTCAGGGTGCCACCTCTTAACTCGAGTGTGATGTACCCACGAATCAATTTCTGGCACTTTGACAGCTGTGGAAGAAGAAAGAATAACCTGGTAAGGGCCTTCCCAGAGGGGCTCTAGGGATGGGCCCCCAGATCCCAATGTTTTTATGAGGACCTCTGTTCTTGGCTCAAATAGAGGTTGCTTGACTCAGAGGCTGGGTCAGGAGTCATCTCCCGGAGTTCTTCTGTTAATGCCTGTTGAAAAGTGGGCTGCTCTCTATGGGGTCGCACAGAGTTCGACACGACTGTAGCAACTTAGCAGCAGCAGCGTAATGACTTAAAATTCACCATCTGAAACCACAATTACTTTTGTACCAACCTAATATTTACCTCTGAAGTTACCATTAGCAAGTTTCTTTGTTTCTTCATGTGAATTTGAGTTATTAATTTGGGGCCCTTTTTTTGCCATGTATCATGCAGGATCTTGGGCTTCCCTTGTGGCTCAGCTGGTAAAGAATATGCTTGCAATGTGGGAAACCTGGGTTCGATCCCTGGGTTGGGAAGATCCCCTGGAAAAGGGAAAAGGCTACCCACTCCAATATTCTGGCCTGGAGAATTTTAGTCTCTCGCAAAGAGTCAGACATGACTCAGCAACCGTCACTTCACTTTTACATGCAGGATCTTAGTTCCCCTACAAGGGATCAAACCCAAACCCCACTGCACTGGAAGTGTGAATCTTAACCACTGGACAGCCAGGGAAGTCCTAGACCTGTTCTTATTTTTGAGTGTTCTGTTCAGTTCAGTTCAGTCGCTCAGTCATGTCCGACTCTTTGCAACCCCATGAATCGCAGCACGCCAGGCCTCCCTGTCCATCACCAACTCCCGGAGTTCACTCAGACTCACGTCCATTGAGTCCGTAAGGCCATCCAGCCATCTCATCCTTGGTCGTCCCCTTCTCCTCCTGCCCCCAATCCCTCCCAGCATCAGGGTCTTTTCCAATGAGTCAACTCTTCTCATGAGGTGGCCAAAGTACTGGAGCTTCAGCTTTAGCATCATTCCTTCCAAAGAAATCCCAGGGTTGATCTCCTTCAGAATGGACTGGTTGGATCTCCTTGCAGTCCAAGGAACTCTCAAGAGTAGTATTAGCAATATATAAGAAGTTTCCATATTCCTTTGATTACTTTTGTTTCCTCTCATTTTTCCCCTATTCTATTTGTTCTTAGTCTTTCTGTTTTGTCCCATTGGCTATTCTTAAATTAATTAACTCAATGCTTTATACATACTTATCGAAGTCCTATTATACTCTAGGTTTGGGGATTCAGTCATGAAGAGACTGAAGACTGTCCCCGTGAAACTTACACTGTAATTGGGGAGACAGTATATAAAGCATTATAGAGGAAATATGATGAAAGAAATTGATAAGTGCTACAGTGGAAAATAAAGCAGACCTAGATACAGAGAATTTGAGGTAGAAAGATCAAGGAAGGCCTCTGTGAAAGGGTGATACCTAAACAGACCAGGATGAAACAAAGGAACAAGCCACATGCAAAATGAATAGCAAATGCAAAGACACTGAGGTTGGGAACATGCTTAGCATGTATGAAGAACAGAAAGGAGACCAGTGCAGGTACAGAGAAAATGAGAGGGACAGTGGTAGGATGCGGAGGTCAGAGAGGTGACATGGCAAGATCTCACAGGACCTCATGGACCATAGGCTTTATGTGGGTACATGGACTTTAGCTTTTATTCTGATGGGATCTGGGAGGGAATGCTGAGTACATAGGAACATTAATTAGAATAGGGTCCCTCTGGCTGCTATGAGGAAAAGAAACTATCAGGGGCCCAGGAAAGAAGCAGGGAGACCGGTGAGGTGGCTACTGCAAGGGACCAAATGACACACGGTAGTGCTTGCAGTGGAGGCAAAGAAAAGGGGTTGGATTATGGATCTATTTTAAAGGATTTCCTCAGAGACTGGATGTGGAGGTGAGAAAAAGAGAGGCATCAAGGATGTTTTATGATTTTTAAAAGAATGAAATAATGCCATTTGCCACAACATGGATTTACCTAGAGATTATCATACTAAGTGAAGTAAGTCAGAGAAAGACAAATATCATAACATCGCTTATATATGGAATCTAATAGCAAATGATACAAATGAATTTTTTACAAAACAGAAACAAGCTCAGATCAGATCTCAAAATCAAACATAATTACCAAAGGGGATATATGGGGGAAGGTGGTAAATTAGGATTGAGAAAAAGAGAGGCATCAAGGATGTTTTATGATTTTTAAAAGAATGAAATAATGCCATTTGCCACAACATGGATTTACCTAGAGATTATCATACTAAGTGAAGTAAGTCAGAGAAAGACAAATATCATAACATCGCTTATATATGGAATCTAATAGCAAATGATACAAATGAATTTTTTACAAAACAGAAACAAGCTCAGATCAGATCTCAAAATCAAACATAATTACCAAAGGGGATATATGGGGGAAGGTGGTAAATTAGGAGATTGGGATTAACATACACAAATTGTGTGTGTGTTTTCAGTCGCTCAGTTGTGTCTAGCTCTTTGGGACCCTATGGACTATAGCCCACCAGGCTCCTCCATGGCATTCTCCAGGCAAGAATACTGGAGTGGCTTGCTCATCCAGAGGATCTTCCTGACCCAGGGATCAAACCTGTGTCTCCTGCATTGGCAGATGGGTTATTTTTGGCTGAACCACTGGGGAAGCTCTACATACACACGTTACTATATATAAAATAGACAACTAACAAGGACCTTCTGCATAGCACAGGGAACTCAATTCAATATTCTGTAATAACCTATATGGAAAAAGAATCTGAAAGAAAATAGACATATACATTCACTTTGTTGTACACCTGAAACTAATAAAACATTGTAAATAAACTATACTACAATAATTTTTTTAAAAAAGGATGTTTTATGGTTTTTGATTTGAGAAGCTGAGTGAATGATGGACCACTTATGGAGATGGGGGAGACTGAGAGAAGAATAGAGTTCTTGTTTTGTTTTTGTCTTTGCAGTGGAAGAGCAGGCCTTCAGTTCAGTCCAGTCCAGCGTTTCTCATGATGTACTCTGCATATAAGTTAAATTAGCAGGGTGACAATATACAGCCTTGACGTACTCCTTTTGCTATTAGGAACCAGTCTGTTGTTCCATGTCCAGTTCTAACTATTGCTTCCTGACCTGCATATAGGTTTCTCAAGAGTCAAGTCAGGTGGTCTGGTATTCCCATCTCTTGAATAATTAGACAGTAAATCAACAGTTGGAGTTTGGGGAAGTTAACATTGAAATGCTTATTTCTACCCAAGTAGAAGTGTTGAGGAGGCAGTTGGAGTTTGAATCCCGAGAGGCCCGGGCTAGAGATGTGAACTGGGAGTAACAATAATTACAGGCTATTTGTAAAGAATCAGACTGGGGCTTCCCTGGGGGTCCAGTGGTTGAGTCCACCTTGCAGTGCTGGGGACATGGGCTCCATCCCCTGGTCAGGGAATCCACATGCTTTAAGGCAACTGAGCCCCTGCACCACAGCTAGAGAGCCCGCGTGCCAACAGCTGAGACCAGATGCAGCCAAATAAATTTTTTTTAATAAATAAAATAAAAAGAATTAGAGTGACAGAGCTCTGGAGGAGCTCATACTGGCAATCAAGTGCTCCAGCCTGAGGCCACACAGGCTGTTTCCACTCAATCATGAGGAAGTACAATCATCCCACCTTCCATGGTTCTGAAAGGGAGAAAAAAGAGAAAATCCTAGCAAACAGCAGGAATGACAACCACAGAGAGCCAATGGACTTGTTTTTGTGTTTTTACTTCTGCAAAAGTCTATCCCCATCCGTTGTAATTGGGGGTTGATTCTTAGCTCTCCCCCTCGCCCCATCCCGCCACCCTGCATGGCTTGACTCCATCTGCAATCTGTCTTCTAAAGAATGCCTCAGAATAAATGATCCTTTGATGGCTCCCTTGAAAAGCACCACTCAAGGTATTTTAGAGGGTTGCTTTGGGGGAATTTGGGGGAAGGAAGGGAGGTAGATGTGTCTGCTCATTAGACCATTTTGCTACACTCTCCCAGAAGGCTCAAAATACAGCGAATTGGAACATGTCCCTCTGTGCTTCAGGCTCACCAGCCTTACTTCACTTCCTTGAACATGCCATGCTGCTTCCCAGCTTAGATCCTTTTCTTGTGCAATTCCCTTGCCTGAAATGCTTTCCCCCTGTACCCATCTCCCTTGATAACTCCTCCTGGATCTCTAGATCTCAGCATAGATACCCTTTCTCAGGGGGATTTTCCCAGCCCCCTCCCCCACTATGGGTGGTAGACCCTCTTACACTGGGTACTTGACAACTCTGGTGTACAGGCTAAATTTGGTTAAGTACTGCCAGACAATTGCCCAAAATGGCTGCTCAAGCCCAGACTCTCACCAACAGTACATGAAGGTCCCTGTATCTCCAAAAGACTGCCAAATTTCATGTGATTCAGTTTTCTAATTTTTTCCAGTATGATGGATATAAAGTAATATTTCATTTTATTGGCTTTTGAGCAGTGAGCAGCTGGACCCTACCTTTCAGGAACAAGTCTAAGGTGTAGAAGTCATATTACCTTTTTTTTTCTATTAAAAATGGAAAAATTTGTTCAATTAAAAAATTGCACTTCTCTAATGATTAGTAAAATTGAGCAAGTCTTCACATGCTTGATAACCTCATGGGTTTCCTCTTGTGTGAGCTGTCTATTCCTATCCTTTGCCCATTTTTCTTTGAGGCTCTTGTTTTTTTCTTGCTGTTTCTCAAAGTCACTTTTATATTCTGGATGTTTACTCTCTGGTGATTTCAGCTATAGCAAATAGATAATTTGCTGTTTCATCTGTTAACTTTGTGTATAGGGTCTTTTATTAAACAGAAACTGTAAATTTTGATATGTACATTGTCATTAACATTCTTCCTTGTGGTTTGTGCTTTTGAAGGTTTGTTCAGGAAGTCCCTCCCCATGCCTAGGTCACATGGTATATTTTTCTATTAACCTATAGCGTTTTCTTTTACATGGAAATCTTTAACCTGCCCAGAGCTATTGCTTGTATATGGTGTGAGGTAGGGCTCCAGCTATTTTCTTTTGGTTTTCCATACACCATCTTACCTTTCTGGCCTTAGAACACATCCTAATACCTGGCAAGTCAAGTCTACTTTTTTATCTTTTTCAGAAATGATTTAGCACTTCACAAATCTTTATTCTTTTTGATAGATATTTATTTATTGAGCTATAATCCACATATACAAGAGTCATCCTTTTAAAGTGTACAATTCAATGGCTTTTAGTATATTCACTAAGTTGGTCACCCATCACTGTTATCTAACACCAGAACATTTTCATCACCTCAAAAAGAAACCATGTACTTATTTGCAGCCACCCCTGTTCCCTTCTCTTCTCCCCTCAGCCCCCTGCAACTACTAATCAACTATCTCTATGAATTTGCTTATTCTGAGCATTTCACATAAATGGAATCACAAATTATGTGACTTTTTGTGTCTGCATATTTTCAGGTTTCATCCATATTGCAACATGCATCAGTACTTTGTTTCTTTTTATGGATGAGTAATATTCCATTTTATGGATATACCTCATTTTGTCTATCCAGGCATCAGTTGGCAGATATTTGAGTTGTTTCTATTTGGGGGCTATTATGAAAAACGCTGCTTTGAACATTCATGTAAAAGTTTTGTGTGGACTCTTTATATACTTTATTGAATAAGATTTATTGTGTTTCCTTAAAATGTTCAGCTGGGATTTAAATTAAGATTATATAGAAATTATATAGTAATTTGGATGTAACTGAAATAGTTCTAATATGAAATAATCTCACCCAAGAGAATGAAACATGTCTTCTTTTATTCAAATTATCTTTTGTGTAACAATATTACCACAAACTTCTCAGCTTAAAACATTAACTAACAGTATCTGTGGGTCAGGAGTCAGGGTATGGTTTAATTGGGTTCTTTGCTTAGGGTCTCACAAAGTTGAAATGAAGGTGTTGACCAGGGCTACAGTCTCATCTGATGCTCTTCTGGGGAAGCATCTGTTTTCATGCTCATTCAGGTTGTTGGCAGAATTCAGTTCCTTGCAGTCATAGACAGAAGGCTTCAATTTCTTGCTGGCTGTCAGCTGGGGTCACTCTTAGTCCTATGAGGTTCCCCAAAGTGGTCAATTGTTTCATGAAAGCCAGCAAGTGGGAGTAGGAGTTGCCTCACAAGTTGATCATTTCCACTTCATTTTTAACATCATTATCTATATGTAATCACATACATCTGATCACCTTTGGACACACACATACTCAAAGGGAGGGGATTACCCAAGGATGAGACTACAAGGAGACAAGGATCATGGGAGCCATCTTAATTGGGTGTCCATTACATCATCCTGAGCATATAATCTTCAGGTTCATAAGGGGATGTGTATAAGGATTTTGGGGCTTCCCAGGTGGCTCAAGTGGTAAAGAATCCACCTGCCAATGCAGGAGCCACAGGAGATGCAGGCTCGATCCCTGGGTCAGGAAGATCCCCTGGCAACCCACTCCAGTATTCTCCTTTTTCCTCCAACCAGGTTTATTAAACTTAACAAAATTCTATATACAAGGTGACCTAAATATGCTGCTTCAAAACATGATACTTTCCTTAACTAGTATTTTGATACGTCAAAATGCAGCCTACTCTAAAATTAATAGAAAAGTGCTCAATACATGTTACATGAATGGTCTAATAGTTCTATAAGATAATTAACATAAGGTATGACTGAGTCCCTGTGACAGGCTGCTGGAACTGATATGGGTTGTCAGGAGGCCATTTTATGAACTGCCACTGTAATGCCATCGTGTTTCTGGATCATAATGTTCCAATTATTTGATTCTAGATACACCACAAGAATATCAGAGGGTCCGAGGTTAGCTTAATTGCTTGCTGGGCTAGAACAGATATCACCCCAGCATGCTCATCTGATAGGGTTCCGCAGCAACCTAGATTGAGTCCCTGTGAATCTGTGCACAGGACTCCGAAAATGGATGGCTTCTTCATTGTGTCCTCCAAGTGCTGCTCTAAGGTAGCCTCCATCCCGCTGCGTGTCGCCTCCTTCTTTTCCACGGGTGTGAGGTGCTCCTTGTCCCCATTCCAGTATTCTCACCGAGCAAGAGTTGGACACGACTGAGCACGCACAATAGAAGCAGTTAGAATGGATTAGATGTACTCACAGCAACACAAATAGATCTTTCTTTTATTCACTTTTGATTTATGTCATGTTACCATACTTTTTAAATTCCAACCAAAGTGAAAATACCTTTTAAAAATCTGGTTATAATAATGATACCTATTCATTGAAACTTTTTTCAGATAACAGAGAAAAATGTAAAGGAGAATGTGACAAAGCATCTGTCGTCTCCCCCTGCACCCACAATAACCACTGATATGCCCTTCCTGTCATTTCCCCCCTATAGATACAGAAATTTTACCAAAGTTTTGTTTTGTTTGCTGTATCATTTTACATGGCTTAAAATCATTTTGGAACAATTTATGAGTGAAATCAATCTACGTATCTATGGAAGACAAGTAGAGACAACAAAATAAAGACAGAGACAGGAGGAAGATTGCAGAGATGAGGGAGAGAAAGAATCAGAGGCAGGAAGAGATAGATGGGAGGGAAGACAGAGAGACCTATGGGCATATAAAGTCAGAAAGAGAAACAGAGCAATGGAGAGATGAAGATACTGGGAAAGAGACAAGGAAAAGATAGAAAGGAGCTTTTATTGAGCTCCTTCTAAATGCCATTTTTTTAAATTGAATTTGTTATGACATTGCTTTGTTTTATGTTTTGGTTTTCCGCTAGGAGGCATGTAGGATCTTAGCTTCCTGATGAGGGATTGAATCCATTGCTCCCTGCATTGGAAGGTGAAGTCTCAACCACAGGACCACCAGGGAAGTCCTCTCTAAATACCATTCTTATTAAACCTTCAAAGCCATTCTGGGCGGCA
>SJXQ01002817.1:242011-282128 GCA_006408695.1 Aepyceros melampus | reverse complement strand
CTTTCACTTCTCTGGTAGTTGCATTTAGTCACACTGAATGACACAAAATTATGCTCTGAGTCAAGACCTTTTGTTTTTCTGTACTCTTCTCAAAAGATTTTATACTTCCCTCACTCCATCAGGATGTAAGAGATGTAACATCTAGGTTTTGTTCTAGGCATCTTGAGACAGTAGATGAGTGATTCTTGATGGGAAAAGATATGTCACACTTACCCAGGAGAAGTTTTGGAGGTTCTGGGTTTCTTGGTCTTTGTTGGGTATTCCAGTGATTAGGGGTCCAGTTGGCCTTTAACTCACAGGGAAGAGAGGGCTGGATGTTTCCCAGTGTGTGGGACAGCCCCACATGATGAAACTGTCCCATATTCTGTGAGACTTTTGAATATATCACATGGGGCAAACCTTTATATTTTGTCACGATTTTCATATGCCCTGAATTTTCTAGGAATGCAATTACTGTGTAAGTGGAGGAAAGATTTTATACAATCTTTTTATGTTTTCAGAGTTCCTAGGAGTTGGCAAGGAATTCACAATATGTCACTGACGGCAGTGTTGCTTGTGGAATTTGAATTGTTAAAGTGGATCATTTTGCATTTATAGCTCTTGAATCCATGTTGAAAGAGCCTTTTTCTCTCATCTGTCCAACTCTGAATATATTTATTTATCCCCTACTTCAAAATGACAAATACAGAGAAGAAAGGTTGACAACATTCAATTGAATATTGCCTTTTCTTAAATACGAGTTTATTCACTGAATTGAGGGCAAACATCTGGCTTCTTCGTTTTCTTTTCTGGTAGAGCCACACTTGAACATTTAAATACTGACCTGTACATGATTTTAGTATGTGTATATGTAAAATATTATTTATTTTATATTTCATAGTTGATGCATTATATTGATTCTTTGAAATTGCATAGTTTGTGTTATTTACAAATTTTACTCCATGGTAGTAAAGGAGGGAGAGAAAAAGCTTTGTTATTAAAAGTGTGTATTGGGTTGGATAGAATTGAAAACTATTGCAATAATCTGCCTGTTAAAGTGATAAGCCAAAAAGATGCAAAATTTTCAAGGATAATGAAGATTTGTAATACTTTTTGATGCCTTTGTCATTGCAAAAATTTAAAATGAAAAATTTAATTAGATACGAATGAACTTATTTGCAAAGTAGGAGATTCACAGAGTTAGAGAATGAACTTATGGTTGCTGAAAAGGTGAGGGGGGAAAAATGGGGGGGTGCGTGGAGAGAGTTAGAGATTTGGGGAGGGACATGTGTTGCGTGCTAATTCATTCCGTTGTGCCTGACTCTTTGTGATCCTATGGACTGTAGCCCACCAGGCTCCTCTGTCCATGGAGATCTCCAGGTGAGAAGAGTAGAGTGTGGCCATGCCCTCCTCCAGGGGATCTTCCTAACCCAGGGATCTAACCCGCATCTCTCACCTGTCTTGCATTGGCAGGTGGGTTCTTTACCACTAGCACCACCTGGGAGTTCAGTTCAGTTCAGTCGCTCAGTCGTGTCTGACTCTCTGTGACCCCATGAATTGCAGCACACCAGGCCTCCCTGTCCATCACCAACTCCCGGAGTTCACTCAGACTCACGTCCATTGAGTCCGTGATGCCATCCAGCCATCTCATCCTCGGTCGTCCCCTTCTCTTCCTGCCCCCAATCCCTCCCAGCATCAGGGTCTTTTCCAATGAGTCAACTCTTCCCATGCAGTGGCCAAAGTACTGGAGCTTCAGTTTTAGCATCATTCCTTCCAAAGAAATCCCAGGGTTGATCTCCTTCAGAATGGACTGGTTGGATCTCCTTGCAGTCCAAGGGACTCTCAAGAGTCTTCTCCAACACCACAGTTCAAAAGCATCAATTCTTCTGCACTCAGCCTTCTTCACAGTCCAACTCTCACATCCATACATGACCACAGGAAAAACCATAGCCTTGACTACACGGAAGCCCTAGTGAAAGTTGCTCAGTCATGTCCGACTCTTTGTGACTCCATGGACTATACAGTCCATGGAATTCTCCAGGCCAGAATACTGGGGTGGATAGCCTTCCCTTCTCCAGGGGATCTTCCCAACCCAGGGATCGAACCCAGGTCTCCCACATTGCAGGTGGGTTCTTTACCAGCTGAGCCACCAGGGAAGCCCAAGAATACTGGAGTGGGTAGCCTTTCCCTTCTCCAGGGGATCTTCCCCACCCAGGAATTGAACCCAGGTCTCCCACAATGCAGGTGGATTCTTTACCAGCTGAGTCACAGTGAAGCCCTGGGAAGCCCTAAGCTCCTTATTCTCAGAGAACATTTTCTTGAAGGATTGTCTCCTATGCAGAGTGAGATCCCACCCATGAGCAGGGGTCTTTGGACTAGCGATCTTTCTTGGAGAGCTTCTTGTCCTCAGAAGTTTAAAAGCCACACCCTGTATCTGCAGTGAGTGAACATCTCAGCTGGCCTCACTGGGGCAAACTTTTGTTTCCTGTGGAATCCGTGAGCTCTCCTCTTGCTGCTGGAGTTTCTGTGTGTCTAGAGCGGCTGGCACCACTTCTTTCCAGCGTGCTGTGAGGCTGAAGTGCACATGCAGAAACACCCAAGACTACACTTCCTTCAGCTGACTCTGGGTTTGTAAACACAACCCACTCCAGTGTTCTTGCCTGGAGAATCCCAGGGACAGGGGAGCCTGGTGGGCTGCCGTCTATGGGGTTGCACAGAGTCAGACACGACTGAAGTGACTTAGCAGCAGCAGCAGCAGTTATTCTCATAGAAAAACTTTAATAAAGGCAGATTTTATTAACTGCAATTATAGAGTTAAGATTCCAAAGAAAACAAGGTGGTGATTGTTGTTGTTCAGTCATTAAGTTGTGTTCAGATCTCTGAGACGCCATGGACTATAGCCCTCCAGGCTCCTCTGTCCATGGGTTTTTCCAGGCAAGAATACTGGAGTGGGCTGCCATTACCTTCTCCAGGAATGGACATGTCCACACTGCTATATTTAACATGGATAACCAACAAGGACCTACTGTATAGCACAGGGAACTCTGCTCAATGTTATGCAGCAGCCTGGATGAGAGGGGAGTTTGGGGAGAATAGACACATGTTTATGTATGGCTGAGTCCCTTTGCTGTCCACCTGAAGCTATCCCAACATTGTTAATTGGCTATACTACAATACAAAATTAAAAGTTTAATAAAAAAATAAAAAGAATCAGAGAGTGGAGAGGGGAGAGAGAATTTGTTTAAAAAAATGTCTTTGAAGAGAAGTATAGCCTTTAGGTCCCCACTCCCTTACTCTGGGTTACTTGGGTAGGAGGCTACCTTGACTTTAGGTCCAGGGTAGGAAGCTTCTTTGGAGAAGGCAGTGGCACCCCACTCCAGTACTCTTGCCTGGAAAATCCCGTGGGTGGAGGAGCCTGGTAGGCTGCAGTCCGTGGGGTCACGAAGAGTCGGACACGACTAAGTGACTTTACTTTCACTTTTCACTTTCATGCATTGGAGAAGGAAATGGCAACCCACTCCAGTGTTCTTGCCTGGAGAATCCCAGGGACTGCCTGGCTGGGCTGCCGTCTATGGGGTCGCACAGAGTCGGACATGACTGAAGCGACTTAGCAGCAGAAGCAGCAGCAGCAGAAAGCTTCTTGAATATTCATTGGAAGGACTGATGCTGAAGCCCCAATACTTTGGCCACCTGATGCAAAGAGCTGACTCATAGGAAAAGACCCTGAGGCTGGGAAAGATACTGGTAGGCTGCAGTCCGTGGGGTCACGAAGAGTCGGACACGACTAAGTGACTTTACTTTCACTTTTCACTTTCATGCATTGGAGAAGGAAATGGCAACCCACTCCAGTGTTCTTGCCTGGAGAATCCCAGGGACTGCCTGGCTGGGCTGCCGTCTATGGGGTCGCACAGAGTCGGACATGACTGAAGCGACTTAGCAGCAGAAGCAGCAGCAGCAGAAAGCTTCTTGAATATTCATTGGAAGGACTGATGCTGAAGCCTCAGTACTTTGGCCACCTGATGCAAAGAGCTGACTCATAGGAATAGACCCTGAGGCTGGGAAAGATTGAAGACAGGAGAAGAGGGCGACAGAGGATGAGCTGGTTGGATATCATCACTGACTCAACAGACATGAATTTGAGCAAAGTCCAGGAGATAGTGCAGGACAGGGGAGCCTGGCGTGCTGAAGTCCATGGGGTCACAGAGTTGGACATGACTTAGCACCTGAACAGCAACAAACCATCAGCCTCTCTCCCTTTGCGGGAGATGGAAGAGCTTGGGGGTGGGGCTGAAAGTTCCAATACTGAAACTTACAGGTTGTTTCCCCTGGCAACCTCCCACAGGAAGAACTTGTTTTCTTGGTTAAGCCTTGTAAATCTAGGAAATCTAGGCTTGTATTTTCAGAATGCCTTCTAGTTTCTTCTTATAATACTGTACTTTCAATTTTTGTTTGTTTTACTTTTGTTCCATATCTTTTAGTGCCTTAAATGCTTTCTATGCAGCCACTGTCTTCTTAGATGATTCCAAGAAAAAGCAAAAAGAAATCATGTTGATTTCCTCTCAAAATGAAACCACATCTCTACCAAGGGAAGTTGTCTTTAAAGTGCATTAAAACTGTAACAAAGATCTGAACAATTCTTGTTGGTTTCTTGTACAGCTTTGGCTCAGGGAGGACTGAAAGGGAGGTTTAAGAATGACAGTTTCCACACTACTAGTAAAAGACTAGTTATTTTTTAGCCATGGTAACAAGTAACCATCGGAGCTGGTGACCACATCAGCGACAACTGACCTGAGTAAATATACTTCTGTGGGCCAACCAAGCAGAGTAAGAGCTTCTAACTTCTGAAAGTCAGCCAGACTCACTACAATGAACTTGCTTTGGACGATCAAACTCTGAAAATAGTGTGACTCAAGTAGCCTTGCTTCTGCACTTAATGTCAACTCACTTCTGCTTTTGTAAATCTGCCCGTCTCTAAACTGTGCTTCCTGAAAGTCTGCAAGTCAGTGGTCTGTTCTGTGCATAGGCAGAATAGCTCTCTGTAAGCAATACATTTAGTTTTGAGGTTTTGTTGCAGATTTTGCATAGTGCTATCATCCTTTGTCTCTTATCATCATATCTCCTGAATCTCGTTTGCCACTTAGACGCAGATAGCCTAGCAGTTATGAACTTGGGCTCTAGGCTGATTCTGCTGCATTCTGGCTGTGTGATTCTGAGTAATTTGCCCTGATTTTTTCATTTGTAAAATCAGGAGACTTATAGCATCTACCTCACAGGACTGCATTAAATACATGAATCACTTTAAGTGCTTTATAAATATTAGTTAGTATTACTATTTCTTGCTTTTATAAATACCTAGCATAAAGTAAAAGTTAAAAGGAAGTGAAGGGTATCACTGCTGCTGTTGCTGCTAAGTCGCTTCAGTTGTGTCTGACTCTGTGTGACCCCATGGACAGCAGCCCACCAGGCTCCCCCGTCCCTGGGATTCTCCAGACAAGAACACTGGAGTGGTTGCCATTTCCTTCTCCAATGCATGAAAGTGAAAAGTCTAAGTAAAGTTGCTCAGTCGTGTCTGACTCTTATCGACCCCATGGACTGCAGCCCACCAGGCTCCTCTGTCCATGGAATTTTCCAGGCAAGAGTAGTGGAGTGGGGTGCCATCACCTTCTCCGAAGGGTATCACTCCCTTACAATTCAAGGCTTTGCTTGTACTTTCCAACATCAATATTTTAAAAGTATAAGCTTAATACTTTTAAAGCTTGGAGGAGTTGTGTTGTGTTTGTGTGTTTGTGCATGTGATATATGTACATACAGACATACGTATGCCTCTGTCAACTTTGAAACTATTCTCATTGTTTGAAGAAGAGCTCATATTCAGACTACATTCATAAGGGAACAAATATCTATTTAATATAGTGCATACAGCCACAGTGTAGTATTATTAATAAACAAGTAGATGTTTCTTGTTAAGGACTAGCATATTGAGTTCTATATTTTAATTATTTTACCAAGAATATTACATACTTGTATTATTTTATTCATTCATTAAATCATTTAACAACATTTTATTATGTGTCTATTTTGTGCCAGGCAGTGTTCTTGAGGCTAGAAATAAAATGATGAACCGTGGTACTGAATAAATGTCACTCATCTAGGTTTCCTTTTGAAATGTCATGTGTATAATTCATATGATTTACTATTATGTATCTTTATATGTGTTTATATTTATGCTTATATTAAAGTTGTTATTTATTTGCTAAGTCGTGTCCAACTCTTTGCAACCCCATGGACTGTAGCCTGCCAGACTCCTCCGTCCATGGGATTTCCCAGGCGAGAATATTGGAGAATATTGAATATTAGAGTTTGCCATTTTCTTCTCCAGGGGATCTTCCCCATCCAGGGACTGAGCCTACATCTCCTGACTCCCGCAGGCATATTCTTTACCCACGGAGCCATTACAAAGCTAAAAACAGTATGAATGTTGTTTTGTTACATGAATTCTATTGCCATCGTTGGATTGACTTGTACAGTGACACTGGAAGCACAGAGAAAGCCTGCCAAATTTTTGTGACATTAAGTTGGTGGTCAGGATTTCCAGGGGCAGCAAGTCACAGATACTATGTTTCCTGCTCTTTTAATCCAAATTCCCATAAAGACCAATGAATAAAGTTCACCTCATATATCATTTGGCAAATAACTGGATTGACTCTGTGATAATCTGCTTGATTCTTCTTGTGTTTATTTTTTAATCTGTAGTGTTTAGTGTTAACATTTGTTAGTTATTAATTTTAGAGTTGTATGGAAAAGTTAATACTATATAAGGGGCTTCCCAGGTGGTGCTAGTGGAAAAGAACGCACCTGCCAATGCAGGAGACACAACAGATGCGGGTTCAATCCCTGGGTCAGGAAGATCCTCTGGAGGAGGGCACAGCAACCGACTCCAGTGTTCTTGCCTAGAGAATTCTGTATACAGAGGAACTTGGCAGGCTACAGTCCATGGGGTCACAAAGAGTCAGATATAAATACTATACACATGTTTATATCCTGGTCATAGCTATAATGTGTATACACATTAACTGACAAAAGTAAGTAGTGTACAATGCCCTATGGGAGTGGTGGCATGTTTTATATAAATTGTATATTCTGCAAACACACTTTTTTTTTTCTGAACTGTATAAGGTAAATTACAAGTTACATTATACATTATGGCTCTTTTGTGAATTTTCTAACATGATTACAGAAGTTATACAGTTCACAAATTTACATTGATAATCTACCATTTGTTTAGTAATTTCATTAATTTTTTGATCTTAAACTTTTCTTGCATATTTGTGTGTGTATACTTTAAATAATTTTTAAATAAAAGAACTTTCTCATTATGTTAAGTAACTGCCTTAAACATTAGTTATATTCATGTAGTATACTCTATTTTATGTAAATAAGAACCAACTAGATTCAGTTTAAAAAAATAACTGGTTTTCGGAGGCATTTGGCTATGTGCTCAGTCATGTCAGCTCTTTGTGACCCTGTGGACTGCAGCCCACCAGTCTGTGGAATTTTCCAGGTGAGAAATACTGGAGTAGGTAGCCATTTCCTTCTCCAGGGGATCATCCCAGCCCAGGAATCAAACCCACATCTCTTGCGTCTCTTGCATGGCAGACAGATTCTTTACCACTTGTGCCGCTCGGAAAGTCTGATATTATGAAAGCCCTAAAAAATAACTCAGAAAACACTAATTGGAGAAGAAGGTTCAGTTTACTCTTTTCATGTCCGCGTGAACTCTGTGGGTGTTTTTTCCTTTTCCTTTTCTTCCACCATATGAGGATAGTAAAAACAATAGCTTCCAAACAGGGTGACCAAGGTTTTCCCTTCCCTTCCTTTTCTCTGTTGAAGAGATTGAATGGAACACTGGGGCAGTGACCACAGTGACTGCCTGTTACCCGGAGACAGGTGCTCAGGGACTCACTCTGGTCCTGAACCTTGAGAACAAATATCAGGAAATGCTTTTTTTAATGTCAAGATTCTGGCTGTATGGATAAAATTAAGTATTGTGTGATTTGGTAAAGGCTGCACCTTACATAGTCATTCATTGTGAAAGGAAACCCTAATTTATTGTTTCAAGTTTAAGACAAGGCATTTTAATGAGTACATTTTGGTAATAATACCCAGGAGCAGAAAATCATTGCAAAATTAAGTTGAAACAGGCCAGATATGATCTTTTTTCTTGTTCAAGTAAAAGGTAATTTAGTCCGTTTAAGCTTGAGGGATATCTTCCCTGTCAAATGCTGTCCCCTCAAAGCCAGCCAAACAAGTCCAACTTAACCTACTCCCCTCTGCTTCCTCCCTACCCCAGCTCTAGTGACAGAATTTATAATAAAACGCTCTGCAGCTGTTTGCAAGTCTGATCAGAGTATTTCTCCAGAATGTCTCCTCTCCACAAACCTTTATTCTAATCCATTTAGAATTGATTGCGTGTGTGTGTGTGTCCCTGGTTTTTATCATTTTGGCTTTGTATCTAGATTTTTAAATCTCTGTACCTCCTTTTAATTGAGTAGACAGTCCACTTCTCTTCTCTACTGAAGTCCTAAGTTGAATGATGTTCAATATTCAGCACAGTCTCCTAGCCTAAAAGGATCTCCTAGGATATCCTAGGAGATATGTCAGTAGGTATCTTCCTAGACACCAACAGGATATCTCAGCCCAACTTAGGTCTCAGGACTCCAGAGCATTCTGTTATTTTATCTGAAAAATGGGCTTTCAGCTGCTAGGCCTTAAGCCTTCAAGTTTCAACCTGTAGTACACTTAATTCTTCTTGTTGGCAGAGGACTTCAGTTGCAGAATCAACCTTTTGTACTAATCTCTACAGTCAATCAACAAATATTTGCTAAGTAACTACAGTAAGTCAGATATTGTACGATGTGTAGGAATTCAAGACAGCCAAATAAATAAGAACTTTTCCCTCCCTGCCTGAATTCTGAATAATTTAAGAAAAAAACCAGCGCAGCAGATAGAAATAAAATATCACCTCTGTTGCTCATAAAGCAGGAATGAAGGCATAGATTTGTGAGAGAATCAAGCGGGCTGATTAACGAATCTCAGAATTAGAAATACCTATTTGCATGGTCCCTCCAGTCCTAGACCAGGACAGAGCTTTCCTGCTCAGGGACTTAGGTCCTAGAGGGGAAGTGAAAAATGCCCTCTTGCAGGCAGGCAGCTCCCAAGAGAGAAAACAGTACAACTGAGAATGCCCAATTGTTCTTCCCAATTTTCATTTCTCTTATACAAGTGCACACTCAGTCACTAAGTCATGTCTGACTCTTGTGACCCCATGGACCGTAGCCTGCCAGGTTCCTCCATCCATGTGCTTTCTCAGGCAAGAATACTGGAGTGGGTAGTCATTTCCTTCTCTAGGGGATCTTCCCAACCCAGGCATCAACCCCATGTCTCCTGAATTGCAGGCAGATTCTTTACTGCTGAGCCACCTGGGAAAGTCCTCTCTTACATGAGGAATGTGTAAAGAGACAGAGAGATACCATAATTGTGTGCGGGGAGCTCTATCTCTATGTCATCCAGGAGTGGAGGAATGGAATTCCCTTCTGACCAAATGCACTATTGGTACTACAGTGGTGTACAGATGTGGTCCCTCCCCTCATGGAGTTTATAATCCAGTGGGGGAAGGCAGATATTAAACATGCAATTACAAATAATGAAGTAGGATGGAATATTTTTTTCCTTTACCAGTCCTTTTGTCTTTCTTTATCTGGTTAAGACTGGGTAAGTACTCCAACCCTAAGGTTTTCTTTTGTGCTCTTTAGTCTAAATATCCTGTTGCTATTCATAGTCTTTCCTTACAATGGACACAATGCAACTGGTTGTCTCATTTCACTAAATTATAGGCACTTTTCTAGGTGGCGCTAGTGGTAAAAACCTGCCTGCCAATGCAGCGGACTAAGAGACACGGTTCAATCCCTGGGTCAGGAAGATCCCCTGGAGGGGGATATGGCAACCCACTCCAATATTCTTGCCTGGAGAATTCCATGGACAGAGGAGCCTGGTGGGCTGCAGTCCATAGGGTCACAAAGAGTTGGACACGACTGAAGCAACATAGCACAACGCATAAGCACTTTGCTGACATCCTGGAGATTATAGCCAGGAGTGCTGTGTGTTCCATACTTTTCAGTTTCATATTTGCAATCTCTTAATCTCCCCTTAATTTTGGGAGCTCATTATATTCATTGTGTGTGGATTTCTACAAGTTTAAATCATAGATTTGTTTTCTTTAGTTTAAAATTTGTGGGCAGCCCTTGATGGAAACCAAGTAGATTTTCAGAAATAACTAATCTTTATCAGTTTGTATTGAAGATATATGATTAATTTGTAAAGGATCAATGATTAAATGGTTTATACTGTAAAGAAAGGCAAGGCACATAGGAAATGTTATCAAACCTGTAAGTTGAAGGAAGTGACACTGCTGAAGTCAGTCATAGGGCTTTTTAAATTAAAAAAAAAATTTCACCAGGTGTGAGGAAGTACTTTGGAAAGCTTGTGTCATTTCTGATAACTGAGTGATTTTAAAATGGTAGGTTAAGAGTAATTGTTAGAATGGTAAAAATGATCAGCAGTGATTGGTAGATTAAAACGGTTGAATGTTGTTGTTTAGTGGCTAAGTTGTGTGTGATTCTTTGAGACCCAGTGGAGCCAACTAGGTTCCTCCATCCATGGGATTTCCCAGGCAAGAATACGTGAGTGGGTTGTCATTTCAAATAGGAATTTGCCACTTGTTTCTGCAGCAGCTAGTCAGCAGAATATTTGGTGATATGTCTATTCATTAATTACAAAAATGTTTACATTACACTGAAATATTTTTTAATCTAAGATTGAGAAAGATAAGTAGTAAAATGTATGAAGATCAAAATATGAACAATTTTTTTTATGTACGTTAAAATTCCAATAAATTCTACTATGCCAGTGCTATGCCCAAAAGCAATACATGTATAAGAAAACAATTTAGATGTAATTATTTGGAAATCTGTTTTTCCTTCTGTTTAGGTGAATATTGTTAAAACTTTAGTGTTTCCTTTTAGTACATGTGTGCATGACAGTTTCTTGATCGACTGAAACTTTGCAAGATGCGTTGTTGGAATTTTCTGAAACATTCATAAATAAAAAACAAGTATTTATTATTATCCCATGCTGTCCATCCTACAGTCAACAAATCTGTTGTCTCCACATTCAGAATGTGTTCAGAATCCAACCTCTTCTCTTCTTATCTGCCCTTACTCTCTTCATCCAACTCACCATCATCTCTTGGCTCAACCAATAATGAAGAGGAAAAGTTAAGATTTCCCATGACCGCCTTCTCCTTCTGCCTCTAACTCAGCTTGCCCCTTGCAAAGTCTAGATAATGTAGGTCATGTGGTCTCAGAAGGTGGGGACCTGCAGGACTAGGAGCTGGAGCTTATCTCTCTCATCCTTGTCCTGCTCTTTGCAATTGTCCAGCCCCTGCAAACCTGCTTAGTCATGCCTGTCCATGTAAAGGTCAGGCATCTCCCTCCCCATCTTGACTCCTGTTCCTGTGCCCACGAAACCCTTTAGTTCAAACCAACCTATTAACAGCTAGTGTTACCCACTACATTCTGTCTATAAAAACACTGTAATCCCTTTGTTCGGGGCTCAGAGCTTGGAGTGTTAACTCCTCTGGGCCTGCTGGCATAGTAAACCTGAGTTCTCCAACTCTCCGAGTGTGATTCTTGGTTTCTCGAATACTGGTTTTTGCAACAATAACATCTTAATTTCTTTTTTTAATTGGAAGATAATTGCTTTATAAAGTTATGTTAGTTTCTGCTGTACAATGAAGTGAATCAGCTATATGCATACATATATCCCCTCCCTCTTAAACCTTCCTTCCACCCCCACCCTACCCTACTAAGTCATCCCAGCGCACTGAGCTGAGCTCCCTGTGCTGTACAGCAGCTTCCCACTAGCTATCTCTTTTATACATAGCAGTGTATACATGCCAATTCTAATATCCTGATTCATTTCATCCTCTCCTGTGTCCACCCTACCTGTGTCCATGTGTCCATTCTGTATGTCTGTATCTCTGCTGCTGCTGCTGCTGCTGCTGAGTTGCTTCAGTCGTGTCCGACTCTCTGCGACCCCATAGACAACAGCGCACCAGGCTCCCCCATCCCTGGGATTCTCCAGGCAAGAACACTGGAGTGGGTTGCCGTTTCCTTCTCCAATGCATGAAAGTGAAAAGTAAAATGAAGTCGCTCAGTCGTGTCCGACTAGTAGTGACCCCATGGACTGCAGCCTACCAGGCTCCTCTGTCCACGGGATTTTCCAGGCAAGAGTACTGGAGTGGGGTGCCATTGCCTTCTCTGTCTGTATCTCTATTCCTGCCTAATTTGTTTCTTTGTCTCTTGCTTTTTCCATTTACACTGTAAAGTGAAAGTAAAAGTCACTCAGTCATATCCGACTCTTTGTGACACCATGGACTATACAGTCCATGGAATTCTCCAGGCCAGAATACAGGAGTGGGTGGCCTTTCCCTTCTCCAGGGGGTCTTCCCAACCCAGGGATCGAACCCAGGTCTCCCGCACTGGAGGTGAATTCTTTACCAGCTGATCCACAAGGGAAGCCCTTTTACACTGTGGTCTCCACATATTGCCTGCTCCCAGAATGATCTGCAGGTGTGAGCACTGGTCTGTCAAATCCTGGCTTTCAGTTCTCCAGCGCTTCCCATTACACAGAATACAACTCAAAGTCCCTAGCACACCTCCCGGCTACCTCTCTGGCCTCATTTCCTACAGTTCTCGCTTTCCTTCCAGGCTTCCCTGCTGTGTTTTGAATATACCATGTTCTGTCCTACCATATGGTTCTTCCACTGGTTATTCTTTCTGCCTTGAATATGCAAAGTTCTTTGCTTAAAGGCCTGTCTGTTCTGTCCCTGCAGATGGAATATAGCCTTTATGTAGCAGGAACTTCTTGCTATTTTCCAGCTCCTGGTATAGGAGTCACTCGTTAAAAATTGCTAAATGGATAAACAAGCTGATGACAAAATCAAAGCCAACATTCTATGCTGTAGAGATGGCCCAGATAAAAGACAGTTATGGTGATGTGTAAGGAGAGCTTTCATGTTCTTCAATGCTTGTAATGTTTAAGTGTACTGTAGAAACTAGTGAGTACTAAATAGTCCATGAAGCTTTGGGATATAATGGTGAAAGAAATGATGTGTTTTAGGTTGTTTAGAAATGAGAGCAAAGAGATGTGAAGATGAAAATTAATCAAAGAAGATAAACCAGGCCATTTAGTTCTTTACAATTATTATGCACTTTAGTCATAGGTATTCCCTCTTTTGCCTTTCAACTCTATGTAACGTACAGTATGTCATGTCTATTTATGATTGTCTAAGTTTTCTTTTTAAAAATCATTTGTATTCTTGGTACTTCCCCCAACTCTTTGTAATGGTGCTTAAATTTTTTTAAAAGTAAATTTTCTGTATCTTCTTCCTATATTAAATCTATGTTTAAAGGATAACATACAGTTGAAGAAGGGAATCCTTATTATTTTATTCTTTATTGAAAGCAAGCAAAATTTCATGGTTTTGAAGTCATGTATAGATGGTGATTGCAGCCATGAAATTAAAAGACACTTACTCCTTAGAAGGAAAGTTATGACCAACCTAGATAGCATATTCAAAAGCAGAGATGTTACTTTGCCAACAAAGCTCTGTCTAGTCAAGGCTACAGTTTTTCCAGTGGTCATGTATGGATGTGAGAGTTGGACTGTGAAGAAGGCTGAGCGCAGAAGAATTGATGCTTTTGAACTGTGGTGTTGGAGAAGACTCTTGAGAGTTCATTGGACTGCAAGGAGAGCCAAGCAGTCCATCCTAAAGGAGATCAGTCCTGGTTGTTCATTGGAAGGACTGATGCTAAAGCTGAAACTCCAATACTTTGGCCACCTCATGTGAAGAGTTGACTCGTTGGAAAAGACTCTGATGCTGGGAGGGATTGAGGACAGGAAGAGAAGGGACGGCAGAGAATGAGATGGCTGGATGGCATCACCGACTCGATGGATGTGAGTTTGAGTGAACTCCGGGAGTTGGTGATGGACAAGGAGGCCTGGCATGCTGCGATTCATGGGGTCGCAAAGAGTCGGACATGACTGAGCAACTGAACTGAACTGAATAGGTGTTTTAACTCATTTATTTGCGGTTAATGGCTCATCTTCAGTTGACATAAAAGTACAATGTTTATTGGGTCACATCTAGGTCATATTCTTCTGAAATTAATAAATGTTGCCTTTCCAACATTAAGATATTCTATGGAAAAATGTAAAATTAAAAAACAGGAAGAGAGTTAAGTTTATAAATTATTTATCAACCTGCCCATCATATGTCAAATGGAAAAAGAGGCTCAAAGGGTTCATAAGAGAACAGGTGGTGAGGTTCTAGCCTTGCCTGAACAAAGCTTGCTCCCTTGGACAGCAGGGAGATCCTGACAGCCATTGTTGCCACAATGCACAGACCGACCTTTGGAAGACTAAAGGATTTGCCACTTGCTGGCCCCTTGGCCTAGAGTAAATACACAATACCTCTTAAGGGAGCAGTTTGTTAGAAGAAGGATGGACTCTTTCAGTCTTGTACCCAAAGGGAAGAAAAGTAAAAGAATAAGACTTCATGGAAAGGAAGCCTAACGTATGTCTGAGACTGCATTTATTTTATACATATATATCATATATATATATGATATATATATATCTTCTAAGCACTTAAAAAATCTTAACTCAATTCTTATAACCACAAAAATTTTTTTCAATGATTTTATGAAGTAGGTAGTATTGAAAGAGTCAATTCCTAGGCAGGTTGATAAGAAGTCCGGGGTCCCTGAGGAGGAGAAAGGTGTCTGGAGCTCTCAAAGTGAGATAGGAGTCTGGAATTCTCAAGAAGGAGGAAAGGACAAACATATATATATATTTTTTCCTCTACATTCCTTAGTCTTAGTCACATAAAACATTTTTTTCTTTAAGCCTGGAACTGATGATTACACAACAAACTCAGTTTAAACTCTGCACTAAGGATTATATAACAACATATCCTGCTTGAGGAAAGTTTCTCCTTCCTGAAAACCTTCTGGCTAATCCTGTTATAATAAAATATAAATTATGGAAGTGGGTCTAGTAAGATCTTTACAACCTTGAGACATTCTTTTGATTTATTGTAATAACTAATTTAAAAAGTATGTACTCCCTTGCTCACACTAGTGAGGGGGGCATGCTCGATCCCCCTTCTGATGTCAATGTCAGAAACTTTCTCTGTCCCTTTTTCACTTTAATAAAACTCTGCTACACAAAAGCTCTTGAGTGATCAAGCCTGGTCCCTGGTCCCTGTTCCCGAAGCTAAATCTTCTTCAGATATCACGAATCCAACACCGTTCACCATAAGCTATCAGTATCATTATTCTTATTTTACTGATGAGAAAGCTAAAGCACAGAGAAGTTAAGCAGTCTGTTCAAGGTCACACAGCAAGTAAGAAGTAGAAGAAGCAGGGATTTGAGCCTAGGCAATCTGTTTCTGGATTCATGTCCTTAATGCTACTCTCTGCTGCTTCCCACACTGACCTAAAAGTGTGGTTCTCTGACATCAGCCAGCAGCAGCAGAAATTAGATGGGTTACAGTCTCCGATGGAACTTATGCCTGTCTTTTGGTAGTGATAACCCAAGGACTTTGTACTGCTAAGTTGCTGCTGTTGTTCAGTTGCCCAGTCATGTCCGACTCTTTGTGACTGCAGAGACTGCAGTACACCAGGCCTCCCTGTCCCTCACCATCTCTCAGAGTTTGCCTGAGTTCAAGTCCATTGCACCGGTGATGCCATCCAGCCATCTCATCCTCTGATGCTGTCTTATCTTTCTGCCCTCAATCTTTCCAAGCATCAGGGACTTTTCCAATGAGTTGGCTCTTTGCATCAGGTAACCAAAATACTGGAGCTTCAGATTCAGCATTGGTCCTTTCAATGAGCATTCAGCATTCATTTCCCTTAAGATTGATTCGTTTAATCTCCTTGCTGACCAAGGAGGGACTTTCAGGAATCTTCTCCAGCACCATGAAGGCATCAATTCTTTGGCGCTCTGCCTTCTTCACAGTCCAGCTCTCACAACCATATGTGACCACTGGGAATACCATAGTCTTTACTATATGGACCTTTGTTGACAAAGTAATATCTCTGCTTCTTAACACACTTTCTAGGTTTGCCATAGCTTTCCTTGTATGCTATAGATACTGCTTATTTTTATTTTTTATTTTGAGTGATCTTATTTATTTATATATTTACTTACTTTTTGCCTTTTTAAACTTTTATTTTTGTAGTAAAATATACCTAACATAAAATGTACCATTTTAACCATTTAAAATTCAATAGTGTTAAGTATATTTACATTGCTGTGCAATCTCCAGAACTTTTTCATTTTGCAAAACTGAAACTCTATGCTCATTAAACAACTCCCCATCACCCCCTTTCTCCAGGCCCTGGCAACCACCATTGTACTTTATGTCTCTATGAATGTGATTAATCTAGGTGCCTCATTTAAATAGAACCATATAGAATTTTCCCTTTTGTGACTGGCTTGTTTCACTTAGCATAATGTCCTCAAGATTCATCTATAATGTAACATGTGTCAGAATTTTCTTCCTTTGTAAGGCTGAATAATATTCATCATATGTATATGAAAGTGAAAGTTGCTCATTCATGTCTGACTCTTTGCTTTGACCCCTAAACTATACAGTCCATGGGATTCTCCAGGCCAGAATACTGGAGTGGGTAGCCAGTCTCTTCTCCAGGGGCTCTTCCCAACCCAGGGATCAAACCCAGGTCTCCTGCATTGCAGGCAGATTTGCCGCCAGGGAAGCTATGCCACATTTTATTGATCCATTAATTTGTTGGTAGACCTGTGGCTTCCTTCCATCTTCTGACTACTGTGATCAATGCTTCTACGAATGTGAGCATACAAGTGAGTTTATTCATTTTAAACATTGTCACTTTTATTAACTAGGTTACTGCACCCAATAACTACTTTTTATTTCTACCTTTTAAGTTTTTCCCAATTTAAAATATTTCTACAGTCCAAAGTACATTTGTTACAGAAATTTTGCATTCTTTTTGTGAATACTTTTGTTATTAATTTGCCTGGTTTTGTCTGTCTCATTAGTTTAACTTAGTTTCACATATAAAATAAGGAAGCTCTACTGGGTAAGAGATTTTTACGTTTTTCATGAACTTGAGGTAAGAGTTGTTGAATATTTGAGTCAAATTTTATTTCTTGACTGTATTTGAAATATATTTTGTTTGTTTAACTACAAGAACACCCAAATGTGATCCAAAACAAATTTAACCTAACAAAAACCTCCAGCACATTAACATACGCTGTCAAGTTAGCACACTCATCATCATTCAATTATTCATCATATGTTTATTGAGCTCCAACTTTATGCCACCATTGTGCCAGGCGACAGGTGAATTAGCAGTCATGGCCCATATCCTCAGAAGGGCTTTGGTCCACAGGTGAGACATATATTGAAAATAAACAGATGCATAGAATACATTATTGCAAGCTGTGATAAGGTCTGAGGGGAAAGAACAGGGAAGCGTTATTTAGAATAATGAGTGAGAGTTTTATTTAACAAGTGGGGGGCTGGCTAGGAAAGGGCTTTCTCAGTAGGCACCAGGTAAAAGTGGGGGCTCAATACCAGGTCAGGCTAATGCAGAGCAAAGAGTTGGGCCAACTGTCTTTTGTTTGCCCTTCCAGATCCTTCCGCCCCCTTTCTCTGCCTCTCTCTTTGCTCTGGGTGGCTGACCTGAACGGACTACAACAGGTATTTGAACTTCAGTGGTTCTCACCTGGGGAGTGATCCCACGGGACATTAGACAGTGTCTGGAGACATCTTCAGTTGCGATATCTCATGGATCACTGCTAAACTCCCAGCAATGCACAAGACAGCCCTGCTTCTCCACATAGAATTTCTGGCCCAAAATGATGCCTTAGTTCCATGGTAGAGAAACCCAGGGGAAGGAGGAGAGTAATTGGATTCTGAGGGATTTTGTTCCCCTCGCTCCTTTGCAGAGTTGTCTTCAGTTGGCTGTATCTCTTGCCTGAAGGTACCTGCTCCTTACGAAGGTGAGCCTTTGCCTGACTCTCCTTGTTACTGAGTCTAGGAGTGCTAAGCACTAACCCCTGTGGTTCCTCTGTGGTTTAGTCGCTCAGTTGTGTCCAACTTTTTGTGACCTCATGGACTGTAGCCCGCCAGACTCCTGTGTCATGGGATATTCCAGGCAAGAATACTGGAGTGGGTTGCCATTTCCTTCTTCAAGTTCCTCTGTACCTATATCTTTGTAAATAATCCCTTTGCAAATAAATTCTCTTTGAATTATTCTTTTCAAATGTGCCATCTCCTTGTTGGGACTCCAAGGCTATTCCTAATAGAAGAAATGACCTGTGTGAAGACTTCAAGAGATAGAGTCGTGGGAGGGAGATGCTCCTGTTAGAGTTGCTGCACAAGGCAGAGAGGAAGGACACACAAGCATTGGCTTTTTCTTTTAACCCTCATCTGACTTCCTGTAGTGCCACCCCCTTGGCTGATCCCAGTCAGAAGACAGCTAATAGGAGTGTCTGGAAAATGCAGACTACATGAGGCAGGGAAGGATAAGGAATGGATCCAGGGCAAATACAACACAAATAGGCTTGCACAGGGAGGGTAGGCCCAGAATAAGAACACGTAGGAGGTTACTGCAGTGGTCCACAGGGAGCCTGATGGTGTCCTGGATTGGGGTAATGGGGTAGAGTGATAGAGTAGAGACAGAGAGAAGGGAATACAGCTTGTCCCAACATCTTTGGATGCATAATTCAGGAAGCACAAATGTAATTGCTATAGGACCCATAAGGGTATGGAGTGGAAGATTGTGTGTGTGTGTGTAAGGCTATCTGGAAAGAGCAAACCATCTAAAGAAGTAGTTGTAGGCAGGAATATGATTTTTGCTGATTCTCAGAGATTTCAAGAGGAATCAGACATCCAGATATTTTTATATCTACAAAAATATTTGTTTATTTCATAAATTAATAAATAGCATGCTTACTTAAATTTACCAGATTTTAGTAAAGGTTTTAGAGAACAATAGATAAAATTTTCTTACACAGCAACAATTTCAGGGAAAAAAATAGCTCTCCAATGCCATGAATACAAACTAAATGGACAAGTTGTTCTGAAATAATGTCTATATAAGAGCACAAGAAAATATACAAATAAACATAAGATATAATTGGAAGTGAGTTCTGAAATGACAACTTAAGACTTTGTGCCATCTAAGAAATGCAACAGATTTTTACCATAGTTTAGGCGACCTACCCTGCTGCTGCTGCTGCTAAGTCGCTTCAGTCGTGGCCGACTCTGCGACCCCATAGACGGCAGCCCACCACGCTCGCCTATCCCTGGGATTCTCCAGGCAAGAACACTGGAGTGGGTTGCCATTTCCTTCTCCAATGCATGCAAGTGAAAAGTGAAAATGAAGTCGCTCAGTTGTGTCCGACTCTTCTCGACCCCATGGACTGCAGCCCACCAGGCTCCTCCATCCATGGGATTTTCCAGGCAACAGTGTACTGGAGTGGGGTGCCCTCACCTTCTACCTCCCTCCAGGCATGCATCTTTTTTAGGAAAGCAGGATGAGTATGCTAAGGAGTTCAATGAAACTGAGCAAACATCAGGGTTGCTTTCATGGGTCCTCATTACAAATTAGTAATTAAATTACTGGAAAAAGCACTCATCCCCTAAATTTCAATGGCTCGAGATTTCCCAAATTCTTTTTTTTTTAATTTAAGTTTTATTTTATTTTTCATTTTAGATTCTCTTTATTTCACATTTATATCCCCATTACTCTGCCTTTTTTTTAATTTTTAAAATTAATTGTTTTGATTGAGGCTAATTACTTTACAATATTGTGGTGGGTTTTGCTATACATCAACATAAAGCAGCCTCAAGTGTATTTGTGTCCCCCCATTCTGAACCTCCCTCCCCACCCCATCCCTCTGGGTTTTCCCAGAGCAACGGCTTTGAGTTTGATGCCTCATGCAGCGAACTTGCACTGGTCATCTGTTTTACATATGGTAATATACACGTTTCAATGCTGTTCTCTCAAGTCATCTCCCCTTCTCCCATCGAGTCCAAAAGTCTGTTCTTTATATCTGTGTCTCTTTTGCTGTCTTGCATATAGGATCATCATTACCGTCTTTCTAAATTCCATATATATGCATTAATATACTGTATTGGTGTTTCTCTTTCTGACTTATTTCACTGTACATAGGTTCCAGTTTCATCCAACTCATTAGAACTGACTCAAATGCATCCTTTTTTAATAAATGAGTAATATTCCATTTTGTATATGTACCACAACTTCCTTATCCATTCATCTGCAGATGGACATGGACATCTAAGTTGCTTCCACGTCCTAGCTCTTGTAAATAGTGCTGCAATGAACACTGGGGTACATGTGTCTCTTTCAATTCTGGTTTCCTCAGTGTGTATGCCCAGCAGTGGGATTGCTGGGTCATATGGCACTTGTATTTCCAGTTTTCTAAGGAATCTCTACACTGTTCTCCATAATGGCTGTACTAGCATGCATTCCCACCAGCAGTGTAAGAGAGTTCCCTTTTCTCCACACCCTCTCCTCTCCAGCAAGAAACACAGATTTTTAAGTAAAATCTTTCAATTTGTAAACAATGGCAATTAATTTAAAAACATACTATGAACTAAACTGAACTAAACTGGAGTCTAAAGTGATGAGTTTACAACATCCAACATACAACTTACATAAACTAATTGTATTCAATAAATGAGACATAGGATAAAGTTTCTAGCTCTGCTTTGATTGCTCTTAGAATCTATGAGTCAGTTTCAGAAAAGAAATGTATTTTCAAAAAAAAAAAATATATATATATATACAGAACCAGACTTCCTGATGGTAATAACAGGTCCATGGCTGTCTTCCATCAGTTAGGATTGAAATATCTGATTCATCAAAAAAACCGTGTTGCATTCACCAATCATTTTTACTATAAACAAATGGTACAAATTAAATCTGCATAATGTATTTGTAATGAATTAAACATTGCCGTACAGATTTTATATACTGGACTCTGTGTGAGATTTTGCTTAGGAAAAGAAAAAAGGATTTCATTAAGAAAATCGAAAACAAGTTAGACTAGATAAATGCACTAAGGGTTTGTGATTGGAAAACATAACCAGAAGGCCTGAAGCTCAGGGCTAAAATGGTTAGAAAAACTAATTTGTCAGTAGCAGTCCTTATGTACGACTGGCCTGTTCTCTTTGTTAAAACTGGGACTAACACACAGTTGAGGGCTAAATTACTCCAAGCAAAATCAACAAATAATTGTGACATGCTGTCTCCAGAGAAGTGTTGATGCCAGGGAAATCAGACCTGCATAGAGAAGTAGCAATTATAAAACTGGAGACTCTAAGCCAACAGATAATAGACCTTGACCAAACCACACTTTAATAGAAAATAAAAAGAAACCAATAACCCCAAAGTTCCCATCTCTAACAAATCAAATTGCCTGCATACATTTTTGTTCCTTTTTAGCTGTTATTCCAAAGCAATTTTTGCAATACGGTAGATGCTGGTCCAGTAGTCATGTGTGGATGTGAGAGTCGGACCTAAAGAAGGCTGAGCACTTGAAAATTGATGCTTTTGAACTGTGGTGCTGGAGAAGACTCTTGAGAGTCCATTGGACTGCAAGGAGATCAAACCAGACAATCCTAAAGGAAGTCAACCAATAAAAAGAAACCAATAACCCCAAAGTTCCCATCTCTAACAAATCAAATTGCCTGCATACATTTTTGTTCCTTTTTAGCTGTTATTCCAAAGCAATTTTTGCAATACGGTAGATGCTGGTCCAGTAGTCATGTGTGGATGTGAGAGCTGGACCTAAAGAAAGCTGAGCGCTTGAAAATTGATGCTTTTGAACTGTGGTGCTGGAGAAGACTCTTGAGAGTCCCTTGGACTGCAAGGAGATCAAACCAGACAATCCTAAAGGAAATCAACCCTGAATACTCATTGAAAGGACTGTTGCTGAAGCTGAATCTCCAGTACCTTGGCTACCTGATGTAAAGAAGTGACTCAATGGAAAAGACCCTGATGTTGGGAAAGGTTGAAGGCAGAAGGAAAAGGGGATGACAGAGGATGAGATGGTTGGATGGCATCACTGACTTGATGGAGATGAGTTTGAGTAAGCTCTGGGAGTTGGTGATGGACAGGGGAGCCTGGTGTGCTGCAGTCCATGGGGCTGCAAAGAGCCGGACATGACTGAGTGACTGAACAACAGCAACAAATGCTGGTAGTTAGAGTTGTGATACGTGTTGTTAGAGATTTAGATTTCTTGCCTGGAGAATCCCATGGACAGAGGAGCCTGGTGGGCCACAGTCACTGGGGTTGCAAACAGACACGACTTAGCGACCAAGCAACAACAACAAGAACAAATGCTAGTAGTAGCGTTGTGATCCCTTTCAGACTTTAAACTAGAATTGTGTCCTCTGGGCTGGGTCTTTGGGCCCTAGGATAAACTCCCAATTTCTTAAAATGGGAAATAAGCTATCTGTCCCCTGCTTTTCCATTTGACCTCAATTCTAACCACGTCAGCACTGGGCTCTTGTGCCCATGAGCTCTTGTGCTCCAACAATACTTCAGTACTTTCTGTCATCCAAATCTGCCCATCTGTCCCATGCTATCTTGAGCATGATTATGGGGCCTCTTTTATATTGAAAGTTCTTTTAAGTCTACATTCACCTGTTACTTACTCCAAGAAGCCTTTCATACCTGCCAGGTAGAACTGATTGCTTTCTCCTCTGTAACTCATGGAACTTGCTTATATTTCTTGCCAAGCTTCTCAAGGGCTCAGTCCATGATGGATGTATGTGTATCTCTCCTCTGTCTATTCCAGTCCCGCTGCAAAAGACGTGCCAAGTCGGTGTTTAGTGACTGAGTGATATCTTCTTTTTATAGACTTCAAGGATGTCAGAGCATCCTTGTGTGTGTAAAATTATTACATTCAGTCTTTCACCACATAATTATTGAGTGTACCTACTATGTGTCAGGCACTCTTCTGGGTGCTGAGGATATAAATGCATCCTCAAATGTAAATAAAACATTGTCTCCATCCTCAGACATTTTAAAGGAGAAGACAGAAAATGGGCACGTTAGCACTGAATGTATCAGGAAGCAGTAACTGCTGTATAGCCACAGAATAAGGGATAAAGCTGCTGTGGGTTGCTATTTTAGACAGGTTTATCAGAAAGTCCTCTCTTGAAGCCCTTCCCTTGAGGTCTGAATGAACTGAGGTACAGATAATACACATATTAAGGAATAGAGTCTTAGAGAGGATGAACAGCAAATGGGAAAGTTATGAGATAGAAGCATTCTTGACTATTTCGAGAAACAGTAAAGAGGCTGGAAGGAGAAGGGAGGGAAGGAGAGAAGGGTAGAGAATGAGGTTAGTGAGGGAGCCAGGAGTCAGAGCCTGGTGGACCACGATAAGGAATTTGCATTGTGTTCTCAGCGTGGTGGAAGCTATTGTGTATTTTGTGTGGTGAAGAGACGTGATGTAATTGATCACGGTGGTTGCTCTGGGGAGAACAGACAGGACAGGAGCAGGGAGAAGCTGGAGGATTGTTTAGTTTGCTAGGGCTGCTGAAGCAAAAATACCACCAGGTAGGTGGCTTAAACCATGAAAATGTACTGTCTCACAGTTCCAGAAGCTTCAAGTCCAAGGTCAAGGTGTGGGCAGGACTGGTTCCTTCTGAGGCTGTGAGGAAGTAATCTGTCCCAGGCCTCCCTCCTTGGCTTGCAGATAGTCCTCTTTTCCTGGGGCCATTTCACATCATCTTCATTCAATGCATGTCTGTCTGTGTATGGATTTCCCCTTTTTATAAGGACATCTTGTCTTTAATGGATTAAAATGTTAGTTGCTAGTCATGTCCAACTCTTTGTGACTCCATGGACTGTAGCCCTCTAGGCTCCTCTGTCCGTGGAATTTTCCAAGCAAGAATGTTGGAGTGAGTAGTCATTCCCTTCTCCAGGGGACCTCCCTGACCCAGGGATTGAACTCAGGTCTCCTGCATTGCAGGCAGATTCTGCACTGGGAGTGTGGCGTCTTAGCTACAGGACCCGCTAGGAAGTCCCTGATCACAAGTCTGTGTATGGATTTCCCCTTTTTATAAGGACATCTTGTCTTTCATGGATTAAAATGTTAGTTGCTCAGTCATGTCCAACTCTTTGTGACTCCAAGGACTGTAGCCCTCTAGGCTCCTCTGTCCGTGGAATTCTCCAAGCAAGAATGTTGGAGTGAGTAGTCATTCCCTTCTCCAGGGGACCTCCCTGACCCAGGGATTGAACTCAGGTCTCCTGCTTGCAGGCAGATTCTGCACTGGGAGTGTGGCGTCTTAGCTACAGGGCCGCCAGGAAGTCCCTGATCACATCTTAGCTAATTGTATCTGCAAATTATCTGGACTGTGTTTCCAAATATAAGGTCACATTCTAAGGTACTGTGGGGGTGAAGATTTCAATGCATCTTTTTGAGGGGAGCACGGTTCAATCCATGATAGAAACTTTAAAACATCTGCTCCTTGTACTGCTCATGCTTGACTCTTTCATTGATTCACCGATTCATTGTTTTTCATTCACTTTAAAAATGTCCAGTAAGTGTTTCCCAGGAACTCTTCTAGCTATGAAGGATATCGACATAAATAGAAAACATTCCTGCCCTCATGAAATGGGCCATCTAAGATACATATTCCCTCCTCCTCCCAGTCAGAGTTTAGGTCATCTAGCCCTTGGTTTGGAGAAGGCAATGGCAACCCACTCCAGTACTCTTGCCTGGAAAATCCCAAGGACGGTGGAGGCTGGTGGGCTGCCGTCTTTGGGGTCGCATAGAGTCGGACACGACTGAAGCGACTTAGCAGCAGCAGCCCTTGATTCTGGTCCCTCTCTCTCCAATGCCTGCAGCTCAATTGACAACTCCTGACAACAGAGGCTCTTTGGGAGGCTCTGTAGGTAGCTGTTAAAGAGTTAAAGTGAAGTCGCTCAGTCATGTCCGACTCTTTGGGACCCCACGGACTGTAGCCTACCAGGCTCCTCTGTCCATGGGATTTTCCAGGCAATAGTACTGGAGTGGATTGCCATTTCCTTCTTCAGGGTATCTTCCCAACCCAGGGATTGAACCCCGGTCTCCTGCATTGTAGACAGACGCTTTACCATCTGAATGTCTTCCCTGGACTACCAGGGAAGTCCCAGGTAGGTAGCTGTAGTTGATCACTAGTCTCATTGTTAGGTCAGCTTCTCTCCAGGACTTGAGAGAATCACCTTCTCCTGGAATTCTGGGTCTTCTGGGTTATGGAGTAATGCAGCTCTGCTGGGAGTTGTTGCAATTGTGAACATCTGTCTTCAGAGATCTGTGTAAGGGTGGCTTTAAGTCAAGGAGAATCCGGATGGCCTTCACCTTCAGAGTGCTAGTGCCAACCCAAGGGGAAGACAGTTTTTAGGAAATGGAGAAGCTTCATCAAAGACCTCCTCAATCTCTTTAAGGTAGCTACTTTACAGGGAATGACTGGCTGCCATAGAATTCTGAAGAGTCCATGGGCTTTAGTTATTTATGATATGGACACTCAGCCTTGGAAATGGGTTCCTGGTATAAAGCCATCATATTTCTCATCACCTTTGATGGGCTGCTCTGGAGCAGAAACCCCCAGCAAGGGTCAGAAAGAACCTAAGAGAAGAATTTCCCACAGGAAGTTTGTCTCCAGAAGTCATCTTCACTCTAGTGGTCCACTTGTGTTGAATTTAAATTATTTTCTCTGTTTTCAAAAGACATGGCAGAGTATGTTCTCCAAAATATTTGTTTGAGAGATTCTGCATTAGTCTTGGGAAAGTGCATGATTGGTTCTTAGCATATCAGATGCTAGGAACTTTAGGCAACTGTCTTTAAAAGGATATGTTTAATTATTTAAGTCCTCAAGTAAATATGATTTCTCCCCACCAGCCTCCCCCACCCCCCCACACTTTTTCTTCCTACCAAGCACTATATTAGCTACTGGGGATGATGAGATGTCTGGGACACAGTCTCAATAAGCATTCAGTCTAGTTGAGGAGGTAATCTTAACAGCGGACTTAGGCATGTACTTTAGGCAAGAATTTTGGACTGTCATAGTTCCTTTCTCATGAAATCTGAATATGGTGAATTGAATTACTCATTTTTAGGAAGTTTTTTGTTGGGTTTTATCGTGTTTACTTAGCTTTAGGCCTCCATTTTTTGATGCTTGCATTTCCAGCTGTAAAATCAGGTTTCTCTTACGCTATTCACTTAGCTAAGATAATGACTTATTTAGGGGTGTTGTATGTGGTAGGCTGCAGTCCATGAGGTCGCACAGAGTCAGACACGACTGAAGCAGCAGCATGTGTGTTTTTTGACAGTATGGAATATATTTTGACCAGATTTTGAGTTGGCAGTAAAAAAGTTAAAAACATTTTGTATAATACTCTCTGACTAGACTGAAAGATGAAGTCCTGAGACTATCTAAGGAGGAACAGAAGTGAATGACTTCTTTGATTTTGGAATGTTTGCCTTTATTTTGAATGCTTACTGGAGTTTGAGTAGGCAAATCTCAGTCCTTCTTACCAAGTGAGTGTGAATTATTTTTCATTAGTAGGAGAGGATAAGGCAGGATTTCCTTGGTGGTCCAGGGTTTAAGAATCGACTTGTCAAAGCAGGGGATGTGAGTTTGATCACATGTCCAGGAAGATTCCACCTGCTTCAGGGCAACAAAGCTCAAATGAAGTCCTGAGACTATCTAAGGAGGAACAGAAGTGAATGACTTCTTTGATTTTGGAATGTTTGCCTTTATTTTGAATGCTACTGGAGTTTGAGTAGGCAAATCTCAGTCCTTCTTACCAAGTGAGTGTGAATTATTTTTCATTAGTAGGATAGGATAAGGCAGGATTTCCTTGGTGGTCCAGGGTTTAAGAATCGACTTGTCAAAGCAGGGGATGTGAGTTTGATCACATGTCCAGGAAGATTCCACCTGCTTCAGGGCAACAAAGCTCAGGAGCCACAACTACTGGGCCTGCATGCTGCAACCACTAAAGCCTGTGCACTCTAGAACTCATGCTCTGCAACAAGAGGAGCCACCACAGTGAGAAGCGTACTGCAGCTGGAAAGAGTAACCCCCTGCTTGCTGTAACTAGAGCAAGCCTGTGCAGCAATGAAGATGCAGTGCAGTTAATAATAATAACAGCAGCAATAATAATGATAAACAGAGGAATGGGACAAGGCCCAGAATAGAGGAATAGGTGTGAAAGCCCATAGTACAATGCTTGGCATCCTGCAGACACTGTTTTGTGTTAAACTGTTGTGGGATTGAGGGAATTAATTTGTACTTATATCTATTGCATTAGAATGACAATACGTTCACAGAATTCATCACAGAAAATCGTCTGATGTTCACACAGGAGGTAAGGGAATACTTAACACACTGGATTGAGAGAGTGTTTTCTACTGGACTGTTAAATTTCTTGCAAATTGAATCTAGTTCCCACTGAATTTTTATTGGTCTTGTAACTTGAACTTCATTTCTGGTTTGTCTCTCCCAAATGCATCACTAGAAGCGGTTGCAGTCTCTTGGTGTTGTTTGTGACAGTGAGTAACCTAGCCCATTTCTGCATTTCAAGTATTCCTATCGGTGTTCTATATATCTTTAGTCAGCAGTCTCTTCATTACTCTAAGCTAGTTTCTTCTCTATATCCCTACAAATTTCCCCGCAAACTACATTGCCGACTACGCTATGTGTGCTGTGCGCAGGTGTGTATGAAGGAAAACTTACTTCTGTTTTCCTCTGCACATGCTCACCACACTTTTGAATCACTGGTGTAACTCTGTGTCTCTGACCAGTGTGGCACTGGTGTCAATTCTGATAATGTGTGGATTTGCCTAAAACCTTTGCTGAAAAAAAAAAAGCCTGTCACCTTCCTTACAGAGGAACTCCAGGTGTTCTATTAGCTACTGCTGTTTCTCAGCAGTTCATAGCCATATCATATTTTTTAAAAGCTGTTTTTACCCAGTTACACCACATCTTTGAAGGGCTTCTTCTGCCTTCCTGTTTAGGGGTTTCTCTGCTTCTGTTCATAAGGTTTTACTTCCCTGACAATTTTCCATGTGTAACATGTGAGGCCGAAGAACTGATGCTTTCAAACTGTGGTGCTGGAGAAGACTCTTGAGAGTCCCTTGGACAGCAAGAAGATCAAACTAGTCAGTCTTAAAGGAAATAAACCCTGAATGTTCATTGGAAGGCCTGATGCTGAAGCTGAAGCTCCAATACTTTGGCCACCTGATGTGAAGAGACAACTCATTGGAAAAGACCCTGATGCTGGGAAAGACTGAGGGCAGGAGGAGAAGGGGATGAAAGAAGATGAGTTGGTTGGGTGGTATCACTGACTCAATGGATATGAACTTGAGCAAACTCTGGGAGGTGGTGAAGGACAAGTAGTCTGACCTGCTGCAGTCCATGGGATTGCAAAGAGTTGGACATGACTTAGCAACTGAACAACAACAAACCATACAAGGCAACAGTAACAACAGGACACAATTAGTGCCCCTATTCTAAATGTGTGCAAAGACTTTCTCTTTGAAGAATACTACTTTCATAATTAAAGCTCATTAACAGTTCCCTTCTTACTCTCTCAATGTAAGAACTTCAATCAGATAGACATATATTTAAATCCTGATGCATCTAGTTATTAGCTGTGTGGTCCTGGACTAATGACGTCAAGTCTTAGTTTTCTTGTCTGTAAAGTAGGGGCAATAATCCTACCTGCTGATGGGATAGTAGTGAGGACTATGGCCGTGGAGCATGGACTCAAGCACGCAGCGGCTTATCGATAAACGTTAGTGAGATGTGTGCTCAGTCACTCTGTCATGTCCGACGTTTTGCGATGCCATGAACTCCTCTGCCCGTGGGATTCTCCAGGCAAGAATACTCCGGAGGCGGTTGCCATTCCTTTCTCCAGGGGATCTTCCCAATCCAGGGATAGAACCTGTGTCTCTTGCATCCCCTGTGTTGGCAGGCAGATCCTTTATCACTAGCACCTCCTGGGAAGCACCTGTTAGACACCGATCAAGAAATGCTGTGTGATTTGGAACTGATGTCTGTAAATTTAGCCTAGCTCTTGAGATAGAGTATATTCTTAAAAGATAGTAGCAAAAATAACTGTAATGATGTTTATGAAGATATTAGTGATAAAATGATAACAACTATGAATTGTTGCTGTCAAATAATGTTTTTTAATGACTCAAAACACCAGAACTGGCTTCAGCCAGGGATCCTGTTTTCTCTGCCTTACATTTCTACTTGTAATACAAATGTTTGGTTTGCATCTTTTACCCCATAAGACCATCTGGTTGAAGATTTTCCTTTTCTCCCACCACTTTCCTACTCTCTTCAACCAGAGAAATATTATATCTTTACTCTCGTCTAAATGTGATATGTTTTTCCTCGCTTTTAAGCTCATTGTCCTTAAATCTCCAACTGTCCAAATTCTATTCATTGCTCGAGAATCATCTTAAGGCTCTTTCTTTCATTTTGCGGAAGAACTATAATTAGCATATTTTATAAAAGAGGAAACTGAAATCTGGAGAGCATCTGCCTGCCCAGCCCCTTCTAGATGGTTCATCATAGTGGAATTAGAACTTAGATCTCTGTTTTTATTGGACCATGCTCCTTCTGAATACACACAGGATTTGAGGTCCATGCTTTCAGCATAGATCTCCACGTTAAAGTCTTCCCTCTTCTAACAAGAGACTCCACTGTTTTATCCATATTTAAAGACTTAGAGTTTTTTTTTTAATCTAGTGGGTCAGTCTTGACTCTGCAATAAGATCATGAGTTTCTTTTTAATGGGTACCATGTCTTGCACTTCTTTTCCAAATCTCCAACACAGGGTTTTGTACTTGTATGCTGCTTAGTGATTTGCTAATTGAATGGACTAATTAAATTATAGAAATGTCAAGAGGTTCCAACAGCTGTGCTATTTTTTTTTTTTTTTTTGCTTAGTTTTCTTGATCTGGTTCTCTATTTCTTGTGAAAGAGTATATCTCTGAATATCTGCTGACCAAGTAGCTGACTTTTCTCGGGGAAATTTCCAGGGAGAATTGCTGATGTCCTGAATAGCTTCTCAAGTGTAGACTGGCAGGTAGGCTCAAATTCCTTCAGTTTATTATTAGTTCCATAGTGCTGCTTCAACACCGCCAAGCAGCACACAGTCAACTACACCTCCTCATGGGTATCTACTTTAAGAATATTATCAAGCAATAGAAATGAATGCTCCTGGGGCACTGGACTGTGTTCATAACTTACAAAGTCATACCCGGAATTTTTAAAAACTTTTTATTTTATGTTGGAATATAGCCAATTAAAAATACTGTGATGGTTTCAGGTGCCCAGCAAAGTGACCCAGTCATAGAGAATGGCAGCCAACTCCAGTATTCTTGCCTGGAAAATTCCATGGATAGAGGAGCCTGGTGGATTACAGTCCATGGGGCTGCAATAAGTTGGACGTGACTGAGTGTGCAAACACATAACTGCTAACAATGTTGTGATGGTTTCAGGTGCCCAGCAGAGTGAGTCAGCCATACACACATATGTATCCATTCTCCCCCAGACTCCCCTCCCATCCGGGCAGTCACATAATGTTGAGTGGACTTCCCTGTGCTATACAGCAGGTCTTTGTTGCATACCAGGAAATTTAAATTTAACTGTGGGTTACATATTTCTTATTGTGAATAGATTCAGTTGACTATTTCTTGACTGTCATGTGCCATGGGTTGTGCCAGGCACTGTATATACATTATTTAATTTGATTATCACAAAAATTCTGTGAAGGCAATGTTATTACACCCATTATATCAATGCTTAAATTAAGAAGTAGAGAGGCTGTGTGGTCTGTGCAACTCACACAGATAGGAAACAGGATGGCTATTTGAACAATAGATTAAAGCAAAATCTATTGGTGAATCCAGTACTTTTTTCACTATCCAGTATTTCAAATGAACTTTAAAAAGTATTTACACTTTATTTTGTAATTAAAAAAAAATGTCTTCAGCATAGATCCACAGGATGTTCATTTAATTTATATACTGTCATCATTGCTGTTTGTGAATTTAGATAATTTTCAAAATTGGATTCTTATTTCCCCTTCTCTCTCTTGAATATAGCATTTCAATAAAGGTTAAATGGCATCTTTAGGATATACAGACTTTTTTTTTTTGGTTAATAATTTGAAAATATAGCAAGTATAAGCTGTATGTATAAGTTAATGCTAGCGACTATTGATTTAAAAATATAAGACCAAAGAGATCAAATCCTGTATTATATTATTAACTCAGGTTACTATTCTTTTGATTGCTAGGATACTCTTACCATGCATTACTATTATGTAGCCTGTCGCTCTATCTCACAGAATTCACTCACTAATTTCGTGATTAAAAAAGTCTTCTTACATCAGTGTTTAAAAATAGGCTCTCCAATATTAGGAACTTTCATTTAGTGGTGATAGAAGATCTAGATTGATAAAAAGGATATGCTAACATTTTCTCTTAAATTTGATTACAAAAATTTGGGCTTGCATTTTTCCTCTTGGCCTGTGTCAATGCCTGTTTGCTTTTTGAGTGCTGTGGTGGCAAGTCAGAGTCAGTGGTGAGAACAGCCTTTGTAGAAAGCTTGCCGTTTATGACAACAAGCATGGACCTTGAGGGCATTATGCTCAGTGAAATAAGCCAGACAGAGAAAGACAAATACTGCATGATAGTACTTATATGTGGAACCTGAAAAAAATTGAATTTATAGAAACAGAATAGAAAAGTATTTCCAGGGACTGGAGGCTGGGGGAAATAGGCAGAGCTTGGTAAAAGAGTATGCATTTTCAAAAATAAGATGAATAAATTCTGAGGATCTCATGTATAACATGCTGACTGCAGCGGAGAATGTTATATTGTAGAGTTGAAATTTGCTAAGAGAGTAGATCTTAAACGTTCTCATTAAAAATAAAACACAAATATGTTGCGTTAAGTGATGGATATGATAATTAACTCAGTGGGGAGAATCTTTTCACAATGTACACATATATCAAATCTGCACATTGTACACCTTAAATATCTTATAATTTCATTTGTCAATTATACCTCAATGAAGCTGGAAAAAAATAGTCCTTTTAATAAAGATATGAATTGCGACAGAGTTGTGAGAAGTTCAATTTCTGGGCCAGACTTGAATATAATCCATGCTATCTCCATGCTTTTGTTGTGCTTTGAGGGCACTGCAGTAAAAGCAGGGATAAGGAAAATTGGAATTCCTACATATGTGCGTGGATGGAAGTGTGGATAAACCTGAGGCTGTCTGGGAAGAATAGCTCTTTCTTTATCTCACACACCAGCTTCTGTTGGGATCTAAGGAAGGGCAATTTTCTGTTAGCATTATTGTTCAAAAGACAAATGCTCTAATTAGATTTTTAAAGCTGTTGCTTAAAACTACCTGAGGAAGTTTAAGCTAGTTTGCTATTTTTAAAAAATAGAATCCCATAATTATTGTAAACTAAATCCAGATGTTCGAAAAAGTCTATCAGGCTACTGAAAAGCAGCATATAACTACTATTTTCCAAGCAGCAGGTATTCTGCATTTATAATCAAAGTGTGTTTAACCACAAAGAGACATAATTTGGCTAGTTATGGGTGTTTCCACTGGAAAAAAAAAATCAGTGCTTTTATAAGGTTAATAAAAATTGGTTCAAGGTACATTTCCTGCCACTAAAGTCTTACAATAATGCCCTGTCCAGTAGGAAAAACTTTCAGCAGACCAATATCTACTTCCTTTTGATATGAAAACAGTTTTTCCTGAATGTAAAATTGACTCCTAAGCAGGAAGAAAATTAAAAGTGAGTGCAATCTGTAGTACTGCTCAGTTGTGTCCAACTCTTTGTGATTCTTTGAACTGTAGACCACCAGACTCCTCTGTCCATGGGATTCTTCAAGTAAGAATACCAGAGTGGACTGCCATTTCCTCCTCCAGGGCATCTTCCTAACCCAGGGATCGAACTTGTGTCTCCTGTGTTGCATGCATATTCTTTACTTGCTGAGCCATCTGGAAAGCCTATAAGACAAAGAGTGAACTCTAATATAAACTATGGGTTCTGTGAATGATAATGTATTAACATTGGTTCATCAGCTGTGACAAATTTACCACACTGATAGAAAATGTTAATAATGGGGGAAACTGCATGGAGAGGGAAGCAGGGTATATGGGATTTTCTGTATTTCTCTGCATAATATTCTTATAAACCTAAAACTACTTTAAAATAATAAAGTCTGTTCATTAAGAAGAAAAAGGCATGCACAGGTAGATTCTTTCTCTTTTTTGACATTGAAAAGCCACAAAATTTACTCTTTTAAAATAAATTAGTGTTTAATTTTTTTAGATATTAAGAAGGGGTGGCAAGAATACACAGAACTATACAAAAAAAGATCTTAATGACTTTGATAATCACAATGGTGTGATCACTCACCTAGCACCAAACATCTTGGAGTGCGAAGTCGGGTGGTCCTTAGGAAGTATCACTATGAACAAAGCTGGTAGAGGTGATGGAATTCCAGCTGAGCTATTTCAAATCCTAAAATATGATGCTGTGAAAGTGCTGCAATCAATATACCAGCAAATTTGGAAAACTCAGCAGTGGCCACAGGACTGAAAGTGTCAGCTTTCATTCTAATCCCAGAGAATGTTTGAACTACCACTCAACTGTACTCATTTCACATGCAAGCAAAGTAATGCTCAAGATTCTCCAAGTAAGGGTTCAACAGCATGTGAACCAAGAAATTCCAGATGTTCAAGCTGGATTTAGAAAAGGCAGAGGAACAGAGATCAAATTGCCAACATCCATTGGATCATAGAAAAAGCAAGAGAACTGCAGAAAAGCATCTATTTCTGCTGCATTGACTACCCTAAAGCCTTTGACTGTGTGAATCACAACAAACTGTGGAACATTCTTAAAGAGATGGGAATACCAGAACCCCTTACCTGCCTCTAGAGAAACCTGTATGCAGGTCAAGAAGCAAGAGTTAGAACCAAACGTGGAACAATGGACTGGTTCCAAATTGGGAAAGGAGTGTGTCAAGGCTATATATTGTCACTCTGCTTATTTAACTTCCATGCAGAGTACACCATGCAAAATTCTGGGCTGGATGAAGCACAAACTGGAATCAAGATTGCAGGGAGAAATATCAGTAACTTTAGATATGCAGATGACACCACCCTTATAACAGAAAGTGAACAGGAACTGAAGAGCCTCTTGATGAAGGTGAAAGAGGAGAGTGAAAAAGCTGGCTTAAAACTCAACATTCAGAAAATGAAGATAATGGCATCTGGTCCCATCACTTCATGGCAGATACATGGGGAAACTGTGGAAACAGTGGCAGACTTTACTTCTTGGGCTCCAAAATCACTGCAGATGGTGACTACAGCCATGAAATCAAAAGATGCTTATTCCTTGGAAGAAAAGCTATGACCAACCTAGATAGCATATTAAAAAGTAGAGACATTACATTACTGACAAAGGTCTGTCTAGTCAAGGCTGTGGTTTTTCCAGTGGTCATGTATGGATGTGAGAGCTGGACCATAAAGAAAGCTGAGGGTCAAATAATTGATGCTTTTGAACTGTGGTGTTGGAGAAGGACTGCAAGGAGATCTAACCAGTCAATCCTAAAGGAAATCAATCCTGAATATTCATTCAAAGGACTGAAGCTAAAATGTCAATACTTTGGCCACCTGATGTGATGAACTGACTCTTTAGAAAAGACCCTGATGCTGGGAAAGATCGAAGCCAGGAGAATAAGGGAACAACTGAGGCTGAGATGGTTGGATGGCATCCCTGACTCAATGACATGAGTTTGAGCAAGCTCCAGGAGATGGTGAAGGACAGCAAAGCCTGGCGTGCTGCAGTCCATGGGGTCGCAAAGAGTCAGAAACACCTGAGTGATTGGACAACAACAACAAAGATATGATGGCAACCCACTTCAGTATTCCTTCCTGGAAAATTCCATGCACAGAGGAGCCTGGTGGGCTGCAGTCCATGAGGTTGAAAAAGACTCAGACACAGCTGAGCACAGATGGCATGGCCCCTGCTTTTGGCAATCTAGTCTCTGTACCTATGAGCTGTTTTTGTTTTTTCATTTGTTTAGTTTAGATTCCACATATAAGTGAGATCACATGTATTTTCTTTCTTATTTCACTTAGCATGATTCCTTCAAGGTCCATCCATGTTGTAAAAAATGGCAATATTTCTTTCTTTTTGTGGCTGAATAATATTGTTGTATGTGATTATATATGTGCACTATATATGTGTGTGTTAGTTGCTCAGTTGTGTCTGACTCTTTGAGACTCCACAGACTGTAGCCTGCCAGGCTTTTCTGTCAATGGAATTCTCTAGGCAGGAATACTGGAGTATGTTGCCATTTTCTTCTCCAGGGGATCTTCCCAACTCAGAAATCAAACCCAGGTCTCCCACTTTGCAGGCAGATCTTTTTACCATCTAAGCCACCAGAGAAACTCTGGGGATCTTCCCAACCTAGGGATCAAACCCAGGTCTCTTACATTACAGGCAGACTCATACCATCTGAACCACCAGTAAATATATGTGTGTGCACACTAGGTATACACCATATCTTCTTTATACATTTATCTATCAGTGGATACTTAAGTTGCTTCCATATCTTAGCTGTTGTAAATAATGCTGCAATGAATATGGGGGTGCATGTGTCTTTTCAATTTAATATTTTTGTTTCTTTCAGAAAAATACCCAGAAATGAAACTGGATCATATGAGGGACCATTAATACTTTAACACAGTATTGACCAGAGAATTTTTGCAGAAATTAACACCCGTGGCATTAGTATATTTCTTGCAATAATGTGTTACATTCCACTGAAGATTATTATGGCCATGGTAAGCTGTTGGCCATGTGTTTCCCATCCAAGTAGAATGATAAAATATATTAATTAAAAATTACTTTCAAAAAGATATTTTGAGATATAAATTTTGATTTAATTTTAAGAAATTTATAGTTGTTTTTAACCTCAGTTTTTCTCAGTGCTTTTATTATATTTTATTTAAACTTTTTTTTTTGTTTTGGGGTTAATGTTAACTGGTCAATAGCTGGTTAACAATGTTGTGATAGTCAGGTGAACAGCGAAGGGACTCATCCATGAACAGATATGTATCCATTCTCCCCCAAACTCCCCTCCTGTCCAGGCTGCCACGTAACATTGAGCAGAGTTCCATGTGCTGTACAGTAGGTCCTTGTTGGTTATCCGTTTAAAATATAGCGGTGTGGACATGTCTCTCCCAAACTCCCTAACTATCTCTTCCCCTCACCCTTCCCCTCAGCAACCATAAATTCATTCTCTAAGCCTATGAATCTGTTTCTGTTTTGTTAAGTAAGTTCATTTGTATCATTTCTTCGCAGGTGGGACCTTTAATTCTCATCTGAGGGTTCAAGTCCATTCTAGATTCTGGAATAGGGGAGTCAGCCTTCCCTGTTTGCCTAAGCCTGAGGGATTTACTGGCATGTGGACTTGCTAAAACCTGGCAAGTCCCTGGCAAATGAGAACCAGTTGATCTCTCTGCTCTGGGACCAGTTTTGGTAAGAGACTTTCCTTCCTTGAAAGTTGCTCACTTGTGTCCGAATCTTTGCAACCCCATGGACTACATGGTCCATGGAATTCTCCAGGCCAGAATACTGGAGGGAGTATCCTTTCCCTCCTCCAGGGGATCTTCCCAACCCAGGGATTGAACCCACATCTCCCGTATTGCAGGCGGATTCTTTTAACAGCTGATCCACAAGGGAAGCCCAAAAGACCTTAGTACAGTAATTGGTTTTACTGTTAGCCCCCATGAATGTACTTGAGACTTAGATTTAGAAATTAATTCTTACTTGGAAGTCCAATCTCACTTGATTCCTCTACGTTCTCCTATCCCTGAGGTTTTTGCCATTTATTGTTCGGAAAACCAGGTATTGATCACCTTCATTTCCTTCAGTTTTATTCCTGTGGCTGATTCATAATCCCTACAGAGAAACCTGGGAATTTAGTTCTTGCCAGGCATCTCTTAAAAATCTCTTTTTAAACATCTCATTTCTTGTTTGTCAGGCAAATCTCCATCAATTGTCTTCCTCACTTCAGAGGGATTGCTCTGTCTCTTAAGATCCTGGTGACCCGGAGTCTAGCTGTTTCTATTTCTTGGTCTGCTTTGTTGTGTTGTCCAGTCGCTCAGTCATGTCTGATTCTTTGCAACCCCACTGACTGCAGCACATCAGGCTGCCCTGTTCTTCACCATCTCCCAGAGCATCCTCAAATTCATGTCCATTGAATCAGTGATGCCATCCCACCATCTCGTCCTCTGCTGTCCCCTTCTCCTCCTGCCCTCAATCTTTCCCAGCCTTTGTTCGTAGTGATGCTTCCTAAGGCCCACCTGACTTTGCACTCCAAGATGTCTGGCTCTAGGAGAGTGATCACACCATCGTGGTTATCTGGGACATTAAGATCATTTTTGTATAGATCGGTGTATTCTTGCCACCTCTTCCTAGTATCTTCTGCTACTGTTGCTGCTGCTGCTGCTGCTAAGTCACTTCAGTCATGTCCGACTCTGTGCGACCCCATAGATGGCAGCCCACCAGGCTCCCCAATCCCTGGGATTCTCCAGGCAAGAACACTGGAGTGGGTTGCCATTTCCTTCTCCAATGCATGAAAGTGGAAAGTGAAAAGTGAAAGTGAAGTCGCTCAGTCGTGTCCGACTCTTAGTGACCCCATGGTGGTCCATACAATTTCTGTCCTTTATAAGTGCCCCTTTTTGCATGAAATGTTCCCTTGGTATCTCTAATTTTCTTTTCTTTTTTTCAAATTATTTTTTTTAAATTTTTTAAAATATAAATTTATTTTAATTGGAGGTTATTACTTTACAGTATTGTATTGGTTTTGCCATACAGCAACATGAATCCGCCACATCTCTTGTATTTTCCATTCTATTATTTTCCTCTATTGGTCTGCTTGGGTTTGTAAAGTCAGGACTCAGGTATAGGACCAGATTTGTAGGTTTAGGCGCTCTAACTTATTGTTCATTTAGCAATTTTCTTCTTGGGAATTGACTTTAATTTTTTGAAAACAGCAACTTAATTTACACTGAGTGAATGCACTAATCTTAAGAGTTAGAATTTGAAGTTTTGACAAATGCTTACATCTACGTAATAACTAACACCTCTATCAAGATGTCGAATATTTTCATCACTACATAAATTTCCTTCAGCTGGGTGGCTCCCTCAATCAGAGTTCTGATTTCTATCACCATAGAATATTTCTGTCTGTCTTAGAGCTTTATGTAAATGGATTTATACACTAAACACTCTTTTGTCTCATTTTTTTTAACATAGCATGTTTTTGAGGTTCATTTATATTGTTGCATATTTCCATAGTTCATTCTCAAAATGTGATATTCTCTTACTGAGGACTTTAAATGAAGAGTTTTGGTTTTATCCAATAAGGAATGAAATATATTTAAGTGTTAACAATTAGCTTGTATTAGACGACCTAATTTTAGGAAATTATTTTTTTCTATGCTGTATAGAATAGACTTAAAAGAACATTTTAATCATCTAAATATTACTGAAATGAATAGGTTGAGCATTAAAGCCCAGTGCATTGTTGGTGTCTAACACTGTCATTTGTGAAATCAAGATTTAACACCTAATAGAAGAAATATGAATAGGTTTTAACCTATTCATAGTTATCATTCTTTTTTCATTGCTGAAACAGTATGTTATTATATGAATATACCATAGTTTGCTTACCCATTCTTCTGTTGATATATTTTGAGTTGTTTCCAGTTTTTACCAATTATAAATAAAGCTGGCATAAACATTTATGTATAACTTTTTTTGATAGACAACTATATTTCTATTCTCTTAGATGACTATGAAAGAATTGTTGAGTCATACTGTAGGTATATGCTTATCTTTAAAAACCACCAAACCATTTTCCAAAGTAGTTTTACCATTTAATATTCCCACAAGTAACGTAAGAGAGCTCTGATTTCCACACCCGACTCAGGACTTAGTGTTGTTAGTCATTCCAATTTTAGCCAATTTTTTTTTGTGAGTGTGAAATGGCATTTATGCAATTTTAATCTGCATTTCTCTGATGACCAACTCTGTTGAATACTTTTTAATGTACTTTTTGACAATATATTTAACTTTCTTTGTCAAATGCCTGCTCAAGACTTTTGCTCATTAAACAAAATTGTTTTTATCATTGAGTTATGGGATATTAAAAAAAATCTAGAAATTGTGAATATCAAGAGTATTTTCAGACATGTTTATCAAGAATATTTTTTTCTAGCCTGAGGCTGTCTATTCATTTTCTTAATGGTTATTTTGGAAGCTTTTGATTTTGATGAAGTCTATTTTTTTTTTCTCCTATTATGGTGAGTACTTTCTGTGTCCTAAGAAATCTTTGCCTGCTCTGAGAACAGAAAGCTATTTTTTCTTCTGAAAGATACATTTTATTCTAATAGCTTTACATAGTTTGGCTTTCATGTTTCAGTGTAAATTTACCTTGAATTAATTTTTGTGTTTGCAGTGTGTGGTAGGAGTTGAAGTTCATTTTTTCCTCATTGATATACAGTTATTAAGAGTTAACTTTTGATATCAAAACTTAGAATAAAGTAAATTGAAAGCTTGAATGCCAATTATATTGTGCTATAAAGTCATTTGGCTAGTTAATACATATTTTTCTTGAGACAAAGTTGTCTTGTAAGGTAGGTTCATTGCCAAGACTAAAAATTAGTAATCATCTGCTTCTTGTTGAATTTGAGATTAGAACAAAGCAATATCCCAAAACTTGTCCAATGGATGAAAAAGAAAACACACAAGACTTTTTTCCCCCCTTGATTCCCTCCTAAAATGAGGGAATCTGATGTGGTCCCATATGTTTTTTTTTTTTT
>SJXQ01002817.1:139156-241456 GCA_006408695.1 Aepyceros melampus | reverse complement strand
TTTTTTAGTTTGTTTTGCTTTACAATACTGTATTCATTTTGCTATACATTGACATGAATCAGCCACGAGTATACATGAACTCCCAATCCCGACCCCCACCTCCCCCCTCCCGCCCCACACCCTCTCTCTGGATTATCCCCGTGCATCAGTCCCAAGCATCCTGCATCCTGCATCAAACCTGGACTGGTGACTCGTTTCACTTATGATATCACACATGTTACACTGCCACTCTGCAGTGGATCAGTCATTGCTTGATTTGTATCTGTTGCAAGCTGTATCTCTTCTGTTAACATATGGAAGAAGCTCCTTATTCATGTATGTATGCTAGTTCTAAAACATAGTGTCAAGTGGTATAAAGCTCAGTCTTACTTGGTTGCAATACACAGAAACTCACCTCAAAGTTATTTAAGCAAAAAAGGAATTTGATTCAATTATGTAACCTGAGATGCCCAAAGGTTGAGGCTGGTTAGGCCAAATATGTATTGAAAAATTTACTTAAGTAAAAAATATTTTTAAGCAGGTTAAAAAAAAATGATAATTAAAAAAAAATAGTGGGAGTATTCCATTATTCTGAATCTCACTCTAGAAACCTAATATTTACAGATTAATGCTCTAGATTTAATAATCTATGACATCTATATTTAAGCACCTATATTTAACATTTAACAAACTATTAATATATGGAGAAAAAAATATACTCTAACAGTCAAAGATAGGGCAAATTACTTAAATAAAATTGAGATATCTGCCCCAAATAGTAATAATTCAATTTGTATCCAATTTCTAAAGAATTACTCAATTAAAAAAAAAAATCTAGATTTGGTAACTCAAATTATCAGTATTTTCTGCCTAAATTCAAGATGCAATCTCAGAATTAGTTTGCTGACTTTGGTTTAGTTGGTGTTTATTTAGGATTTCTCTGAAAGATAAGGAAACAGACAAGAGGGATTGTGACATTTCAAATGTGGGACCCAAACGCTCACTTGGCCTCCGAGATTATTACCATCCTTGTTTGCCTTGACACTTAGAGGCAGGACATGCCTTTGTGCTGTTTGCAAAAAGCTGGGCGAGTTGAAAAGCATAGATTGAGTACATTTCCAATGGTGTTTGGGTCTGCAAGCATTTGTTTTCTGAGCGCTGCCGAGTGCTGGGCCAGGGCTGCAAGGAGAGAGCTGTTTCCGTTGCGCAGACCGGCTGTCTGAGGTCCTAGGTGCTGATAGCGGCCACCAACGAACCCTGCTCCTTTCCATTTCGCCAGGTCCACATTTCATCGGAAAACACGGTAGCTGCAGACGCACAGAGACTTTTTCCTCTTCTCCTTCCCCCTCCTCCCCCCTCCCTAGACCTCTCTGGGCTTTGACGTCACGTGTGCTCCTTTTGGTTGCCATAGCAACCCCATTCCCCAAGCCCTCTGTCCGTCTCCTCTGGTCGGTTCCACAATGGTACAGGCAGCATCGCTCTGCACAATGGTTTCCAGGCAGTGAAAGAGGGTGATTCAGCAAGCCACTCTTCGTCTTCTTCTTCTTCTTTTTAAACCTCCCCTTCTCTTTTTATTTTTATGGGGGTGGTTGGTGCTTGTTCTGTACTTACCTTTTTTTTTCCTTTTTCATTTTTACAGTATTCCATTTTTCTCCTCACCCCTCAATTCCTAGGGGCTCGAGTGACTTTACGCTTGGGTTTTCTTGGCAATCACCTGTCCATCATTAATTTTAAACAGTTTCCCCACCTCCAAACAATCTATTCCTTATTACAGTTTGGAATGTGGTTAATGAGAGACAAGTAGGGAGGATTTCTGGGGCAAACACTGCTGGATCAGGATCGTAGTTCTCAAGCACGGAATGGTAGGTGGCTCTTTGCTCATTCTGGGTTCTAACCGGTTTTTTGGAGGGTGGTGTGATGTCTATTGATTGCTCCTGGTGGGGCGGGAGAGTGAGCATGGGAGAGGGGGGCAGAGATGGGGTGGATAGGAGATTAATGAAGTGAACTACCTCTGAGGCAAGAAGCCACCAGCCTTTCCTTCTGTGCCGAGCATCTCTCCCAGGACTTGGGCGTGTTGAAACCTTTCTGTTTGGAGTGAGGATGGGAGGGAGCATTTTTATTGTGACCAGGGGTTTTTTAGACCAATGCAGAGCTGCAAAAAGGAAGAGAAAATTAGAGACAGAGCGAAACAGCTGTGCTTGTTAGAAGTGCTTGCCTTAGTCCCATGTTTAAGAAATGCTGTGGGCTCCATAAAACATTTAAAAAATCACATCTTTAAGTTATGCATTTATGTTTACTTCATGAGATGTTGCACTTAAAGAGATATTTGGGGGCATATTTATATATTTTAGTTAGGGAATGATATTTTTTTATATTGTAGTTGCAAAACTAACAGCATTACTCTTGCAGAGATACCCAAGGCTAAATCTGAGCTGGGGAGAGGGACATAGAATGGGAAGTGGCAGGGGGTCAGGTTAAAGATAAGAGGAAACATTGGCACTGCAGTCGTACAGGTAAAGGGTCCCTTTAAGAAAGTGATCTAGTCAACAGCAGGCAGGATTTTTTTCTTTATGGCATGGTTCCCAGGTACTCTGTACTGGGATACTGTGTCCCCTAGAAATGTCAGAGCCCATTTGGGAGAAAAGATCTATCATCAGAAAGGACCAGGGCAATATATTCAGCAGAAATGATGTCTTTGTGCCTGCAGCAAAATAAATGTGATTTATTGGAAGATCTTCAAGTAAATCAAGACTAGAGCCATTTTAAGAAAATTACAGGCATATTTCTTTTTTCCTCCCTCCTCTCCATTTAAATCTAGAGACCAAGTCTCAGCTTTTACCCCCTTAAATGCATACGTTCCTAGGGTACTGCAATTTAACCACAGCAGAAGAACGGCTTATCCCATGGCAGCTGGCGCTGAGGCAGTCACAAGGTTGTTTACATGGGCTGTCTTTGCTGCAGAGCTCCACAGCGTCTGCACAGCCGCCCTCCCTGCCTTGGTGTGTTGACAGTAACTTTTATGAACGGACCCGACAGAGGCAGGCTGAGTCCTATGGGACAGGCCACAGTTTAGACAGAAGGAAATTGGGTCTAAGTGCACCAGGCATTGCTAGTCCGAGGTCTGATTTTTCCCTCTGCCCCTCGTCTGCCAGTTGTCAGACCCCGGAAGATCTCACAGAACGCTGATGCATGTGTTAAAATGGTTGCAGGAAGGCCCATGACTCTCAGAGAGGCTTCTGCAAATTTCTGCCTTAGGTGAGTGTTTGTGTTGTACATCTAGACAGTGATGCTCACGCTCATGGATGAGCTCGCCAGCTTCCGACTCCACTTTGGAGCCATCGGATTATAGGGGTCAGTTTGGAGGTAGCAGTTTTTCCATCTCTGGGTATGTATTCCTTCCACTATCTTGATCTCACCCTTAAAATTGACACAAAGTACAAAGTACTAAGTTAGCTTATTTGATCACACAAAGCACACTGGGTTTTCTCACCCTGACAACGGAACTGGAAAATCCAGTGACAAAGGTGGTATGACCTTAGATACTAAAAGAGTCTTCTTGCTTCCTCATTTGCGCATCACTCCCTCTTGTTGTTGCAAGGTGTCTTTAATCCGACAGTCTCCTGGTGTTATAAAATCTTCACAGTGTGGGTGAAAAGACTCTTATGATGAGACAGTAAGAAATGATACGTCCAGTGGGAAAGACCAGGTGCTGCCTCCAGCTTCCTGCTTGTCTGCCCCAGAACAGCATCTGCTGTGGGGAGGAGCGTGTTTGCCAGGCTGGAAGGGGATGTTCATGAACGGATCCCAGAGGGACCAACTGTGTTTTTGCTGTCATTGTCTGGTATGTCTGCAGCTATTAGTGTTTAATGGTTTCATAGTGTGTGGTCAATATTTTTCAAGGCTGAAATGAACTGAGAATGGATGGTGGATTCCCTAAAATATGTGTATATTTAAAAATTACAGGAAAATTCATAGGATTTCTCTTGTTAGTATATCCTATAGGAATATCATAAGCAAAAGGAATCTGCTTAATTTTTAAGTAATGTGATAAAGCCCCCCATACTTAAAGGGGGGGCTTTTTGTTTTTGTTTGTTTTGTGTGTGTGTGTGACTTTATGTAAGTGAATCTTAGTGCAATAGTCTTTGAATACAGATGATAAGGGAAAGAAGGCAAATTGGGTTTCTCTTGTTAAGTATGAGGGCAGATGCTCTGCCTTCCTGATCTAGTTCTGGCTGCAGGTCCCATTTGTAGCTATAAGACTCTACATGGGATTGGTGTGCTCAAATCAAATGATTGCTTAGTTGCTAGTGAGGATAATGAACTCAAAGCAAGAGAGACTTTCTTCACTTAGAATAAGAAGTGATAAATTGACATTTTAAATTCTTTCTCCATTGCCCCTGTTTTGTCTTGTAGTCTTTTCTTGGCTTTTGGTTGGACATTGCAACACTTATGCAAAAAAGAGGCACAAAGTATCCAAGGATGACACAAAGAGCTGTAGTGCCTTATTTGCTATAGGCTGAGGGCTTCCTTCCTACCATGCTTGCATCTCTTACAGCTTCTTCCGAGGACTAAGGACTTGTGGGAAAAGTTGGGTCCATAGACTGCAGGGAGGGATGCTTATTGATAAAGAACAGAATCTATTTGCCTCTTTAGCATGTGAGAGATATTTATTGCATTGCATAAGCTGAAATGAGACACTGTTGCTGATTCAGATACAAGATCATGCTGCAAATTGATTGAAAATTTAATTTGGATCTGGAGCCTGGATTTTCAGAAATGTACCTATCTGTACATATTTTCATAGTCGACTTGTAAGGGTTTTGACTAAAGATATTTTAGTTTGAGTACATTTTATCCTTATAAGAAAATCAAGGCAAAGAGGGAAAAGTGGAAAGCCTGTATGTTTCAGGTTCTGTTTCCCCCCACTATTTAATGAAAGAGAACTCCGTTTCTTAATTGTGAATCTTGGTAGAAACTCTAAATGGAGACTTCAGGTGATATTTGAAAATTCTTAAATTGAAAGAAACATTTTTTAGTTTAAAAAGTGGACTGCAAGTTTCTAATTATTTTTGATAAAGGATTTTCTAGTTGAATTGACATTTTAGATTTATAACAAGCCTTTCTCACTGGTCTTATCCCTGGTGACTGTGAGATGTGAAACTCGTAGGCTTGTAGAACTAATGTTCCTAGGAATGGACATTAAATTTTGAGTGGAGAAAGAAAGAACTGAAGTTTCCTTAGAAGCATTCCTAACCCATAGCTGCTCTAAAACCTTGCATGGCACACAGGTATAAAATGAAATTCTCCTCCAGGGCAATTAGGCATTTGCAGAGTGGCCTGCATAATAACAAACAAGACTTCTGCTACATTGTGTGTGTGTGTGTGTGTGTGTGTGTGTGTAAGCAGGAAAACACACACATAACCCAGTACTGACTTGTCTGCATAGATGTAAAACCACCTCCTGGGTTTTGGATGTTAACCTGCTTGGGTGCTTCATGTGCCTTGTGAAAATGAGTTTCTTAAAGTAATCATCCTCTTCTCATGCATTGGAAATAGGATCTGAAAGCCCGGATAGAGCAGTCCGGCTGGTGTGTCTGTTCATTCACCATCTGTGATTCCTCTGTCATAGCACTTACCCTGGAGCACAGTAATCGCCGCTTTCTGGGCTTCATGTATTCACTATTCAATTATAATCTCTGTCAGGCCTGACTGGGTCTGCCTGGTGCATAGTAGGGGCACAATCACTATTCCATGAAAGAAGGTATCCCATGCGCAGAGTTATCTAAGTACTGTGGGAGATAGAGTTTGAAACTGTAACACAGCTTTTGGGCTTCCCTGGTGGCTCAGATGGTAAAGCATCTGCCTGCCATGCAGGAAACCTGGGTTTGATCCCTGGGTCAGGAAGATCTCTTGGAGAAGGGAATGGTTACCCACTCCAATATTTTCCCTTGGGAAATCCCATGGACAGAGGAGTTCATGGGCTTTCAAAGAGTTAGACATGACTGAGCAACTAACACACACATACAACACAGCTCCTGCCATTAGGGAGCTTATAGTCATTTAGGGAGGTGAGGTTAAATAACAAACGTGGTGTATGAGCAAGTGTCCCTATTCAACAAATGCAATAGGGATTCACAGGAGAAAGAAATTTGACTCTTCTGAAATGGTAGGCCACTTTGGGATGGGGAGGGCAGGAAGATGTGGTGGGAGAGAAGTCCAACAACAGTCGTAAGTACTTGGCCTGGAAGGGAACTCTTGCTTGGAACCACTGTGTGTGTGCTCAGTTATGTCTGACTTTTTGCAACCCCATGAACTGGAGTCTGCCAGGCTCCTCTGCCCATGGGATTTTCCAGGCAAGAATACTGGAGTGGGTTGCCATTTGCTCCTCCAGGGGTTCTTCCCGATTCATGGACTTAACCTGCGTCTCCTACACTGGCAGGTGGGTTCCTTACCACTGAGCCACCAGGGAAGCCCTAGAGCATAGAAAACTGGCACAGTCCTGGAGACTTTTTTCCAATACAGTGTCAAAAAGTAACAGTAACAGGCAAGTTACAAACCTACTTCTGTAACTGGATCAGATTATGGAAAAACATACATAAGATCTCTTTCTAGCTTTACACCAACTTCAGTGTTTAACATTTTAATTTATTTTTTGCCTTTATTAAATAATTTTTGTTGGAGTATGGTTGCTCAAATCCAATTTAGTTTCATTTTACTTCACACAGTTCGAAAAATTTCCAACTTCTCCTTGATCAATGACTCTGTAATGCATTTTTCCATATGAACCCATTGTTCTTTATGAGGAGCTGATTGTGCAAACATGTAACAGGGAACTTATAGTTGAAGCTGAATAGGGTGCCTCCTATCACAAACTCAAATCCATGTCGACCAAGGTAACAATTACTAACTGGGCTTATGTTCAGATTTTAAAATATCCAGCTACTCTCGTGATGGCCACACCAGAGTTCTAGTGTTTGATAAATCTGAAGAGAGCGAACTACCTTGAGATTTTATTCCTTCCTCTTGTGTGCTCACTACCCATCCCCCAACATCTTTGTTAGTCTTTTGATTTTTCTAAATGCAGGTGAAATCCCCACTGAAATAGTAAAATGAAACTTGATTGTGTTTTTGCTTTGATTTTAGGCTAGCGTGAGAAACACCCACGGCAACACCATCTCAGATCTCTGTTATGGCGACTCAGGCAAGAAGCTGTTGAATTAGACCCGTTTCCTGTAGATGAGAAACCATACAAGCAGTGGTGAGTTGCAAACTTAAAAACATTCCTTAGCGGGAAACATGTGATCTATATAACCAATTTAAATACTGCGTATGACTTAGTGTGTGGATCTGAAGAAATACTGCTCCCAAATCATGTCAACTAAAGAGGTGAAAATCAGTGCTTAACTGATGGTGTGGTGCTATTAACACCACGTGAAGGAGCTTGAGGTCTTTAGGTGTGTAAATGCATCGTACAGCACCATGATGCTGCCATCCTGGATGATGCTAGTCTAAGGAAGATGATTGCAGTGAGCAATTTCCTGTGGCTGCATAACAGTTGGGTATTTACATAACAGTATTTTTCGGTGGCATTTATTATCTGCAACATAATTCTACATTTTACTGCGTCATCTTCTCTAGTAGAATACTGGTTTTGATCTAAATCCTAACACTTAATTCCTTTCAGGAACATATATGCTTACATATGGGGCTTCCCAGGTGGTGCCAGTGGTAAAGAATCCACCTGCGAATAAGGAGACACAAGAGATGCTGAAGACACAGGAGACATTGGTTTGATCTCTGGGTCGAGATCCCCTGGAAGAGGCCATAGCAACCCACTCCAGTATTCTTGCCTGGAGAATCCCATGGACAGAGGAGCCTGGTGGGCTACAGTCCATGTAGGGTTGCAAAGAGTCGGACATGACTGAAGTGACTTAGCATACACACAGCATGCGTGTACATACATATGTGTATATAAGATATATGTGATATATATTAACATAACATTTAGATCTTTAGACATAAGGGAAGAGAAACCACATCATAGTTTTATAAAACTTGATTTGTGGACATTTTAGCCTACAAATTCTTTGCTTAATAAAGACAGTATTAAAAATAGATCCAGCTGCTTTGCTATTTGGAATCATTTTAAAATCTTATTATTTTATAAAAATATCAGCTCACATAGGCAAAATATATTTTTTAATCAAATACTTGATGCTTCATAGTTGCCAATGTCAATAATCAATAGACTCCAATGGAGATGAACCAGGTATAATCTGTCAAACAATATCTCTGAGAAATAGATTATGACAGTGATGCTTGTAAGACTCCAAAAGAAGCTGTTCTGAACGAGTGATCGATATCTCTCTTTCACTTGCTTAGTGGCTTATATAACTCTGGGTTTATAGGCTGCCCTATGCATAACCCATAACTGTGGAGTATTAATGAAATTAACCTTGTACTTTTTTCACATCATGATTCTCATTACAGTCTGATTATGATTACATTGAGGAAGCAGATATAATAGTCATCACTATGCTGTACTTAATCAATATGTGTTAAATGCATGTTTGTTATGACTGAGAAACATATGTAATTGCCAGTAATCAACCATTTTGATTTCAAACAAGGGTGATTTTTTTATGGCTGAACTTAATCTTTTGAGTTATGGGTCACTCCCAGTGATGTCAAAAATATATAGTGCCCCCTCTTAAACATGTATTCATTAAGCAAACATTTACTGAGAATCTGCAGTGTAGATATCATCCTTTGACTTGGGATAGATGAAAAAGACAGCACCTGCTTTAAAGGAGCTGTGTTTAAAGTATGTGACACTTATGATAAAGTATGTCATTAAAAAAGGGAGTGATTTCTAAAGAGTGGGGTACTTATCCACTGCTATTAAATGGGTAGCCATCCAGTGCTGAAGGAAGTGCCACAGAGGAGAGTCTAAGACAGATGGGATGGGGGTTTGGAAGGGAAGGCTTCCCAGAGGGAGCATGATTTTAGCTGAATGTTAAGGACAGTAAGAGGTTAGCTAGAGAAAGGGGAACAGTGAGAACGTTTTTCAAGGGCCTAGCGATTTTAGGGAGTATGATCGATGGGGGGAGCTAGATGTCATTTACTGCGCTAGGGGAATAAATGGGGATGGTAAAGATAAAGCTGACGAAAGGTACAGGAGATATAACATGAAAGGGTTTTAAAGACAAAGCTAAGGAGTTTGTATTTCATTCCACAATAAAGAACCTCTGAAAGATTTTAAGTAGAATGATGTGATGAAACTTATTTTTTAGGAAATACCATGTACTCTAGATCCCATGGACAGAGGAGCCTGGTGGGCTGCAGTCCATGGGGTCGCTGAGGGTCAGACACGACTGAGCGACTTCACTTTCACTTTTCACTTTCATGCGTTGGAGAAGGGAATGGCAACCCACTCCAGTGTTCTTGCCTGGAGAATCCCAGGGATGGGGGAGCCTGGTGGGCTGCCGTCTATGGGGTCGCGCAGAGTTGGACATGACTGAAGCGACTTAGCAGCATCAGAAGAGTACATAAAACAAATTCAGTTAAAGAATAATTACAGAGTAAACCTTGTATAACCAGCAACCCACTCCAGTGTTCTTGCCTAGAGAATCCCAGGGATGGGGAGCCTGATGGACTGCCGTCTGTGGGGTCGCACAGAGTCGGACATGTCTAAAGCGGCTTAGCAGCAGCAGCAAACTCCCATTAAGCCCTTTGTGCTCCTTTAAGACCTTGTGCTTTTTCTTCCCCACTAGAGGTAACCACTACTCTGCCTTTGTCACTTATCCCCTTGCCCTTCTTTGTAGGTTTTCAATCTTGTAATCGTGGTGAAAGAAAGTGACAGTTGCTCAGTCATGTCTGACCCTTTGTGACCCCATGGACCATAGCCCATCAGGTTCCTCTTTCCATGGAATTCTTTGGGCAAGAATGCTGGAGTGGGTTGCCATTCCCTTCTCAAGGGTATCTTCGTGACCCAGGGATTAAACCTGGGTCTCCTATATTCTTTACTGTCTGAGCCACCAGGGAAGCCATGGTAGTGTATATATATATATATTTTTAATCACTTGATTTGGTGAAACCCTCTAGTGAAAGTGAAAGTTGCTCAGTCGTGTCTGACTCTTGTGACCCCATGGACCATGGAATTCTCCAGGCAAGAATACTGGAGTGGGTCAAACCCACATTGTAGGCGGATTCTTTACTAGCTGAGCCACCAGGGAAGCCCAAGAATACTGGAGTGGGTAGCCTATCCCTTCTCCAGCAGATCTGCCCAACCCAGGAATCAAACTGGGGTCTTCTGCATTGCAGGTGGATTCTTTACCAACTGAGCTGTCATGGAAGCCTGTGAAACACTGTAAGGCTCATGTTAATGTATGTAGTTTATTCAGATAACTTAAGCAGTATTTGACTCCATGACTACATCAAAATTTACTCATCCATTTCACCATTGATAGACGTTTGGATTGTTTCTATGTTACTTATGTGTGTCTATGTATGTTGTTGTTCAGTTATTAAGTCGTGTCCAGCTATTTGCGACCCTAGGAACTGCAGCATCCCAGGCTTCCCTGTCCTTCACTATCTCCTGGAGTTTGCTCAGATTCATGTCCATTGTGTCCATGATGCTATCTAACCATCTTATCCTTTGTCATTTTCTTCTCCTTTTGCCTTCAAACTTTCCCAACAACAGGGTGTTTTCCAATGAGTCAGTTCTTTGCATCAGGTGGCCAAAGTATTGGAGATTCAGCTTCAGTATCAGTCCTTCCAATGAATGTTCAGAGTTGATTTCCTTCTGTCAATCCAAAGGAAATCAACCCTAATTGTTAACCTGAGTTATTTGTATATAAATGTACTAAGTAAATTTTAATAAATACATATATTTATATATGATAACATTAAGTGTACATATGGTACTTTTTATGCACATATATTGTTGCTCATAGATTCTAGAGTACATGTATAAGAACTTCTATAGGATACATATCAAGGAAAGGAACTCTTGAGTTTTGGGGTTTGTGCACATTAAGTTTTTCTTCTGCTGCTTCTACTGCTAAGTCGCTTCAGTCGTGTCCGACTCTGCGAGACCCCATAGACGGCAGCCCATCAGGCTCCCCTGTCCTTGGGATTCTCCAGGCAAGAACACTGGAGTGGGTTGCCATTTCCTTCTCCAATGCATGAAAGTGAGAAGTGAAAGTGAAGTCACTCAGTCGTGTCCAACTCTTAGTGACCCCATGGACTGCAGCCCACCAGGCTCCTCCGTCCATGGGATTTTCCAGGCAAGAGGACTGGAGTGGGTTGCCACTGCCTTCTCCAAGTTTTTCTAAATAATGCTAAATATTTTCCTCAATTGATTGCATGAATTTACATCCCCATCAGCAGTATATAAAAAGCTCTATATCCTCACCAACGCTTCATTAAGTTCTCGAAATTTGCTGATCAGGTGGATACCTAATTGTACTTCATACTACTCATGAAGTAGTGGTGTGCATTTGCTGACTGCTAAGGAAAAAGAATTTTTTATATTTTATTGGCCATTTGATCTTCTATTGTGAAGTGCCTGCTCAAGTTTTTACGAGACTTTCAGAATGACAACTAGCACTTATGGAGTTCTTGCTGTGTAATAATCACTGTGCTAAGCACTTTACAAACATTTAATCCTCATATCATCTCTATGATTTATAGATAAGGAAACTCAGGTTTAGAGAGGTTAAATAACTTCCTAGCAATCACGTAACTAAGAAGCAGAGGATTTAGCATTTAAGCCCAGGTCTTTCTGACTCTGGAGTTCTTCAGTTTCTTTTTTTAAAATTTATTTATTTTTGGTTGTCTGGATCTTCATTGCTGCAAGTTGCTTCATTTTCTCCAGTTGTGGTGAGCGGGGGCTACTCTCTAGTTGTGTTACGTGGGTTTCTCATTGGAGTTGTCTTCTCTTGTTGTGCAGCTCAGGCTCTGAGTGCTCAGGCTCCAGTAGCTGCAGTATGTGGGCTCAGTAGTTAAGGCTTGTGGGCTTGAGGGGGAGGGCTCAGCAGCTGTGGGGCATGGGCTTAGCTCCTCCACACATGTGGGGTTTTCCCGGATCAGGGATTGAACCCGTGTCTTTTGCATGGCAGGCGGATTCCTTACCACTGAGCTACCAAGCAGTTTCCTGAATCATGTTTGAAAGGGGTTTAGATTAGAGCCAGGGGACTTATCAGCTACTATTACAGGAGCTCAGCTAAAAAATAATAAGGGCATAAACCAAAGAATCATTAATAGGACACAAGTGCAAATTAATTGGACCCAGTAATGAATAGCATGGGTGAAGAAGAGGGAGGATTTTAAAAGTCTCGAATTTGCAGACCTGCTGGCTAGGTAGCTTCAAAGTTAGTAATACAATGTATATTTAAATATATTCTAGGTCTTGTGGTAGGCTTTAAGAATATATTTGATGGTTGCACTATTCAGTGAGAGATGAATTTAACTCATAGGATTATAAAGTTTAGGGTTTAAAGAGACCACAGTGTTTATTTGGGTCAACTCTTTATTGTTTTAAAATGTGAAACCTAGTGTGAAAAGAAGTTAAGTGTCTTGTTCAAGATCACAGGTTACTGTCAGATTAAGAATAGACACCTGAATGACAGAGCATGCAAACAAATAACAACTTTTTTGATTTTTTTAAATTAATAAGTTAAAATAAATTGATCTACTTTATCTCCTAAACATTTCTCACGTCAGTTTCCTTTGAAATAAATCTATTGCTAACAGCACAAATTAGGCCCTCATCATCACTGTGAGCAGTTTTATTTAAAGTAGTCTAGCATATTATCTTCTTGCTCATGATTCTACCAATGAAACCTCCAGATTTGATGGCAGTTTTTACTATGTAACCGCTCGGCTTACTTAGATATGCTCCATTGCCTATGTAATAAATTCCCCTCTACTTAACATATACCATACTCCCGTCTACCTCCAACTTAGCAGTGAATATCTTTCCAACTACCTGGGGACACCAATGTGCTTCAGTTTCATCATACACTCAAGTGTTTCTCCTGTAATTTACTTCATATTGTCTCTTCCGCCTGTATTCACCCTCTCCATCCTTTCCTTAGTCATTGGCCATTTTTAAAGACCTTCGCAATTCAAAGAATGATCTGGGGACCAACAGCTCAAACACGGTCTGGAGCTTGATTAGAATCACAGCATCTTAAGTCTCTCCTACATCTACTGATTCAGAATTTTTCCCACAAGATTCTTAGGTGCTTTTGTGTTCGAGAGGCACTGCTTAGACTCACATTAGACTTCATCAGATGTTATCTCCTTCCAGAAACCCTTCCTGAATCCTTCCATAAGGCTGAGATGTCTGTCTCACTGCATTTTGTTGTTCAATTGCTCAGTCACATCCACCTGTTTGTGACCCCATGAACAGCAGCACGACAGGCTTCCCTGTCCTTCACTTTCTCTCAGAGTTTGCTCAAACTCATGTCCGTTGAGTTGGTGATGCCATCCAACCATCTCATCCTCTGTCTCCCCCTTCTCCCTTCAGTCTTCCCCAGCATCAGGGTCTTTTCCAGTGAGTTGCCTCTTCCCATCGGGTGGCCAAAGGATTGGAGCTTCTCACTGCATTACTACAGTGTTTTATTAACTGCTTAATGTCTATCTCTCTACCTTAGCCTGTGAGTAATTTGAGCCAGATCTAATTATCTTTGACTTGTCTATGCCTAGCACAGTGCCTGATACTTGTTAGTACTGCATGAATATATGTTGACTGGTTGATAAAGCAAAGAAGGGTGTTAGGCTGCTTTCCAGATTGTACAATTTCCAAATTATATCCAGAGGTACAATTTTTGAGGCATTTTTTGGTAGTCTAGTTATTTTTCTACAAAGTCCCTTGGCTATGTTTTTTCTCCTTGTTATTTTCTTTCTCCTTCCTCTGTTTCTTTTTCTTTCTTTTTTTCTACTTATATATCTTTCCATAACCACATATATGTGTGTGTGTGTATATATATGTGTGTGTGTGTGTGTATATATATATATATATATATATATATAGATAGATGGAGAGAGAGAGAGAGAGAGAGAGCTTCTCTTCCCAGGTGGCTCAATGGTAAAGAATCTGCCTGCAATGCAGGAGATGCTGTGTTAAGCCCTGGATTGGGAAGATCCCCTAGAGGAGGGCATGGCAACCCACTCCAGTATTTTTGCCTGGTGAACCCCATGGACAGAGGAGCCTGGCAGGCTGCTCTCCACATGGTTGCAAAGAGTTGTACATGACTGAAGCTACTGAGCATGCACGCACCATGTGTATATATTTCTCTCTGACTTTGTGTCATGATTTAAGGAGCCAGAATGTCCTCTGGTTCTCAGTTCTCATGTTTCTGACCCTGATATAATGTGTGAGATTCCCACTTACTCCTTTGGTTGAAGACTATTCCTATTACAATAGAAGTCTTATGAGAATTCCCTGGGGGTCCAGTGGTTAGAACTTGGTATTTTTCACTGCTGGGGTCTGGAGAATTGGTTGGAGAACTAAGATCCCACAAGCTATGCTGTGAGGCCCCCCAATACTATGAGGTAAAGTGGTTGGAGAAGTAACCTGATAAACTAACTTCAGTTAAAGTATGATTGACTTTAATGGATTTGGAATGTAGATAACATCCATGGTTGGTTAAATGTCTTATTGCATTAACATAGGAGACTATGTTAAGGAAATGGAATATATAGGAAAAGTTGTTACATGGGAGGGAATTAAGAGTGGTCTGAAAGAGAGTGCTTTGTAAGGGGTTTAGCAGATTATTTAAAATTTTTCATTATGTTATTTCTGGAAAAGGAAGAGAACTTGATGTTAGATTCTCACTGCAGCTTTATCATGAATTAATACCTGTTGGTTCAAGTCTTAACCTAGTTGAGTTTCAATGTGTATGAGCGAGTTGTGATAGATGATGTTTAACTTTCTTTTTGACTGTAAAAATTGTATGGATTAAATTGTACAGATTGAATTAAAGCATAGATTAATGCCCTGAAGGCAAGGCCAAGTGGAGTACCTTGGTGAGGGTGGCCTTGGTCAGTGAAGGGACTTCATAGGGATGACAAGCAGCATCGTGGGCAGCTGAAAGGGAAGAATAGGCCAGATAGAGATTTAGAGGATCTTGAAGATAGACTTGCCTATGCCCAGTTTTGCTTTGACCCGTCCACATTTATTATCTTTGGCTTAATTCTACCCATTCTCACTCTAAATCTAGGGATAAAGTATTAACTATAGGAAGTCACCTCTAATTATTGAGATTTTATTATCCATAAGGAAGATAATTTATGCATACACAACCAAATTGACTGCATCCGTTTTCCTAATTTGTATCTTTCTTTATCTTCAAATTATCCTCTGATATTGAAGGATTAGTGTGCATAAATGTTTGTTCATTTATTTATGAGAAGATTCTTTAAAACTTTGTCTTTAAAATCATGGTTTCTAAGCTGTATTTGGGATGTACCAACATATCAGATAAGACTACTGGCATTTTAATCACCTTAGAAATCATATCAATGTGACACATTTGCTTGAAGGTTAATAATTTCAGTGGACATTTTACTGTGGTAGAATTTTTGAAGAATGAAGGAGACACGTCTCCTTCTTTCCCCTCCTTCCTTCATTTTTTTCATTTCCTTCCTCTCTCCATCCCATCCTCTCTTCCCCTCCTTCCTTCCTTCTTTCCTTTCTCTCTCAAGTATTTATTGGCTGCCTCTGTGGTAGGTGCTGCAGCTTCAATAATAAATTCATCTCACACGTAGGACGGATAGTTGTTTTAACAGAGGACAAGTTCGGGAACAGTGCAATTACAAATCCCTCAGCTAATCACTCAGACCTTCTTGACTGGGGCTCCACAGAAACACATGAGTCCCTGCTGTCTAAGGCAGCCATTCTCAAACTTTGTGGCCTCGGATTCCTTTACACACTCAATAGTTGTTGAAGAACCTGAAGAAGTTTTGTTCATGTGCGTTATATCCATGGGTATTTGTCTGCCTGCCCAGTCACTCAATCGTGTCTGACTCTTTGCGACTCCATGGACTGTAGCCAGCCAGGCTCCTCTGTCCATGGGATTTCTCAGGCAAGAATACTGGAGTGGGTTGCCATTTCTTTCCCCAAGGGATCTTCCTGACCCAGAGGTTGAATCCACATCTCCTGTGGCTCCTGAATTGGCAGGTGGATTCTTTACTGCTGCACCACCTGGGAAGCCTCCCCCCACCATTGGTATTTACAGTATCAGAAATTAAGATATCAGTTTGAAATACTTTGGTAATTAAAAAGTAACAGTAAACTGTTAGATATGTTAAATAAAAGTAATGTATCTTTGAATGAAAACTGCCTTTTACAAACCAAAAATAAGTTAGTGACAAGCTTGGTATTGCATTTTTGTACATCTGTTTAATGACTGGCTTAATGGAAGACAGCTGAATTCTCTTAGCTACCTATGCCTTCAGTCTGTGTTATATCACATACCATGCAGTCTCTGGAGGACTGTATAACGAATCTGAGAGGAAAATAAGAGTGAAATGGCAAACTGTGTCTTAATATTATTTGGAGTTAGTTTTGACCTCAGAGGCCCCTCTGAAAAAGGCTTGAGGACCTTCAGGACATCTATATATGATACTTTCCTGGAGTAGGAAATGGCAACCCACTCCAGTGTTCTTGCCTGGAAAATCCCATGGACAGAGGAGCCTGGCGAGCTACAAGCCATGAGGCCGCAAAGAGCTGGGTGTGACTGAGTGACTTAGCACATGTATGATTTTGGTGGATTTATGTTGATGTATGGCAAAACCAATACAATATTGTAAAGTAAATTGCCTCCAATTAAATAAATTTAAATAAAACACCAATACAACAAAAAAGAGTATTTATTTACTTATATTGGGCTGTGCTGGGTCTTCGTTGCTGCAGGCAGGCTTTCTCTAGTTGCTGTGATGGGGGCTTCTTACTGCGGTGGCTTCTCTTGTTGCAGAGCCCAAGCTCGAGGGTCTGTAGGCTTCAGTAGTTGTAGCACATGGGCCCGGTAGTTGTGGCTCGAGGCTCTAGAGTGTGGCCTCAGCAGTTACCATGCACCGGCTCAGTTGCCCACACAGCATACGGAATCTTCCCAGACTGGGGATTGAACCCATGTCCCTTGCACTGGCAGGCAGATTCTTAAGCACTGAACCACCACGGAAGTCTGGAGAACCACTTCTAAAAAGCATCTGTTGTATGCAATGAGTTAACATCTCTTTTATGACCTAGAATGGCATCATTCGTGGAGGAACAGAGACTATAGTGTGTTTGGTTATTCAAAGGAGAAACTCTAGATGAGAAATCCTGTAAGATTGTAACCTCTGTGAAGGCAGAGATCTATGTCTCTTGTTTCACCTATTAGCTGTCACAGGGCCCGACACCTTGTTGACTCTGTGAATCTCAGTGATAGAACATTCTAAGATAGATATATACCTTTATAAGTCACAGTAGCCCCAGGTAGAATTCAGTGAGTGCAACAAATAAAGGTTAAATGGGTATTGTGGAGTTGGAGGGAACAGCTGTTTTTAACTAAGGTGTTGCCAGGAGGGATTCATGAGGAGATGGCATCAGAGTGGAACTGGGAAGGTAATTTTAGCACTCAGCGTTGGAGTTAGAAAGGTTACTTCTAGAAGAGGCAATAGAATGAGTAAAGAAAAGAGTGGGCTGGGGGTTCTTAAGTTTAGGCTTATGTGATACAGACACAGAGGAGATTGAAGTCAAACACGGCTGGGAAAAAGTGTGGGGCCAGATTAAGGGAGGTTGCGAATGATCTCTGAAGGAACTGGGTCTGTTTTCCATAGACCAAGAAGAGCTACCGCCGTTTTCTGAGCAGAGTGAAGAAAATGAATCTGGCAGCAAGACTGAGAGTGGTTTGAGGAGGAGAGAGGATGGAGGTGAGCTGAGCTGCTACGGGGAGGGAAGGAATAAGAATTGAAGAAGAGTGGTAAGAATGGGCAGGAAAGGATCCAGTTGATAGAGAAGGTACCCACGTCCAGGTAATTTGGAGTAAGAAGGGCTTCCATCAGTAAGAAAGGGGAATGCCAGGTTCCTTTTGATGTCATTGTAGACACAGCCACGGTATTACTAAGCAGTTATAAAAAGGTCCTTGGGCTTTGGTTTTCCCATATGTAAAAACGCAGAAATGGATTGCTTGTCTGTCTGTGTCACGAGAGGCCATGGAAGCATTAGTGAACTCCTTCATAGAAAAGTGCTCCACTAATCTAAGCCATCAATAATAAAAATGAGAATGTTTGCCAGGTGCTTTTGCTCCTCTGTTGAAGGCTTGCTATGCAAATATGAAATATTGCCTGGAACTATTGTCATTGTTAATAACAGTAAAGTCATTACCACGAAATGCCTACACAGCAAACTAATTCTCTGTCAATTCCAAAGTGAGACGACAAAGCCAGGCATTGAAGTCCATTCTGTTTTGTTGATTATGAATCTTGCTTATTGTAAACTATTTTCCTGGTTAGGGAAGACATCCTTTTAAGAGCATTTGAATCTCATTGTATCTCATTACTTCCATCACTCTATTCTGGTCAGCTTTCTTATCGCTATCAGGAGCCTCATCATCCTGAATTTTCTCTGCATTTAGAGGTGTACAGCAGTGGATGTGTCTGGTACTGGCATCTGTGCTCTTGCTAATTGTGGCTACTTCCATTAATTTAACACTAGCTGTATAGCATGGTGCTCAAGTATATAAACTCCAAAGTTAAGCCATCTGGTTTTAAACCCAAATTCTATTACCTCATGTTAAATCACATAATCTCTTAAGCTTCAGTTTTCTTATCTGTAAAATGGTACAATTAATAATAATGCTACTGATCTCATATGGTTATTATAAGGGTGAAGTGAAGTGCAGTTGCTCAGTCATGTCCGACTCTCTGCGACCCCATGGACTATAGCCCACCAGGCTCCTCTGTCTGTGGGATTCTCCAGGCAAGAATACTGGAGTGGGGTGCATTTCTTTCTCCAGGGGATTTTCCTTACCCAGGGATCAAACGCAGGTCTCCTGCGTTGCAGGCAGAGGCTTTACCATCTGAGCCACTAGGGAAGCTGTATGTAAAATACATGAAGTGCTCAGTAACTGCCGGGTTTTGTTTTGGTTTTGGTCAAATTTATTACTATTATAATCAACATGTCTTCTTTTTTTAATCAGGTTCTTGTATGTTTTGTTAATTCATTATGTTTACTGAGTTAATTTGTGACCACACAATTGATCATCAACCTTTTCTTTACTGAGAATAACATTCTGAAGAATGCCCCAAATCTTAAAAATGTTTCATTATTTTGTGTGTGTGTATATATATATATATTCATACTGGGCTTTTTTCTAGCAAATCAGGTGTGTTTAATTGTGCAGTGAATAAAGAGATCTGACGACTTGTTCTAATCACCTGACTGGTATTATTCCTCATGGCACAGTGTTGTCTTCCTACACAATCTTTCTATAAAAAAGTTTGTTAACCACCCTCCTTCTGAACTTTTGTGTCTTATTCAGTCTGTTCCCAAGATCCATAACAGTATGTTTCTGTCCTGGCTGTGCATCGTGTCTCTCGGGACTTCTAAAGGCACCTTCCTGTATGAGCTCACATCCGTTGAGATCCATTTGAAACATACACCAGACCCTTTGTTCATACTGCTGAGGCCTAGTGAGTTGTTTGGGCTACAACGAAATCTTTGCTCTGCTCACCAAACCAGGGCTTATTTTTATAATTTGCTTAAATAGTTCAAGAGTTATAGGACTACTGTGGTCCTGCTCAGCACCCAGTCAGTTGTTATCCATTACAACTAATGCTTATCAGTTGTCCTCTTGTCATAGTTGTGTAGATTGAATAGTCATCCACTCTCTCTAGATTGCCTCTTAACTTCTATGGGACAGGAAATGCATGAAGGTAATGGTCTTGCTTCCTGTGAAAAGTTGATCCTTATTTGCTAATAGTGAATCTATTCAAATTGTAGAGGATAGAATGAAAATGACTATGAAAATAGCTGCTGTTAGAGGTGGGAAGATGATTGAGTAGTAAGGCAAATCAGAATAAATTAGCATTTAATCAGTTCCTTCTTTTATGATTCCAACATTGAGTATCTGTCTTAATCGTTCTGGCTCAGAAATTGTTCAGATGGATATACTAGGAAGGTGTTTTCTTTTTGAAAATTGTGATGCTCAATCTGATATTGTTGTTGTTCAATCACTAAATTGTGTCTGAATCTTTGTGGCCCCATGGCCTGTCAGTTCAGTTCAGTTCAGTCGCGCAGTCGTGTCCGACTCTTTGTGACCCCATGGACTGTAGATCACTGAAATTTAAATTTAGCTCCTCATCTTTCCCCACCTTTCAGTAGGAGGTGCACTTACTTTAGCCATCTGCCAGTTGTGTGATCTTGGCCATGTAACCTAATGCCTGGCTTCTTGGTTTTCTCATTTGTAAAATAGGCACAATAAATGCATCTGTCCCATAAGGTAGTTTTAAGAATTTTACCTAATTTTCGCAAGAGATATAAGGTATTCTGTAAGAGATTTAAAGTTATTAGAACAAAGCCTGGCACAGAGCAAAACTTCAGTAGCTATTAGCAAATATTATTACCCATCTGAAATAACATGGTGGTTTAGAACCTGATCCTAGAATCAGACTTGCTGGACTTGAGTCCCAACCCTGTCACTTACTGCTTGGCTAATTTGCAGTTCGGTTCCGTTCAGTCGCTCAGTCGTGTCCAACTCTTTGTGACCCCATGGACTGCAGCATGCCAGGCCTCCCTGTCCATCACCAACTCCCAGAGTTTACTCAAACTCATGTCCATTGAGTCGATGAATCCATTCAACCATCTCATCCTCTGTCATCCCCTTCTCCTCCCGCCTTCAATTTTTCCCAGCATCAGGGTCTTTTCAAATGAGTCAGTTCTTCACATCAGGTGGCCAAAGTATTGGAGTTTCAGCTTCAGCATCAGTCCTTCCAATGAATATTCAGGATTGAATTCCATTAGGATGGACTGGTTGGATCTCCTTGAGTCCAAGGGACTCTCAAGTCTTCTCCAACACCATAGTTCAAAAGAATCAATTCTTTGGTGCTCAGCTTTTTTCATAGTCCAACTCTCATATCCATACATGACTACTGGTAAAACCATAGCTTTATCTAGATGGACCTTTGTTGGCAAAGTAATGTTTCTGCTTTTTAATGTGCTATGTATGTTGATCATAACCTTTTTCCCAAGGAGCAAACATCCTTTAATTTCATGGGTGCAGTCACCATTAGTAGTGATTTTGGAACCCAAAAAATAAAGTTAATTTTGTTTAATTTTGGACTCCTCTATAACCTCTCTGAGCCTCTGTTTCATTTTTAATTGGAACAGTGGTAGCATCTACTTCACAAGATTCATGGGAGGAATAGACAGAAATCACATTGCATCTTTCATTGAATATTAGGCATCATTTTTGTAATTCTTATGACACATGCATTATGTAGTAATTGTAATAGTAAATGCTCATAGAGCACTTACTCTGAGCCAGGCAACATCTCAAATACACCGCATGTATTATCTCATTTATTTTTCACAATACCTTAGAGTGAGGCAGGCACTATTACTGTGCTCCTTTTACAGATGAATAAATTGCGGCACCGAGAGGTCAAGCAACATGTTCAAGATCCCATAGTTGCTGATGGTGGAGCACAATCTGAACACTCTGCATTGCACTCTATTGCCTATTTACTTATGACAATAAGAAACAAGTCGACTACAGTGTCTGGAGAGCGAAATTACACTGTTAGGCTAATGACTGAGGTTCTCCCTGTGTCTCCCCCTCTTTCAAACCCTACGTCTATTCATATGCCCAGATAAACCTGATGAAAATGAAGATTAATAAGTAGCACTATGAAGACGTGGGGCTTCCCGGGTGGCACGGTGGTAAAGAATCTACCTGCCAATGCAGGAGACTCAAGAATTGTGGGCTTGATCTTTGGGTTGGGAAGATCCCCTGGAGGAGGGCATGGCAACATGCTCCAGTATTCTTGCCTGGGAAGACCCATGGACAGAGGACCCTTGCAGGCTACAGTCCATGGGATTGGAAAAGAGTTTTATGTGACCGAGTGACTGAGCGCTTGCGCGCGCGCACTGTGTCTCCCCCTCTTTCAAACCCTACGTCTATTCATATGCCCAGATAAACCTGATGAAAATGAAGATTAATAAGTAGCACTATGAAGACGTGGGGCTTCCCGGGTGGCACAGTGGTAAAGAATCTACCTGCCAATGCAGGAGACTCAAGAATTGTGGGCTTGATCTTTGGGTTGGGAAGATCCCCTGGAGGAGGGCATGGCAACATGCTCCAGTATTCTTGCCTGGGAAAACCCATGGACAGAGGACCCTTGCAGGCTACAGTCCATGGGATTGGAAAAGAGTTTTATGTGACCGAGTGACTGAGCGCTTGCGCGCGCGCGCGCACACACACACACATGCGCACACACACACGGAAGATGAGAAGGTGAGGCAGTTCATAAAAGTGGGACCTGAAGTCTCTGTGGTGAATCTAGAAGGAAAGCCTCCAGACCTCCTTGCCCCAGATAAACTCTTCCTGTCCTGGGTGAGGTGAGAGGGCAGGTTTACTGAAGAATCTCATCTTAAACTGTTTAGCTCCAACCTGTCCCCTTTTTCTGCTGCTGCCTTAGTCACTGCACAACTGTCTGAACCCCCGGGCAATCACATACATTTCCTATTTACTTATTGATAAGGAAAATCAATGTTATTTATTGCCCTCTGTCCTCTGCATGTTCCTGGCAATGGTTGAAGTGACTTTGCTGTGTGCTGTAGACTGCCTTTAAACTCTGTGTAACAGAATAATGCCTGACTGCAGAGTGTGAGCCAAATGGCTTTAGCTTTCAAGTCCTACAGATCTGGTCCAAATTTCCAACCTGACACTAGGCAATTAGTTAACAATCTTAAGACTGACTTTCCTCATCTGTAAAATGGTTATGTTTTACATATTCCATAGTTTTTGAGAGAACTGAATGTAAAACATTTTTAGTATGATGTCTTGCTACAGCAGAGAATTGCATTTTGTTATTGCTATTATAACACTAAAACTTTGAAAAAGATTGGCTTGCTTTGGATCATTGCCAAGCAGTTTCATTATTGAAATAACTAAAGAAACTCAGTTGTTATCATGGCAAATGCCCTGAGGTACTTTCAATACAATAAAATAATTTTATTTTCATCCTTATTAGCATGCATGCTCTGGGTGACCCTAATAGGTGTGGGAAAAGTAAGCTGTGAAAAGGGTTTAGGGTTGTAAACTGCAAGAAAAAAGTGAGTCTATAAAATAGTACTCTGCTGTTTATTTATCTAAGTGAAATAATGTATACAGACACATTTTGCAGATTCTTAAATCCTTTGCAAATGTAAGATTAAAAAATAATTTCCGTAGGAATTCTAACAAGAAGAGAATGGAATTAATTAGCCTAAGAAGGCAGGGCGAAGAGGAGATCTTAAATTATATGTTAAGGAAAATCAGTTCAGTTCAGTTCAGTCGCTCAGTCATGTTCGACTCGCGACCCCATGGACTGCAGCACTCCAGGCCTCCCTGTCCATCACCAACTCCCAGAGATTATTCAAACTCATGTCCATTGAGTTGGTGATGCCATTCAACCATTTCATCCTCTGTCTTCCTCCTCTCCTGCCTTCAATCTTTCCCAGCATCAGTGTCTTTTCAAATGAATCAGTTCTTCTCATCAGGTGGCCAAAGTACTGGAGTTTCAGCTTCAGTATCAGTCCTTCCAATGAATATTCAGGACTGATTTCTTTTAGGAAGGACTGGTTGGATCACCTTGCAGTCCAAGGGACTCTCAGGAGTCTTCTCCATGCCACAATTCAAGGAAACCAGAATTTGAGCAGTTGGACACTTGTTACGGTTGTTTAGTCACTAAGTTATGTGTGACTCTTTTGCGAGTCCATGGACTGCAGCCCACCAGGCTCCTCTTGTCCATGGGATTTTCCCTGCAAGAATACTGGAAGTGGGCTGCCATTTCCTTCTCCAGGGTATCTTGCGACCCTTAGAAAAAGGCAAATAGGTAAATCTTGAGAAAGAATATATGATAAGCATAAAGCTAACTGGTCTGTTCGTATTTGAATATTTGGGCAGATGAATGGGAGCTTGCATGCCAGGTAGAGGATCCTGGATGATATTTTAGCCTCAGTACATTCCCAGCATCAGCGCTTGGTCCCACAGACTGATTCATCTGGTGATCGAGGGAAGTAGAGAGCAACATTTTCTTTCATTATATATGGACTGACAATTGCAGATAAAGTGGGTGTTCTGCATCAGCTCTCTCTTTTATTTTATTGGAGGATAATTGATTTACAATGTTCTGTGTTTCTGCTGTACCACAAAGTGAATTGGGTATAAGTATACACATACCCCCTCCTTCTTGAGCCTCCTCCCACCTCCCCCTCCATCCCACCCCTCTAGGTCATCATAGGGCACTGAGCTGAGCTCCCTGTGTTGTATCCAGCAGCTTCCCAATAGCCATCTGTTTTACACGTGGTAGCGTGTGTATGTTAATGCTACTCTCCAATTTGACCCGCTGTTCCCTTCCCCACATGTCCATTCTCTCTGTCTTCTGCACCAGTTCCTGATTGATGTGCTGATATAATGACTAGTTGCAATAGTCCCTCTTCTTGAGTTGCAAACTTGCTGGATTATACAATCATGTCTGATGCAGATGTCCACCATCTTATGGACTCAGAATTTTTACTACTTTCCATTTCCCCATTCTTTCTGTGGTGTGAGGCAGTTTCTTTTTTCTGACTCTCAAACACAAAGGGGCTTATAACCCACTTTGTTCTAGACAACCGCTCATGCAAGTGTAGACAGAGGCCTTGAGCAGTACCTGAAGTGTCCATCTGAAGAGATTCAGGTATGATTTGCCTTTCTTGGGTGATCAAAGTAATTATCAACCTCTATCGCAAGTGCAGAAAACTGCTTCCAAATTTAATCTATGAACTTCCAGATGTTCAAGCTGGATTTAGAAAAGGCAGAGGAACCAGAGATCAAATTGCTGACATCCGTTGGATCATAGAAAAAGCAAGAGAATTCCAGAGAAACATCTTCTTTGGTTTATTGACTATGCCAAAGCCTTTGACTGTGTGGATCACAACAAACTGGAAAGTTCTTAAAGAGATAAGAATACCAGAGCACCTGACCTGCCTGCTGAGCAATCTGTATGCAGGTCAAGACAAGAAGAAACAGTTAGAACTGGGCATGGAACAACAGACTGGTTCCCAATAGGGAAAGGAGTACCTCAAGCCTATATATTGTCACCCTGCTTATTTAACTTCTATGCAGAGTACATCAGGCAAAATGCTGGGCTGGATAAAGCACAAGCTGGAATCAAGATTGCCAGGAGAAATATCAATAACCTCAGATATGCAGATGACACTACCCTCATGGCGGAAAGCGAAGAACTAAAGATCCTCTTGATGAAAGTCAAAGAGGAGAGTGAAAAAGGTGGCTTAAAACTCAACATTCCAAAAACTAGGATCATGACATCTGTTCCCATCACTTCATGGCAAATATATGGGGAAACAATGGAAACGTGAGAGACTGTAATTTTGGGGGACTCCAAAATCACTGCTAATGGTGACTGAGTCATGAAATTAAAAGATGCTTGCTTCTTGGAAGAAAAGCTATGACCAACCTAGACAGCATATTAAAAAGCAGAGACATGACTTTGCCAACAAAGATCCATCTAGTTAAAGCTATGGTTTTTTCAGTAGTCATGTATGGATGTGAGAGTTGGACTATAAAGAAAGCTGAGTGCTGAAGAATTGATGCTTTTGAACTGTGGTGTTGGAGAAGACTCTGTAGGGTCCCTTGGACTGCAAGGAGATCCAACCAGTCCTTCCTAAAGGAAATCAGTCCTGAATATTCATTGGAAGGACTGATGCTGAAGCTGAAACTCCAATACTTTGGCTACCTGATGGGAAGAACTGACTCATTGCAAAGGACCCTGATGCTGGGAAAGATTGAAGGCGGGAGGAGAAGGGGATGACAGAGGATGAGATAGTTGGATGGTATCACCGACTCAATGGACGTGAGTTTGAGTAATCTTTGGGAGTTGGTGATAGACAGGGAGGCCTGGCGTGCTGCAGTCCATGTGGTCACAAAGAGCTGGACATGACTGAGCGACTGAACTGAACTGAAACTTCTTGCTACATTAAACTTACTATGTAGAGGTAAAGGTAACCTGGATGCACCATAAATTGCCCTATGATTTACCATAAGTTACCATAAGATAGGGTTATTCACTCAGCAAATATTTCCTGAGCACTACTGCATGCCAGGTCCTTTTCTAGATGTGAGGATACAGTGATGAATGCAATGGACTAAAAATCATCTCTGACTTTAAGACCTTATGTTCTGGGTGAAGGAGACAGAGAGTAAACCAGAAGAATAAGTACAATGTATATGTGTATAAGTACAATGTACATGTATATCACATGTTGAAAATGGTCAAGGAGAATATTAAAGCAGGGAAATGGATTGGATAGTGTGGTGGAGGGTTACAGTTTGAGGGTGACTAGTGAAGGCTCCCCGGAGTGTTACAGAACAGCTTTCTCTGATACGTCTGCAGAGCATATCTCCTCTCTGTGTGTGATTCTATATTTGTCCCTTCCAAAACTGTATACTTGATAAAAGTGGAAGCATTTCCTGGGTAAGTTCTCCACATGTTATCATCCTGGATAATACCATCTATCCAAGGGTTTGTGGGTGCCTCTAATTTTTTGCTAGACCCTTCAGACAAGTTCTCAAGAATCACTTATAGGAGAAAGTAGAGTTGTCAAGCTTCAGTTAAAACATTCAGTTCTGCTTAAGCTGGGTTTCAAACAGTTAAGACCAAGTTCTAGAGTTAGTCACAATGGTTTAGCTCTCCCAAAATACACAGATCGCTAAAAGAAAGCAATTTAAACTTTAAAAATTATCTCTCTTCCATGAAATTGATTCTTCCCTGACTTAGAAATTATCTGACATTAATTTATAAAAGTAATTTCATGTTCTAGTTGTTTCCTAAAGGTTATTGTATAGCATTCTTTGTTCATACATTTCTTATTTGCTCTTACACTGGTTGCAACAGGAATTATGCTTGTCTTTTTATGTTAGAAATGTTTTGATATGTGTTTGATTTCTTTTGGCAAATTTCCAACTCAGGGGGCATCGCTGACATTTTATGACTTGTGTAAGGTATTATCTATTGCAGAGAGAGACAGAGATAGAGAAGAAAAAGAAGAAAAGAGTGAGAGGAAAAGAGGGCAAGAAGGTAAAAAGCAAAATGATTTAAAAAAATCCCAACATATTTTTTAGCCTGTCACTTCTATCTGTAGGAATACTATCAAGTTCTTTGTTACCTTATACTCTAGGGTAGGTTTTAAATTTGAAAAATCATTTTTCACATAGTGTTTATATGCCATTGTCTTCAACATATTTGCTGCAAATGGTTTTTAGCTTCTGCTTCTAACAGTTTTGTGATCTTTTAATTTGAAAAGACTTCTACACTTAAGATAGTCTATCACATACAGCCAATTATTAATAACTGTTTAAGGGCTTTCCAGGTAGCGCTAGTGATAAAGAATCTGTCAATGAGGAGACTCAAGAGACACATGTTTGATCCCTGGGTCAGGAAGATGCCCTGGAGTAGGAAATCACAACCCACTCCAGTATTCTTGCCTGGAAAATTCCATGGACAGAGGAGCCTGGTGGACTCACAAAGAATTGGACACAACTAAGCGACTGAGCATGCATGATCAAATCAAAGCATGTGTCAAACTTTGTCCCAGGCTTTGAGTTACCTTTCACTGGATAAGAGTTATTGAGATGACATTGGAGGTGCAGGGCTGATCTGTGGAGATAGGCAGTGACAGTAAGTGCTGTAGAGAATCTGATTTTCTCCCTGTACAGGTGAGTGCACATAGAAAATTGGACTATCTTTTCTCCTCTTCCCTCTTCTTTCTGTTAGTGATTATCTTTTTGTGTATATACGGGCTTCCCAGGTGGCTCAAATGGTAAAGAATCTGCCTGCCAATGCAAGAGACCCAGGTTTGATCCCTGGGTTGGGAAGATCCCCTGGAGAAGGGAATGGCAACCCATTCCAGTATTCTTGCCTGGAGAATTCCATGAGCAGAGAAGCTTGGTGGGTTACAGTCCATGGGGTCACATAGAGTCAGACATGACTGAGTGACTAACATAGACATATATATCTTTACATATATACATATACACACACACATTTGAATGCCTGTTATTCTAGACGGGCATTAATCCTATTAATCCTCTGTCCATAGGATTTTCCAGAGAAGGTGTTACCTTGTAAGATCAGAGTTTGTGAGGGACACAAACTGTTCCCTTCATAGCATGTATAACATTTTAAAAATATATAAATTTTATAATTTATTTGAACATTAACTTTGAATATTTAAATAAACATAAATATTACTGGGAGGAGGGCTGAAGCATTTTTTGTGAGCATATTACAAGAGTACTGAATATAGTTTAGGTGTCAGAAAACATCTCCTTTAGTAAAGTTGGCTGGGTAGGAATTATCCAGATAAAGGAAGGTTGGTGAAGTGGGAGGTTTTAGACTGAGGCAACAGCTTCTGTTAGAGTCAGTGGTGACAAAGATTTGAGGAGAGCTGCTGCTGCTGCTGCTAAGTCGCTTCAGTCGTGTCTGACTCTGTGGGACCCCATAGACAGCAGCCCACCAGTCTACCCCGTCCCTGGGATTCTCCAGGCAAGAACACTGGAGTGGGTTGCCATTTCCTTCTCCAGCGCATGAAAGTGAAAAGCGAAAGTGAAGTTGCTCAGTTGTATCCGACTGTTTGCAGCCCCATGGACTGCAGCCCACCAGGCTCCTCTGTCCATAGGATTTTCCAGGCAAGAGTACTGGCATGGGTTGCAATTGCCTTCTCCCTTGAAGAAAGAGATGAATACAAATGAGACTTAAGAAACTTGCAGGGTCCAGGTTCTATCATGAAGAGCCTTACGTGCCGTATTCATTATGATGTGGAAGAGCTGGAAGTGAAGGGTTGGAGGCATGATCAGATTTGAGGGTTAGAAGAAAGCCACCTTTGCCATATGGAAAATGTTTGGGGAAGGGTAAGTTCAATGGTGAAGAGACAAGAAGGCTGTTGCAATGGTCCAGAGAAACATAGCAGCACCCATAGCAGCACCCTGGACTAGGCGCTGCAGTTAGAAGACACGAGGATGGTTGTGTTCAAGGGATATTTAGGAGGAAGATAGAATCTACAGGACTTGTATGCATTTGGAAGATGAGGGAATGACAGAGGCAGACACGATCGCTGGTTTCTGGCTTGAATGACTATGTAGGTGGTGGTTGCTGTTTTAGAGAACAGGAACACTGGAGGAGGAACAGGCCTGGAAGAAACACGAATTCATTTGTGGATATGTTGAATTTGAGATATCTGGTAGGCAGCTGCATATGGGCATTTAAAGTTTAAGAACTAGGTGTGGGCTGGAGATGACTTTCAGGCTTTATCAGCAAGTAGCAGGACCTGGTAGCTGGTGGGGGGAAGGAGAGAATCTAGGAACAAACCTTGATAAACACAAACAAAGAGGGACCAGAGAAGTAGGAAGAAAACTCGAATAAAAAATGATAAAATCTAAAATGTAATGGCACTTCCTGTGTGTGTGTGTGTTAGTCACTCAGTCATGTCCTACCCTTTGTGACCCCATGAACTGAAGCCTGCTGGCTCCTCTGCCTGTGGGGTTCCCATGCCAGAGTACTGGAGTGGGTAGCCATTGCCTTTTCCACAGGATCTTCCTGACCCAGGGATTGAACCCAGGTCTCCCGAATTGCAGGCAGTTTCTTTACCGTCTGAGCCATCAGGGAAGCCCCCTAGTTACTGTGGGCCAGGCATTATTTCATGTGCTGTTTCATATATTAAATCAATTTCGTCATCTTGACAGTTTGGTGCTACTACTATCCCTCATTTTATGGATGAAAAATATGTGTGGAGTCCAAATGAGGTTGTGTGCCTTACAGATTGTCACAGAGCTGGTGTCTGTCAGAGCTGATTTAAGCATGGGTGATCTGACTTCAGTGATGTGGGCTCTTTCTCTGTGCCTTTATGTTCCGCTGAAAGCCGTGGAGTTGTGTTGCACAGAAACTCTGGGCAGAGAGGGCTTCTAGAGCCATGTCACTGCCTAGAGGCCAAGGAAGGTCAGGGCTGAAAATTGTCCAATGCATTTAATGACATTTGTCACTAGCAAGAACTTGTTTACTGTTGAGATGGCCTGAGAAGACAGATCATAGGCTGAGGATCTCGTGGGAGATGAGGGGGCAGAGAGAGCAAGTGTGGAGGGCGTTGCCGAGCAGTTTGACAGGGAAGGGGAGGAGACAGGTACTGGGAAGTTCTAGATGGCAGACTTGGAATAGGAAAAGAAGTCACAGAAACAACTTGCTTTTGGAGTAGAGCAGCGGGGGGGTTCTTTATGATGGGAATACATTTGAGAAGCATTGCTTTTTATAGAAGGCTTCTCAGATGGCTCAGTGGGAAAGAATCTGCCTGCCAGTGCAGGAGATGCGGGAGACTTGGGATCGATCCCTGGGTCAGGAAGATCCCCTGGAAGAGGAAATGGCAACCCATTCCGGTATTCTTGACTAGAAAATCTCATGGAGAGAGGGGCCTGGCGGCTGCAGTCCACAGGGTCACAAAGAGTTGGATGTGACTGAATGTGCATGCTTTTTCTAGAAGGAGGCAGGTATGACCTAAAATAATCATCAGGCAATCCTTGATTATAAATTAGAGTTCTGCTGCTTTTAAAAAATCTCCACAGCCACACCGTAATTAGTTGATTGCCATTATCCATCAGTCGGCAACATTAAATTTGGATGCAAAACCTATGGCCTTCTCTTTTGAGAACCTTGGGAACAAATACAGGATAAAATTGTAACCAGACATAAATAGAGTGCTCTCACCTAGGACAAACGACAATTATATTTTAGTGCATTTCACTCCACTTGCTTGCTTCTTTCCGTTTATTACAGATGGCGAGAATTGCCTTGAGGAAGTTACCCTAAAAATTGCTTTTCCTTACTAGCTTTAAATCAGGTTTGGTTTTGACCCTAGGCTTTTGTCTTTGAAGGTCAGTTGGACCATCATCTCTGCCATGACCTCCAGACTATTAAGGAGCTCTTGTGAAAGATTTTGGGGAAAGTTACAGGGCTATTTGTCTATGGGAGAATAGAGCACAGAGAAATGTCACAAATGCCAGAGTGGTACTATGTTGTATCAAACCACACCAGTGCCTTCATAACAAAGGTAGGATGGAGCGTGTTCTTCAATGTTCTATGGAATTTCATGGGTGGCATTCTTTCCTTATTCCATTATGCATGTGTGCTAAGTCACTTCAGTCATGTCCAACTCTTCGCGACCCTATGGATTGTAGCCTGCCAGGCTCCTTTGTCCATGGGATTCTCCAGGCAAGAATTCTGGAGTGGGTTGCCATGCCCTTCTCCAGGGAATCTTCCTGACCCAGGGATCGAACCTGTGTCTGTTATGTCTCCTGCATTGGCAGGTGTGTTCTTTACTACTGCCACTCCCTCGGAAGCTCTTTTCCATGATAGAGAGCTGAATTACAGAATTTTTTTTTTTCACTGAATCTCAAGAATGTATTTGTTCCACAGGTTTTTCCCCCTATCTAAAATCCACAAATGAATTTAATGAGTCTGTGAAACTTTAGAATAATTAAAAAAAAATCTTCACAGTGGGGGAGAATGATTTATGAAATGATGCATTTAAGTGGGAGCCTTCCCCAGTGGCACAGGGGTAAAGAATATGCCTGCCAAAGCACGTGACACAAGAGACATGGGCTTGATCCCTTGGCCCGAAAGATCCCCTGCAGGAGGAAATGGCAACCCACTCCAGTATTCTTGCTGAGGTAATCCAGTGGACAGAGGAGTATGAAGGGCTACTGTCCAAGGCATTGCAGAATCGGACACAACTGTGTAAGTACTAGCACAAGCATTTCAGTATACAGTTGTATTTAATCTAAAGTTTTATTTAAAATAAAGCTTATTTAAGGCTTTTAAAAGTTTATTTAAATGGAAAATGTGTTTAAGTGTGGTTTTATTATCTTAACACTTTAATTTTGTTGTGTTAAGTTTGTGTTGTTTTAAATATCTATAGTACATTTGCGTATTATTTAAAGGCAAAAATAGTGTGCCATAAATAGAGTCTTGCTACAAGGGCGTACCTTTTTAGGAAAAAATATAAGGTTGTCAGTTAATCATTTCAGATGCTAAAATGGATCCCAAGGGAAAAAGAAAGTAAGAAAGATTAATGACAAGAAATATATATAGTTAAGGATTAAGTGAATTTCAGTTATAAACCCAGGAAAAGCATAGGCAAAACCAGTTAAAGTGTCCTTTTTTCTTTAGTTAGTAGATAGTATTTTTTTCCTTCCAAACAGGATTTGTAGATAATTATACTTTGCTGAATCATTTGTCACACTGTGCATTTCCTCATAACTATGACATGTCTTTCATGAGGTCCATTTCATGATTGATTCGTTGCTCTTAAGAAAAAAATGCTTGGGCCTTTTCCTGTTGAAAAGCCTTCAATGACTGTTTGCTGGAGGAAATTCTCAGTACCGAGTCTCTGTTGAAGGAAAGACGCGGCGATGAAGCCAGCTGAGAACATTTTTCTTTTCGGTTCAGCGAGTTCGTGAGAGGAGGGAAAGGAACGCCTGTGCTTTCAGGCTGCGCCTCTTAGAGTCCTTTTCTGAGAATCATAAACCGAAGTGGCTCTTTTCCCCCGTGTTTGGTTTATTCTGATGAGACTCTGTTCTTGAGTTTACAGGCTGATAGAAGGGTCCAGAGGGGACTCTGTAATCACATTCAAACTGGAACTTGGCCACACATCATGTTTGAGAGATTTCCTGTATTCAGAGAAAAGTGCAGAGTCTGCCCCGTGTTCTGTGTCTTGCCCGTGTGCTGTTAAGCAAGGAGAACGACATTCCTTCTCTGCTTCTGTTGCTGTCTGCCTTGAATGGAATTATCTACAAGTTTGGAAAAGCCTGTTTTTCTGGCTCCTGCTTTGATGAACTTGAGGAAAGCTATAGATTGTCTTTGATCTTAAGATCTTTCCTGGTAGATTAAGTCAGCCTTGGGAGAGAAAGGCATTGTTCCTATTGTCTTCACACTTCATTTTCTAGCTTCCTTGTAAAGATGAGTTTTTAGCTCAGGTGTTTATGTATATGTGTGAAATTGAAAGCTGCTCAGTCGTGTCCAGCTCTTTGCAACCCCATGGACTATAAAGCCCATGGAATTCTCCAGGCTGGAATACTGGAATGGGTAGCCATTCCTTTCTCCAGTGGATCGTCCCAACCCAGGGATTGAACCCAGGTCTCCTGCATTGCAGGTGGATTCTTTGCCAGCTGAACTATTATATAATATACACATATACATACATTTTATATATGCTGACCCAGGCTTCCCTGGTGGTTTAGACAGTAAAGAATCCGCCTGTGATATGGGAGACCTAGGTTTGATCCCTGGGTTGGGAAGATCCCCTGGAGAAGAAAATGGCAACTCACTCTTGTATTCTTGCTCGGAGAATCCATGGACAGAGAAGCCTGGTGGGCTACAGACCATGGGGCTGCAAAGAGTTGGACATGACTGAAGGACTTACACTTTCTTTCTTTCACTTTCGTAGTGACCCGAACTCTCTGAGTTTGCAGATTTATTTGCAAGCCGTCACAATATTGGTAAACCACTTGCCAGTATTTCTGTTTTCTCTTTGGTAATTTTTTTCAAACTTTTTTTTTTTATTCCACAAATACTTATTGAGTAGCTCTACGTTGTGCTATAACTCTAGGATGAAAATGAATAGTATACAGTTTCTACACGTGATCTCTTGGTACCCAGAAAGAATACCAACAAGCATGTTTAACATATTAATTAGCTTAATATTTTGACAAAAAGATTTGGACTTCTACCCATCATTATGACCATGTTGAGTTAACATAGAAATGGAAGCAGCCCACTTAGTAGTGATACCTGTAGCTTCTGAGTCGCTGCTAGAGTTTCCCTCAGGTGTGGAAGAGCGGATAGAGAAACACAGTGGCAAGGATGTAGTTTATTTGAGAGCCTCCTGCTTGCATCTGGTTTTGATTCACTTGTGTGTAGTTTGTGAATCCCATTAGGGCGAGGAGTTTAGTTAGCAGGTGCCTGAGGTTCTCATGAACTTCTGCTTGAATACAAAGAAACTGGAATAAGTGCCATATTATTACTGTATCAGTTCCCATAGAAAGATACTGATTATTCTGAGCAATACAAGACAATACACATTTACGTGAAATCTTATATATGTAGACGCTCATTTTCAGGGAGAAGGACACCTCTGCACACGTATGCACAGCAGGGTACACGTGTGTTCTTCTGTGCTGTCTCTGGTGACCCCTCATAACTGAACTTTCCTGAATTAGGGATGTAAAATTCTACTAAATGGAAAGTCTAGAAAATAGTTGCCCCTGTCAATCCTTATCCAAGTAAGATTTGTTTTACTGTCTTCACTGCTTATGAGATTTATCACTTTGGACACAGCTGCATTTGAAAACAGTAGAAGACTTTCTTAAAATAGGAGTTTTTCCAAAAAGGTTTATTCTTCCTACCTCCTTCCCTCTCTGTTTCCTCCCTTCCTTCCTTCCTTCCTTTCTTCATTCACTCATTTTAGGCAGGTAGAAATGAGGTGACCTGTAGAGACCAGAGAGGGAGGTTTTCAGCAAAACTAGGGGAAGAAGCTGAGCGCGGAAGAATTGATGCTTTTGAACTGTGGTGTTGGAGAAGACTCTTGACAGTCTCTTGGACTGCAAGGAGATCCAACCAGTCCATTCTGAAGGAGATCAGCCCTGGGATTTCTTTGGAGGGAATGATGCTAAAGCTGAAACTCCAGTACTTTGGCCATTGCATGCGAAGACTTGACTCATCGGAAAAGACTCTGATGCTGGGAGGGAATGGGGGCAAGAGGAGAAGGGGACGACCGAGGATGAGATGGCTGGATGGCATCACGGACTCAATGGATGTGAGTCTGAGTGAACTCCGGGAGTTGGTGATGGACAGGGAGGCCTGGTGTGCTGCGATTCATGGATTCACAGAAAGTCAGACACGACTGAGTGACTGAACTGAACTGAGGGGAAGAAAGACAAATTGATGACTTGGGATCTTTGCAAAGGGGTCTGACAGGACGTGCAGTGAAGAACGAAGTGATGATAATAGGCCTGGAGAAGAGAAGTCATGCTGTTGTAAGCCCCAGACAAAGGTCTCTTTTTGCTGAGCCTGTCCTTGCCCATGGTAACAGGCCATGGATATTAAAAGGCATCTTCCTCTTTATTACACAGTGCTGGTTTCCTGCTTAAATAAAATTGTAATATAAGAGTGCAGTTTAGTATCAAAATTAATTGCATTCTTAAAAATCTCTGTAGTAGTAATAATCTAAAAAGGGGTAGAACTAGGAGATCAGTGAATTAAAAACATATTCATTTATCTAGCTGGTTATGATATGTTTAGCTATGTTTATATTTGTGGCATGTGTTTGATTGCAAATAGAGTTTATAACAATAAACAAATTTAATATTGAGAGTTTAGAAAAAGTAACATTTAAAAATGTACACTGTTATGCTACTTAATGAAGCATTATGTAAGACATTGCAATCATGTTGTCCTTCAAAGGACAGTATTCAATGCAACAGTGAAACTTGTAAATATTTAAGCATTTGTAAAAGAAAGTAGGGCTATCAGTACTCAGGGAAAAGTGTGAAACACTGTAAAGTAGAATTCCTTAGGATTTTAGTGGTTAAAGTTGCATGTTGGCACTGACTAAAGGAAAAAATTTATATTTTTTAAACTTCAGCATGAGATCATTTTTTAAACCCTGAGGTGGGATAATCTATGTGAAAGTAAAAAAAAAAAAAAAAATCATGGTACTGTGTATTTGGTAAACGTCTCTTGAAATACTCAAGGTTTCCAAGATTTGTAAAATTTAATAAAGTATTTGACTTTCAACCAGATGGATTAGATACCATGTGAAATAGAAAGATGCCTCCTTGTACATCTACACCCTCTGCAGTTATAAAAAGGTTCTTAAAATAGATTTAAGAATCCTGAAAGTAATATAATAAGGAACAAGCTGGTTAAATACTTACCCAGTGCAGATTTAAAATCAAGTAACTGTGTATATTTCCTGTGCTCCCAGGCACACTTATATAATTGTTAGCATAAATAGTTTGCTCCATATTTCATTAGTGATTTTATCTCCCTACTGAATGTGGTTTTCTTTTAGTTCTATTATTTGTTGTTGCTTAATTTCTTTTCCAGTGGCAAAAAGAGCTGTAGACTTGTTCTTGGTAGATTTTTCAGCTAAAAATCTAGTGTAAGCTGACCATGCTTAACTCCAGAGGTGTACTACTCTAAAAGGGATTTAGGCTACTATATAGTGGGCTTCCTTTTTCAGTGTTCAGGAGGAGTTGCAGGGGGAAGGGAGAAGCTATGAGAAGCTATCTCTCCATTAAATCTCCTCTTAACCACGACTGCCTCAGCTCAGCCCCAAACCACTGCAGTTACCTCCCTCCCAGACTCTGCCTCAGCTCCGTCAGAGTGAATTTGGGAAAAAAGATTAGACGCGTCTCATCCCTGCTGACATGTATACAGTGATTCTCTCATGAAGTCCAAATTTCTTACCGTGGTAACCAGGTCTCTTTATATTCTTGCCTGCCACGTTTCCTGATTTCCTGGCCTTTGTGAATCTAAGACTCTGGTTGTTCCCGAACAAGCCATATCCTTTGTTTCTTTTTTTGGCTGTGCCACGCAGCACGTGTGGGATCTTAGATCCCTGACCAGGGATCGAACCCATGCCCTCTGAATTGGAAGCAAGGAGTCTTAACCACTGGACAGATAGGGAAGTCCCTCATCTTTTCTTCTTGTTGCCATGTCCTTTCATGCATTTCCTTCTGACTGGAGTCTTCTGTGCAGCTAATTTCAGTCTCTGCCTGGGTAAGTCACATTTATTTTGCAGTGTCCCTGACTCTGTGAAGCCCTTTCCAGGCATTTTTACACCCAGCAAAAATAATACTCTCTTTTCTTGTTCCTCATAGCTCTTTTGAGGGAGACATCCTCAGAGACAGGGCTATTCTCTTCGTACAGTCCTCTGGGTATGCTATATGAACATGCTGGGTATGCTATATGAACATGCTAAGTGCTCAATTAATTCTGCTTGACAAATGAATAAATTCTATATAGACTTTTTGATTTATAAATTCTTTATGTATTCTTTTCTCAGTGATGATTTACCCATTTGATACTGGTTAGATATGTATTAGGAATCTTAATCAAAGAATTGTTTAAACTAAGGAAACAAGGTGAAGTGAATTAACGTGCAGCATTTTACATTAAATTACTTTTTGCTTAGCACTTCTTTACATTGCAGCTATAATAAAAATTATAGTGTTCTTATATATGTATTTTGCAGCTTTAAAATATATACTATAATATTACTGACTATAGTCACCAGGCTATATGGTACATCCCTTTATTTATTTTATAACTGGAAGATTGATGTCTTGATCTCCTTCACCCATTTCACTGTCCCAACCCAACCCTTTTCCTGCTGGTGACTGCCCTTTTGTCTTCTGTGAATTTTGTTTTGCTTGTTTTTTTTCCTTTACATTTCATACAGAGGTGAGATCACATGGTATTTGTCTTTCACTTAGCATAACATCTCACGGTCTAGCCATGTTATTGCAATATGTCCTCCTTTTGTATGGCTCGTAGGAGAAGGAAATGGCAACCACTCCAGTGTTCTTGCCTGGAGAATCCCAGGGACAGAGGAGCCTGGTAGGCTGCCGTCTATGGGGTTGCACAGAGTTGGACACGACTGAAGCGACTTAGCAGCAGCAGCAGCAGCAGCAGTATTCCATTGCGTGTGTGTATATCACGTCTTCTTTATCTATTCATCCATCAGTGGACACTTAGGTTGATTTCATATCTTAGTTATTGTAAATTTTGCTGCAGTGAACATAGGGCTGTTTATATCTTTTCAAATTGGTTTTTCCATTTTCTTCAGCTTAATATCCAGAAATGGAATTTCTGGATCATATGGTAGTTCTTATTTTAATTTTTTGAGGAACCCCCAAACTGTATTTCATAGTGGCAGCACCAGTTTACTCTTCCCTCATCTTTTATGTTTCTGAAGTCACATTTTACCTCCTTTTTATTTTGTGTTATAACTTAACTGATTATTTTAGTTATAATTATTTTTAGTATTTTTTGTCTTTTAACCTTTGTACTATCTTCCTAAGTGATTAATTCACTACCTTTACTATATATATTGGCCTCTACCAATGAGATTTATACTTTCATATGTTGTCAACTAATTAATGTTTTTTTTTTTAATTTAGGGAAGTTCCTTTAACATTTCTTGTAAGGCTGGTTTAGTGGCAATGAATTCTTTCAGCTTTTACTTGTCTGGAAAATGCTTTACTTTTCTTTCAGTTTTAAATGATAACCTTGCTAGCTAGAATATTTTTGGTCAGTATTTTTTACTTTGAAAATATTGTTCTACTCTCTTTTGGCCTGCAAAGTTTTGGCTGAAAAGTCTGCTGATAGTCTTATGGGGGTTCCTTTGTACGTAACAAGCTGTTTTTCTCTTGATGCTTTAAAGATTCTCTCTTTATTTTTAACTGTTGACATTTTAATGTGTCTTGGTGTGGATCTTTTGGGATTCATCTTATTTAGGTCTTTCTAGATTTCCTGGAATTGGATGTCAGTTTTGTGCCCCAAGTTAGAGAGGTTTTCAGCTGTTATTTCTTCAGGTCCCGATTGCTAACCGTTACACTATGGAATCCACAGCCGTTATTTCTTCAAATATGTTTTCTGCCCTCTTCTCTCTTTTCACCTTCTGGAACTCCTATAATACAAATGTCATCTGCTTAATGTTGTTCCACATGTCCCTTAAGCGATCTTCATTTTTAAAAATTCTTGTTTTCTTTTTTCTGCTCTCTCTGTATAAATTTCACTGTTCTGTCTTCTAGATCACTAATCCTTTCTTCAGATTCATCTAGTAGAGTCGGCTGTTGAACCCTTCTAGTGTATTTTTTAGAAATACACTATAGTATTCCTCAGCTCTGTGACTTCTGCTTATGACTATTACTTTGAACTGTTTATCAGGTAAATTGCTTATCTCTATCTCATTAAAATTTCTTCCCCTGAGGTTTTATTTTGTTTTTTCATTTGGGATATATTCCCCAGTTTCCTTATTTTGCTTGACTCTCTGTTTGCTTTTGTGTTAGGTGAGCGAGCTTCCTCTCCTAGTCCTAACAGAGTGCCTCTGTATAGGAGATGAACCTTATCTTTCAACTTTGAACTAGCTCTTGGGTGTCTCTTGATCCTTTGTGATTGTCTAAGCAGCCTGACTTATTCCCGAGAGGTCTCAGTTGTTGAAGGTTTGCCAAGACCTGTCAGTATTCCAAAGGGAGGGATTACAGTTTGCACCTAGTTTCAAGCTGTTTGGAAGCCTGGATTTTAAAGTGTGCAAACATATACAGGTCCATTTGGGGGACTTCCTTGGTGGCTAAGATGGTAAAAAAATCTGCCTACAATGCAGGAGACCTGGGTTTGATCCCTGGGTAGAAAAGATCCCTTTGAGATGGGGATGGAAACCCACTCCAGTATTCTTGCCTGGGGAATTCCATGGACAGAGGAGCCTGGCAGGCTGTAGTTTACAGTCCATGAGTTCACAAAGAGTTGGACTTGACTGAGGGACTAACACTTTCACACTTTCTTGGGATTACAATTATAAACCCTGTTTGCTCCAGACCAAGTGATCTGGCAGGTGCTCCTGGGAACAGTTGCAGAACTTGGGGTTTCAGATGATGTCTCCGCTCCTTTCTGAGATGTTCTAGTGAACTTCTGAGAACTCTCCTGGTGAGTTCTAGTGAGGTAGAGGAAGAGTGCAAAGATGCTATCACCTGGCCTACATTCCCTAAGAGCATTTCTGTACCCTGTAGATAGATGTGTGGCATGCCTGAAGTCTGCCCCTCAGGCTGAAGCTCCAAGACAAGTAGATAGGCTTTTTTTTCACAGAAAGACTGAGGATGTATTTCAGTCTGTAGTTTGTGCAGTGCCCTGGGAGTGGTAGCCTGCTAAGAACTGTCTCTCCAGTTATTTAAAGTCCTATAGGATCCAGGCACAGAACTCCCCCAGTCACCAGAGCCAAATGATCAAGAAGCCTCTTCTTTGTGTCCTCCTCCCAGCTTTGGCACGGCAGCAGGAGAGCGCAGGGCCAGGGCGCACCTCTTGAATGCGTGCGTTGCTGGGAGAGCGCAGGGCTATCAAGTGCCCACTGGTTCTTGCCAGGCCATGGGAAGGTGCAGGGCTGCATGCCTGCTGGCAATATCAGGGTACAGGGAGAATGCAAAAGTGATCCCTTGTGATGTCTGTGTCCTCAGAAAGGGTCCCAGCAGGCCCCCAGCCCTCTGGCAGACATGAAGATTAGCAAATAAATCTCTTTCACACAGAGTCCAGGTGCTTTTCAAACCACTACATTTCCATTGGTCCCTGGGATGAGTGAGTCCATGTGCAAGCCCTTTAGGAGGAGTATCTCAGTTCTCTCCATCCCTTTAGGTCACCCGGACATGAACCTCATTGGTTTTCAAAGCCAGATGTTTTGAGGGCTTGTTTCCCTGATGCAGATCCCAGTGGCTAGGATTCTTGATATGGGGTCCAAACCCCTTTCTCTTCAGGGAGGGGCTCTGGATTTGTGAGACCTCTTCTGATCCTGAGTTGCTGTGCTGGGGGTGGGGTTCTCTTTTGTGAGAGACCATGTCTTTGCCTCTCCTACTCCTCTCAGTGTGGCCATTAACCAACTGTGAAGAAGCTCTTCAGTTTTATTTTCAGGTCTCTTTTCAGAGGAAATTGTTCCATACATAGCTGGAGATTTAGTGTGTCCATGAGAAGAGATGAGTTCAGGATCTTCCTATGTCACCATCTTGGACTGCCCCTTAAATTTTATTTAAACACTAGGATACAATTGCATCTTTTTGAAATCTATTTGAGTTCCTAGATATAAGCATGTGCAGTTTTTAATAATAAATACTCATAAGTAATGAAGGCTGTGTCTTATAAAATTTAAGACATTTCTAACACCACACTCACGTCTAAGATTGTTTAGTAGTACCATTTGTTGATAATGTTAATTCAATAAATGAAATATTAAAAACAGCACAGTATAGTGGTTAAGCAAAGTAACCTTAGAGGCAAACTGTGGAAATATTGGCTAACCAATTACTACTTGAATCACTTTAAATTGTTACTGTGCCTAAATTTCTTTTTCCTTTAAATGGAGACAATGTTGGTGAGACATCGCTTGGCCAACAAAGGTCTGTATAGTAAAAGCTATGGTTTTTTCAGTAATCATGTATGGATGTGAGAGTTGGACCATAAAGAAGGCTGAGAGCCAAAGAATTAATGTTTTTGAATTGTGGTGCTGGAGAAGACTCTTGAGAGTCCCTTGGACAGCAAGGAGATCAAATCAGTCAATCCTAAAGGAAATCAGTCCTGAATATTCATTGGAAGGACTAAACTGAAATTCCAATACTTTGGCCACCTGAGGCAAAGAGCTGACCCATTGGAAAAGACCCTGATGCTGAGAAAGACTGAAGGCAGGAGGAGAAGAAGGCAGCAGAGAATGAGATGGTTACATAGTATCACTGACTCAATAGACATGAGTTTGAACAAACTCCAGGAGATAGTGAGGAACAGGGGAGCTTGGAATGCTGAGTCCAAGGGGTCGCAGAGTTAGAAACAACTTAGCAGCTGAACAACAACAACAACAATTGGTAACTTTCCTTATATGATGATTTTGTGAATTAAGTGAGTTACTCATTTAAAAGTAACTAGGTTCCCAGTACAGGTCAATAAGTGTTAGCTGTTATTAACATTCCTCAATTACCTCACCACCTGCTTTTCCTCTGTGCTCTGTGGAACCTCACTTATTTAATTATTGGTTTAGGGTATATTTAGGAGTATTTTCCATTTCAAACTGCAACTGTTAGTTGGAAGCCTACAGGTACAGAAGGTTGCACTAAAACGACAACAAAGGGAAAGTTAGGAATTAGAAACTAAATCGAATTCCTCATTTCCTTTGTGCAAAGTTGTCCAAAACAATATGTAGTTTAGAAGACTGTGCACAGAGTGCAGTGGCTAAAGTATGAGAGTTTATGGAGGCTATAAACTAGAGAAAGAATTTTAAAATGCACAGTTTTTGCTATGAAGGGCAAATTTTGTAAATGTGTGTGTGTGAATAAAGATATATGTTTTAAGGGGTGCTCAGATTTATGAGTAGGTAGAAGAAATTCATAGATGAGAATTCCTCAAAAGGGGAGTGACTAAAAAATGAGGGGAATACAGGCTCATTAGTGATGCTGTTTATGATGGAATTTTTGCAGTAGATTTTATAGGCAATGTGAATTTCTTTCATTTATAGAGATGGAATATATTCTTCTATCTATAACAGTTTATTCAGCTATTAAATGCACAAAATAAACAGAAGATAATTCCTCAGAGGAAGGAGAGATAAACTCAAATAAATGACACTCAGTATTTTCCCAGCTTGAATCATACCTCTGCCTAAATGTCATCTTCTTTACTGAATATCTGTTTTTAGTAACTATCTGAAAGGCATGCGTGCATGCTCAGTCGTGTCCAACTCTTTGCCACTCCAGGGACTGTAGCCCGTTCCTCTGTCCATGGGATTTTCCAGGCAAGAATACTGGAGTGGGTTGCATTTCCTCCTCCAGGGGCTCTTCCTGACCCAGAGATCGAACCTGTGTCTCTTGCGTCTCCAGCATTGGCAGGCGGATTCCTTACCACTAGGGCCACCGGGGAATCAAATATTATGAAGTGATATGGTGTAAGGAATCTGAAAACAAATTGCTACTTGTGTTCAAATCTTTTTTTAAAGCATTTCAGTTTTTTTAAAAAAGGTTTGTTCATGTATGTATGTATTTTTGGCTGTGTGGACTCTTCCAGTTGTGGTGAGTAGGAGCTACTGTCTAGCTGCTGGTGTGCAGGCTTCTCACTGCAGTGGCCTCCCCTGTTGCGGAGCACAGATTCTATAGTGCTCTGCTTTCAGTCGTGACACATCCACTCAGCAGTTGTGACTCCGGGCTCCAAAGCACAGGCTTAACAGCGGTGGCACACAGGCTTAGCTCCTCTGAGCCACGTGGGCTCTTCCTGAACCAGGGATCAAACCTGTGTCTCCTGCATTGGAAGGCAAATTCTTCACCACTGAGCCACCAGGGAAGGCTGTGTTCAAATCATAATTCTGCCTTTTACAAGTTTTGTGATTTGGGTATGGTTTGACCACATCAAACCTCCACTTCCTCTACAAAATGGAGATAATATTAATAGTACATAAGAGACAGTGTTGTCATGAGGACAGAGATGATGAATGTGTGGTTCTAGTATTTGGCATACAATAAGTGAGCAAAAATATTAGGAGCCTCCCAGGTGGCTCAGACAGTAAAGAATCTGCCTGCCAATGCAGGAGACCCAGGTTTGATCCCTGGGTCTGGAAAATCCCCTGGAGAAGGAAATGGCAGCCCACTCCAGTATTCTTGCCTGGAAAATTCCATGGGCAGAGGAGCCTAGCGGGTAATAGTCATGGGGTTGCAAAGAGTCGGACACATAACTGAGCTACTAACACTTTCACTTTTCACATTCAGTGTGTAATGTGGCCCTTCTTTTAGGCCCAGGTGTTGGTACTCCTTCTTCTAAATCTTTGCTGGGAACTTTCCACCTCAAACGAAGAGAACCAGTACAATATTTTCAATTTTACCACTTAGAATTGGTCTATAACAGACTATGTAATAGTTCAATCCTGCAATTTAGTGATGGCAAAGAAATACCTCTGTAACCTCACTTGATTTCTTGGAAGGAAGATTATTTCTCTTTAGATTAAGATAAGCATTATTTTCATGCAGGTTTTTCAATGTATATTGTCTTTGGTGGTTTGACTCTCTTGATCATCCCTAAATCAACTTATGCATCCTGTACACAACAAATAATACCCTACTGAATATAACGGTAAAATATTTTTTGATAATTTTATTGTATAGCACCTTCTGACCAAGCACCGATGCCATATAGACTCTGACAGAGAACTTTATATGTTATTAGAATTCTTTCCTATTATTCTCCCTAGAATTTTCAGTTATGTTTGGTCTGTTACAGGAGAAATTGTGATTGTAAAATCTGATAGATCTGGTTTCAACTGTGATCCTGACACTTACTTATTGTACAATCTTGGACAAGTTAGTTTTCCAAGGCACTCAGGATGATTTGGTGAAGTTTAAATGTGATTACATACATAAAACACTTGGTTTAATGTCTGACATAGTGTTGGCAAACATTATTTCTAGTTTACTTTGATTTGTGCCATGTCTGGCCTGCCCTGCATTTATAATAAAAATGAAACATGAGACCACATTGAGAGATTAAGAGATTACATAGATTTGCTCCTGAGGGGTCATAAAGAAGAGAGAAGGGAGAAAGTTTGCCTTTCATAATCAGCATTTCCTTTGCAACATATACGGTGGATTTCTGCTGTATCTCCTACGATAGGTGCTTAGTTGCTCAGCCATGTCCAGCTCTTTGCAACCCTTTGAACTGTAGCCCACCAGGCTCCTCTGTCCCTGGGACTTTTCACCAAGAATTCTGGAGTGGGTTGCCATTTCCCTCTCCAGGAGGTCCTCCTGTGTCTCCTGCATTTCAGGTAGATTCTTTATGCCTTGAGCCATCAAGTCTGCCTCCTGCCATAAATAAATGCTATTTTTCAAAATGAATTCATTTTTTCCTCTGAAATCTGAAATATAAAATTTGCCTCTTTCCTGACCTGAATATTTCAGATTTTGAATGAGCTTGGGGAGCATTCAAACCATAATTACGACTTTTAATTCCCCAGGAAAGAGAATGGGACTTCGCTGGGTCCAAGGCAAAGTCTCTAATGAGGTGCTGTGGTTGTATTGGGGGTAATTCTTATTTGATATAAACTTCCTGTGACAAGCAATAACCCGTGGCTGGAGCTGCTGACATCTCAGAACAAGATAGTCAGTCATCTGAGCACGTGTGGACTTGAATTCTGCCATAAGAGTGATTCCCAGTTCCTGACTTTTCTTTCCTTTTAAGCTCTGTAAGGAGGTCAGACTCGAGTAGAAGCTCTTAGACTTCTGCATAGGCATTATTCCGGTTGGTTTGCCTCCTCCCTGCCAATTAATTTGTGTTAGAATTCATAACTTCACATCTTTTTGGAGCTGCCTTGTTCTCTGAGTTCCATAAATAGAAGCTCTGCAGAATGTGTGGTGGCTGACTAGATTATGTTCTGAAATATTTCACGTATAGGGGACATATTCTCCTGAGATGTGAGAAGCTGAATCAGAAATTTCAAGGACAAACAGATGCAACTTTTGCCACGATTTTTCTGATCTGTAAACAAAAATTGTCTGAAGCTGTTCCTTAAATAGTTTCTCATGACTCAAAACATGCTGTAGCCCTGTTTAAATGTGTGCAGTAGTTTGAGGCTATATTTTAGCTATTATGGATCAAGGTAGATGATTTTATGGAATTATGAACTTCCAATAGAATTTGACTTCCAATAGCATTTAATATTTATCTGCTAACTCTTTACAGAGTTTCATTTGAAAAGGATAAATTATAAATGAGACAGAAGATACCTGTCTTAGAATTACAGAACAAGTTTACGATTAGAATGTTTAGTAAACCAACCCATATAGATTCTTTATTACCCAAAATGCTGTGGCAATGGTGCTATTCTTTCTGGCAACAAATAGATATTCTACTCGATTTGATATTAGACCATTTGGGAACTTGGACCAGAAATAAGTATCAACACTGAAAATGTGAATCAAATTAAATCACTGCAGGTTCTCATTTTATTACATTTGAAATGAATAGGTGATGAGTTTCCCAGGTGGCACTAGTGGTAAAGAAGGCTCCTGCCAGTGCAGGTAGACAGAGGAGACACGGGTTTGACCTCTGGGTCGGAAAGATCCTCTGGAAGAGGAAATGGCAAGCCACTCCAGTATTCTTGCCTGGGGAATCCCATGGACAGAGGAGCCTGGTGGGCTATAGTCCATGGGGTTACTAAGAATCAGACACCACTGAAGTAACTTATCATGTATGCACGCACGTACACTGCAGAAATGAGTAAATGGCACGTATCAGGGGATTTTGTTCCCCTGAAGAGACCATTTTCAAGCATTTGTTAGCACACCACTGTCTCTAATCTATGTTCACATACCCGTCAAAGACTTTATAATCCACAGGGCTACTCATGATCATGTGATCAACTTCTCAGAAGGCATTAAGGCAACAACAAATACAAGCATTAAAAACAAAGAGTAGGTGCCTGCACAGAAGTCTTAAGTGTGCAACTTTTATTGCTGTGGGGAAGAAACTGATATTTTATTTTATTTTTTTTTTAATATGTATCAGAAGTTATTAATTTTTTATTTTAATTTTTTAAAAATAAATCTAGGTGAAGAAGCTTTAATGTAACTCTGCATTTGAGGCTGAGTGATTTCTATCCACTTCATTTTAGTTATTTGATATTATCTATCTCAGCATCAAGAATGTATGACTTTACCAAAGTTAGGCAATTTCTCTACTTACCTTAGAAAGCAATTTTATACATAAACATAAATAAAACTAACAGGCAAAAAAATATTCTGGTATAACATTATGGGAATGTAATTTGATAATTACAATGTGGTATTAGCAAGTTAACAGTGTAAAGTTTACATTGTGAGATTTAGTAATTCACTTCTAGAATGTGTGTGTATAATCAAAAACTATATAAGGACATTCATTCAGTGTAATTTACAGGAGCAAAAGTTATGTGCAGCCTACTAGGAAGTAAAGAGCCTCAGTGTGCTTATTGTTATATGTATGGAAGAAACTCTGGACTATTGGTCTCTCTGCAAAAGGGAAGAAGAGAAATTGGCATCATTTAGCAAAAAAAATGTAATCACAATCTTTTAAAGTCTCATGTGCTCTCTGCAAGATAAAAAAATTCTTAGTGGCAGTGTTGGAGATGCAGGCCCTTAAACTCCATGCAAGAATTATCCTGAAGGTCTTATAATGTAAGGTCAGTGCCTTTTAAAAAATACTTGCAGCCATAGCATAGAAAAGATAATGATTCACCTGGGATTATCTATAAAAACCATGTGTGTGTGTTAGTTGCTCAGTCATGTCCAACTCTTTGTGACCCCATGGACCGTAACTCCCCAGGCTTCTCTGTCCATGGAATTCTCCAGGCAAGAATACTCTAGTGGATTGCCATTCCCTTCTCCAGAGGAATTTAGCAACCCAGGGATCGAACTCTGGTCTCCTGACTTGCAGGCAGATTCTTCATGGTTTGAGCTACAGGGAAGTTGTAAAAACCAATAGGTAAGATAATAGTGAGCCTAAGATTTCCATCTTATAACTTTTTTCTGCTTAATATTATTTTATCTTTAAGCCTCTTAATGCTCAGCCATTTTTGTTGTTCTTAACACATTTATACTATTCAAGCAGTAAAAACATGTTGTATTTGCTATCATGTTAGCAGAACTGTTTGTTTTTGTGGACAAATATGTGAAGTGCTTCTTATTGTGTGTGTGTGTGTGTAACTGTGTATCATATGAAAGTGATAGGTGAAGGTCGCTCAGGCATGTCTGACTCTTTGTGACCCCATGGACTATACAGTCCCTGGAATTTTCCAGGTCAGAATACTGGAGTGGATAGCCTTTCCCTTCTCCAGGGGATCTTCACCACCCAAGGATCAAACCCAAGTCTCCTGCATTGCAGGTGGATTCTTTACCAGCTAAGCCACAAGTATATCATATAGTGCTTGGGAATCAACTTCCTGAAACTGTTTGTCTCTGGGCCTCTTTCTGACTTGAGCTCTCACAAGAAACCTATGTAACAGCCCATCTTAAAAGTAATGTGACTTGGCCACAGTAGGAGGTATGGAGTAAACAATTAAAGCTGCTTTCATGAAAAGCATTCCACAGCAGGAAAGGAATGAAGAATCTTCTTTGTGAAGAAAAGCACTAAATCACACAGTGAGAAATTAGGGAAACAAAAACCAACAGAGAGCAAGCCATCATAAATAGTGCCTCGAGGAAGTGAACAATGTTTTAAAAACAGGACTCAAGCTTACGAAGCTGAAAACATTTCAGTGGATTTTTGGGTTGCCAGCAATTTTAGAATCAACTCCCTTGACATTATATTGGCATCATATCTATGTTGCTTGTAAGGAAGTTAGTAATAGAGGAGCCCATGGCTGTAAAAAGCCTTCACACTTTATCAAGTCACTTAGTCATATATTAGGCTTCCCAGGTGGTGCTAGTGGTAAAGAATCCACTAGCCAATGCAGGAGACAAGAGTCACAGTTTTGATCCCTGGATCAGGAAGATCCCCTGGAGGAGGAAACAACAACCCACTTCAGTATTCTTGCCTGGAGAGTCCATGGGGTCTCAAGGAGTCAGACATGACTAAGCGACTAACACTTTCACTTCAGCAGTCATATATTACTTGGTATATTAATGGAGGGGCTTCCCTGATGGCTCTGTGGTAGAGTCCGCCTGCAATGCAGGAGACATGATCTGATTCCTGGGTAAAGGAGATCCCCTGGAGAAGGAAATGCAGACCCACTCCAGTTTTCTTTCCTGGGAAATCCCAAGGACAGTGGAGCCTGGTGGGCTGCAGTCCATGGGATCGCAAAGAGTTGGACCCAGCTTCGCAGCTAAACAACAATAATAAATGGAACCCCATACTTAAGAAATATATTCCCTGTATTTTTGAATGGAAGCCAAAACAGAGGGTATTAATGGATGTGCTCAGGGTGTTACCAGCAGACTCCAACAGTTCAGAGTTGAGTGGTGCAGCAGCGAATCCCAAGGCCAGCACGTGGCCTGGCACACAGCCTTGCCAGCTTAAGTTCCATCCAGTAAGCACTTAGTGTGTGCCAGGCCTGCTCGGATCTCTCCACAAGTCTTAACTCACTGGCTCTTAACAGTTCCATGAAGAAGATTCTATCAATATCACATAGTCACTGGCAGGGAGAGAGGTTGGGAACTTGCCCAAGGTCTCACATTTGGAATTTACTGGGATTTGAATACAGACCAACTGTCTCTGGGTCTGGTTTTAACCATTACAAATGATTTCCAGCTCATGGCCAGGAAAGGGAAGGTCCCAGTAGTTGGGTTTAAATTTACATCGATGTGGCTGGAAGAATCTCCTTTACAAAGCTCTCCTGCAGACTGTTGAATGCAGATGGCAGGTGTGTGAAGGCACTGTGGCCTTGGTCCTTGACTTCTGAGCAAAGACCCCCTTCACCTATGACACTGATGTGACATGTGTGCATGGAGGCAACAAGATATCTGCAAGCCAGAGCTCATCTGACCATAATTTCCTGTGGCAATGGTGGAGATGTGGCCATTGACTAGCATCAGTGGAGAGTGTGGGACTGCACTTGAGCCTCAATTATTTTTCATTTTAGTTACGGAGTTTCTAAATTAGGAAGCAAGTTACAAAATAAACAGCAAACAACTAAATTATAAGCCAGATTCTAGTGCCAACAGAGAATACTCACCTGTAAGGTTTTGGATTTGAAATGATTCCTTTCCACTTTAACATGAGGAGTATAGTAATTTTTTTCAATTTTATAAGTGGAAGAAATTTTAACATCCAAGGTTTTCAGCTACTGCTCAGCATTATATGGCTGCTGCAGCAGCTAATGACCATACCAGTGCTTAAATAGCACCTGACTATGTGGCAGGCAGTATTCTAAGGACTTTACATATGCTAACTCAATCATCATCATATTGAGGGCTTCCAGTGTTATGAAATGAAGTCCACTGAGTACAATTTAAATATTGTTTAATTGAATGGCAGTTATTTTAGCAAAATTAGCAGAGAAGGTAGATGGTGTTTCTTCTTCAGTGGTATGTTTTCTTTCCAATCCCAGATAGCTTTGAAAAATCTCCTTCTCCTGGTCAGGACAGCAGGTACATTATTCCCCTGTCTACTCTAAAGTAAGCTAAAGGCTTGACAGCTCGTCAGGTAAGTAGCTTGTGAATATTATTTTTGGATAGATCACTTAAACAGGCTATTTATAATTTAACTAAATCATACCATGAGACATATCCTCAGTTACAAAAAGGGGGATGACCTCTAGAAATTCATGCAAGAGTAGAGGCACAGAAGTATTATATTGCATACAACCATGTCCTCTTACAAGTCTATTTTCTTTCCCCTCCTTTTTTTCCTTTTCTCTGTGTAATTTTCAAGTTAAGACAGCAATTCAGCGAAGAAAGAAGACTACTTATTTGAAGCTGTATGCAGAAATATAGGATACTAATGTCAGATATTTCGTCTTCTTGGAATAAAATGTAATGATAAAATCAATCTGTTTTCTTTCCCATAAGAAACTCATTCTTATCTTTTTCTTCCCCTTGAGGTATAAGATGTTAAAGAGATATCTCCGGATCACAATAGATGAGACTTAGATCCTATTCTAATGCCTACTTGACCTCTAGTGTGAAATTCACGACGTTGAACAACTTCTTTCTTCCAAATCAATTCATTTCCTCTTTGTACTTTCCTATTAATATTAATAGTGTCACTATTTCCCTAATGGTTTAGGGGCATAATCAGAGTCATTTTTGAGAGGTCTTTCTCTCTTAAGCATTATATTCACCTGTTGGTACGTCATGTAGACTCTTGTCTGGAAAATGACTAGAGTCTCTGTAACTCCAGTTTACGACTCATTCATTCTTTGCTTCTTGCCTCAACTGAAATAGCAGAAAGTTTGTTGTTGTTGTTCAGTTGCTCAGTAATGTCCCACTCTTTGTGACCCCACAGACTGGAGCCTGCCCCAGGCTCCTCTGTCCATGGGATTTCCCAGGCAAGAATACTGGAGTGGGTTGCCACTTCCTTTCCAGAGGATCTTCCCAACCCGGAGATTGAACCCACAACTCCTGCAAGTCTCCTGCATTGCAAGTGGATTCTTTACCCTGAGCCACTGAGGAAGCCCTAACAGACAGTTACTGATATTTTACTTCTCTTCCCCAATCCACCTGATGCATGACTCTCTGATTACTACTTAAATTTTTTTAAAAAAATTATTTCCTCTTGCCTCCAAAATGAACTATAAACTTTTGGACCAGGAATTCAAGGATCTTTACAATAAGGCACCATCATTCTACTGTTCCTGTTTGACTTCTATTTGCCCAACAAGTCTATCCTCCAACCAAACTAGGCTCTTCACTGTTTCATAAACATGAACCATGTTTCCTGTCTTTGTTTTTTTTTAAACCATTCCTTCCCCGCCCCCTGGGATAACCTCTCTTTCCATGTCTACTTTTTGAAGTCATATCTGCCTGTGTTTGTCTGTGTCCATCACCTCCAATTCTCTCTCATTTTCCCAACCTAAAGTCCTCCCTTCTCTCTATGAATCTCCATAGTCCTCTGTGAAAGTGAAAGTGAAGTACAAGTTGCTCAGTTGTGTGTGACTCTTTGCGACCCCATGGACTATACAGTCCACGGAATTCTCCAGACCACAATACTGAAATGGGTAGCCTTTCCCTTCTCCAGGGGATTTTCCCAACCCAGGGTCTCCCACATTGCAGGTGGATTCTTTACCAGCCGAGCCACAAGGGAAGCCCATAGCCCTCTGTACTTCTCTTAAAGTTCTTTGTATTATAATCAATGCTACATTTCCCAACACATTTCCAACTCCCTAGTCCCATACTCATTTATATGTGTAAGGGTTCCTTATAAAAAATATTAGGCCATTTGAATGGAACTGGGGTACTATCACCCTAGGAAGCTCTCAGTTACATGTTGGTAAGACTCAAAGATCTGCATTTAACCTATTGAAAGACAGTCTGAAACTGTGTGCAGTGTGAACCTGTGGATTCTATCACAAGGTAGATGATGTAAGGATATATTTATTTTCTAATTAATGGAACTGTTAAAACTTTTCTTAAAATTTAGCTTGATTTATACCATTGTAGTGGAGAAGGCAATGGCACCCACTCCAGTACTCTTGCCTGGAAAATCCCATGGATGGAGGAGCCTGGAGGGCTGCAGTCCATGGGGTCACTAGGAGTCGGACACGACTGAGTGATTTCACTTTCACTCCTCACTTTCATGCATTGGAGAAGGAAATGGCAACCCACTCCAGTGTTCTTGCCTGGAGAATCTCAGGGACGGGGGAGCGTGGTGGGCTGCCATCTCTGGGATCACACAGAGTTGGACACGCCTGAAGCGACTCAGCAGCAGCAGCATACCATTGTAGGTCAGCTGAAGATTTTTTTTTGCCCTAGTAGATGACACTAGTTATGCTTCATTTTCTTTTCTGGCCATCCTTATGGCACGTGGTTTATGAGTAGAATGACTGCACAGACTCAGAAGGTTATTAGACTCATGCTTGAATGATAGACTTGAAGATGGCTCAGTGATAAAAAGAATCCACTTGCCAATGTAGGAAACACTGGTTAAATCCCTGAGTCAGGACCCCTTGGAGGAGGAAATGACAACCCACTCCAGTATTCTTGCCTGGAAAATTCCACAGACAGCAGAGCCTGGCAGGCAACAGTCATGGGGTCACAAAAAGTCAGATATGACTAACACACACGCATGCAACATACATATATCCCCTCCCTTGTGAGCCTCCCTTCCACCTTCTCATCCAACCCTTCTAGGTCATCACAGAGCAGCAAAAACACTGCCATTCTTTTCATGCATCTTGGGGGAAAATACAGTTATCTTGTGAAAATGCATTATTTGTATTAATATTTAATGGCTTTATTATGGCTATTTGAACTGATAGAGATATAAAACATTTATTAGTTTTTCTTTCTAAACTGGTAAATCTGATAGACCTAATGATCATAAACAGAAGTTCTTTGGAGTTCTCAATTATTTTTAAGAGGGTCTGGAGAAAAAGTTTGATAATTATATTCATGTATATAAAATAAAGTCCCAATATTACCAAGCAGATTGTTTTTGTTTATAATAACTGTTACATTGACCTTTGAACCATAAGGATTTGAATGCATGGGTCCACTTTTATTTGGCTTTTCTTCAATAAATTCAGTACTATAGAATCTGTGGTTGAATCCACAAATGCAAAACCATGGATATGGAGAGCCAAGTGTACAGTTATATGTGGAATTTCCACTGTGCTGAGGGTGGATGATCCTAATCCGTGTTGGTCAAGGGTCAACTGTATTTTAAATTGTGATGATATCAGACATGAAAATTGATTTCACTTCCTTGATTTTTAAAGTTTTTTAATTTATTTTTTATTTTTATTTTTTACTTTACAATACTGTATTGGTTTTGCCATACATTGACATGAATCCACCACAGGTGTACATGAGTTCCCAACCCTGAGCCCTCCTCCCACCATCCTCCCCATATCATCTCTCTGGGTCATCCCAGTGCGCCAGCCCCAAGCATCCTGTGTCCTGTATCGAACCTAGACTAGCGATTTGTTTCTTACATGATAGTATACATGTTTCAATGCCATTCTCCCAAGTCATCCCACCCTTTCCCACTCCCACAGAGTCCAAAAGTCTGTTCTTTACATCTGTGTCTCTTTTGCTGTCTTGCATACAGGGTTATTGTTACCACCTTTCTAAATTCCATATATATGTGTTAGTATACTGTATTGGTGTTTTTCTTTCTGGTTTACTTCACTCTGTATAATTGGCTCCAGTTTCATCCACCTCATTAGAACTGATTCAAATGTATTCTTTTTAATGGCTGAGTAATACTCCATTGTGTATATGTACCACAGCTTTCTTATCCATTCATCTGCTGATGGACATCTAGGTTGCTTCCATGTCCTGGCTATTATAAACAGTGCTGAGATGAACATTAGGGTACATGTGTCTCTTTCAATCCTGGTTTCCTCGGTGTGTATGTCCAGCAGTGGGATTGCTGGGTCATAAGGCAGTTCTATTTCCAGTTCTTTAAGGAATCTCCACACTGTTCTCCATAGTGGCTGTACTAGTTTGCATTCCCACCAATAGTGTAAGAGGGTTCCTTTTATCCACACCCTCTCCAACATTATTGCTTGTAGACTTTTGGATCACAGCCATTCTGACTGGTGTGAAATGGTACCTCATAATGACCCAATCAAAAAATGGGCCAAAAAACTAAATAGACATTTCTCTAAGGAAGACATATGGGTGGCTAAGAAACACGTGAAAAGATGCTCAACATCACTCATTATCAGAGAAATGTAAATCAAGACCACTTCCTTGATTTTTAAAAATAATGGGTATTAGTAGAGATTCTTTCTTGCCTTAAAAAGAAAATGATGGTGTCAGTTTTTATTTTATTTTAATTTTTATTGAAACCCTAAATAAGTAACAATAAAATCATGTATTTGTCCTCTTGCTTTACCATCATATTTCAGGATTACCTTTTCTTTAATTCTTAATTAATTTTAGTATATGACTATCATTTAGTTACTGAAAATGATCTTTATATTCTTATATAATGGAAGTATAAGCTTTCTCGTGGGAGTAATCTTAAAATAATTCAGTGACAGTTTCTTAAGTTTTCCTAAGGTAGCATTTATGGAAGGATATATGGATAGAAATAGAAACTTTTTTGGGAGACATTTTTAAAATTTAGAAAACAGGAAAAAATTAAATATTGGATTAAGAAACACTCCAAAACAAACCATGTATGCAGAAATTGCAGATTTGAATAAATTTAGAATCAGGGGCGAGGAAACAGAAAACATCTTTTAATTTAACACTTTGTGTCAAATCCTTCAATGGCTTTCCACCATTTGAGAGCAAAGTCTAAACTCTTTAGCAAGGCTTGTGAGATCCTTCATAATTTGACTCCAAGATCCCAGTTCCACTATGAGTCTTTTCTTCATGGCTCAGACGGTAAAGAATCTGCCTGCAGTGCAGGAGATGTGGGTTTGATTCGTGAATCGGGAGGATACCTTGGAGAAGGGAATGGCTACCCACTCCAGTATTCTTGCCTGGAAAGTTCCACGGACAGAGAAACCTGGTGGGCTATAGTCCATGGGGTTGCGAAGAGTCAGAAACAACTGAGTGACTGAGCTTGCACAGTGAATTTTATATATGGCTGGGAGTAATGGTTTTAACTTTTGGAAAAGTATATTTTAGTATCTGGCCCTTCAACTGCTATGTATAAACTCCTAATTATTCTTTAAGATGGGCTTTCTGTGGTGGCTCAGTGGTAAAGAATCCACCTGCCAGCACAGGAGACTCTGACTCCATCTCTGGGTTGGGAAGATCCTCTGGAGAAGAAAATGTTAACCCACGCCAGTATTATTATTATTTTTTTAATATTTTAATTAAAGGATAATTGCTTTACAGAATTTTGTTGTTTTCTGTCAAAACTTAACATGAATCAGCCATAGGTATACATATATCCCCTCCCTTTTGAACTTCCCTCCCATCTTCCTCCCCATCCCGCCCCTCTGGGTTGATACAGAGCCTCTGTTTGAGTTTCCTGAGCCATATAGCAAATTCCCATTGGCTATCTATTTTTACATATGGTGATGTAAGTTTCCATGTTACTCTTTTCATACATCTCACTCTCTCCTCCCCTCTCTCCGTGTCCATAAGTCTGTTCTCTATGTCTGTTTCTCCATTTGTAAATAAGTTGTTTATAGTAAATAAATTGTTCAGTATCATTTTTCTAGATTCCTTATATATGTGTTAGAATACGATATTTATGTTTCTGTCTTAATTTACTCTGTATAATCGATTCTAGGTTTATCCACCTCATTAGAACTGACTCAAATGTGTTCCTTTTTATGGCTGAGTAATATTCCATTGTGTATATGTACCACAACTTCTTTATCCATTCATCTGTCGATGGACATCTAGGTTGACTCCATGTTCTGGCTATTGTAAATAGTGCTGCAGTGGACAATGGAATACATGTGTCTGTTTCAATTTTGGTTTCCTCAGGGTATATGCCTAGGAATGGGACTGCTGGGTCATATGGTGGTTTTATTCCTAGTTTTTTAAGGAATCTCCATATCGTCTCCCATAGTGGCTGTATCAATTTACATTCCCACCAACAGTGCAAGAGGGTTCTCTTTTCTCTATACCGTCTCCACATTTATTGTTTGAAGACTTTGGTCATGGCCTTTCTGACCAGTGTGAGGTGATTTCTCATTGTAGTTTTGATTTGCATTTCTCTAATAATGAGCTATGTTGAGCATCTTTTCATCACTCCAGTATTCTTGCCTAGGAAATCCCATGGACAGAGGAGCCTGGTGAGCTACAGTCCATGGTATTGCAAGAGTTATTAGTGACTGAGTGACTAAACAACACAACAGTTCTTTATAATATGATGAAAATACCTTCATAGTAGGTCTTTTTCTATTTCTGTTAGCAAAATTAACACTTTTGCCTCATAATACTCCCATTGCACTTTTAATCTACTTAAATCTATTTTAATCTACTTCTACTACCACAGCTCTTACTAAATTGGAGTGTATCCATCTATATTTCTGTTTTCCCCACTAGACTAGCTCTTCAAAAGCAAAAAACATGCTTTATTCATCTTTGTATCATCTACTTTTTTTGCCAAGCATATACCATACAACATATAGACATTGGCTTGGTAAATGTTTATTGATGAATGAAAGTAGAAATCACAGAAGAGGGTGATGGGCTTGTTTTAGCATTTGTTGATGAGGGGGAATAGGCTTTTCAAGGCAAAGTCCCAAATAACTCTTTTATTTGTAGATTTTATGGGAAAATATAATTCAGCATGAAATTGAAAAGAGTTGAAAGAAGATGCTTAATGAAGCCAGAATGACCTAGAAGAAATATGGATTAAGAAAGCTGACACTTAGAGGCTTGCATTATGGCTTTTTCCCTGGATTGCTGCAGTCCAGACATTTTTTCTGTCATATTTTATATATCTGTAAACTAGGGATAATAATTATCATAATTATCAAAAGAGAGGAATTTCTAGAAGGGGATATTTGAGTGAAAAATGGGCAAGAGGCAGTCTAAGCTCATTTCTTATAAGTGAGAATGAAAGAAACTTAAAATAAATATGACTTTTTAAAAATAATTTGAAATATGGACCTATGGGTTGAATAAAATTAAAAAGTAACTTGATTCTTTTCCTGAATTTAGAAAAGTCTTTAGGATTCCCATTTTTGCATTTTTAGGAACCATTTTTTGGCCAAATAAGTAAGCGTTAGAATGAAAAGATAAGACTTTTTTTGTTAGATATTTTGCATAATTGAATTTATTTGTGTTTGGATACCTTAAGATATTTTTATGAATGTTTGGATATTTCTTCTGAAGCAAAGAGTGACTTCTCTTATTTACTTCATAAGTAGGTCGCTTACAAATAGTAGACTTAAAATCCAGCAGTAAATTCTGAATTTATGTCCTGGCAGGTAAGAGAACCCAAACTATTTACTAACACAGCTCACTGCTGTTTCCATAGCAACGGAGGCCAGTTACTGTCAGCCCAGTCTCTTTGACGGTTGACTTCCGCCGTGAACTCTGTGTGATGCTGCCAAATGTCTGGCTTCTGTGTTTCCTGTTCCAGGCAATTGTTTCTTATTCTGAATACTAATGACTTGTCTATAAAGGCTATGTGGTTCAATTCCCCTGAAGATGGGCCTGCAAGGATATGTGGAAAATAGTGAGCTTTTTGCCTGTCGTGAAAATACTGTAGGTAATTGGATTGTATGTTTCCAAAGCAGCTATGCAAGTAATTTATTAATAATGGTACCTTGCTATTATTAGGCAGCTGGGCCTAAATGAGAAATGACAGTACATCAGTCATCATTGTGTCAAAGACATTTTCAGGAAGGTTCGCAGACCCAGGCTGGTCAGCATCGTCATGTGAATCCAAACGACTGTGCCCATGGTTGCCAGTGGAAAAATACATTTGCAACTGAAGCTTTTTTTTTTTTTGCTGTTTAACATGTTCATATATTGATTGCTCTGAAATGGAGAAAAAGTAGCTGCCTGAAAAGCCAGTGAAATGGTTGAGAAATTTAAAATGAGAGGGGAAAAAAACAGAGCATTTGAATAGAGAAACAAGATAAGCAGTTTTTGCTCTTTAAAAATGAAGTGTTCTATGATTTTGAAATTTTAGTTATGTGGTGGTTATCAGTGTAGAGAACTGGATCTTTTTTGGCTACCCTAACCCTATACTGGGAATCTGAAGACCAGATTTGTCGTAATTGTCTCTCTCTAGAGCCCAAGCTCCTTGTGGGTAGACTGTTTGCATCACTGCATTCCTGACAGTCAGCACAGGGCCTGACACACCCTGTGCGTGCATGCTCACTCAGTCTGATTCTTTTGTGACCCCGAGGACTGTAGTACGCCAGGCTCCTCTGTCCATGGAATTCTCCAGGCAAGAATATTGAAGTGGGTTACCATTTCCTATCTCAGGGAATTGTCCTGACCCAGGGATCGAATCCGCATCTCCTGAGTTTCCTGCCTTGGCAGGCAGATTTTTTTTTTTTTTTTACTGCCTAGACACTTGGGAAGCCCACAACACAATGGAGTGCTCAATACATATTTAATGAGTTAGATGAAACTCAGTGAACCCCCTGCAATAAATTTCTGGTGTTTAAGCCAGTCAAGTTTCCTAGAAGACGCTATTAGACTCTTCCTTTCATTGAAGAGCCTATAGCCGACTACCATGATCCTTGCTTTTGGGTTTCAGCTGTGGTGCTTCCATAGTCAGGTACTTAGGGCTGTGGCCCAAGTGTCTGTTCCAAACAGACACCACTCAAAGGCAGCTCTTCCCATCAGCACTCTCCCCGTGCCACCTCCCCCCTTCCCCCAGTTAGTGGAGCCAATTAGTCACTGATTTTGGTGGCATCATTTGTCATTTCTGACTCTTTGGCCACCTCTTCTTATCACAGAGCTCCCAGGAGTTGTTTTATACAGGCACTTCCAAGGGTGTTTTTGTGCCAAATTCTGTCCCTGGTTTTCCACTGGAGATGATTTTGTCTCCACGTCCTTTCCCTTAGTCCCCCACACCTCCCCTCCAGCCCCGCTGCCCTGGGGACATTGGGCGATATTTGGAGTTGTGTTTTGGTTGTCCCATCTGGCAGAGGATGAGGTCGGATGAGGAGTGCTACTGCTACCAGCATTTAGTAATTAAAGGCTAAGGATGCTGCTAGACATCTTACAATGCCAGGACAGCTCTCCAAATCAAGATCTTTTGGGCACGAAATGTTAGTATTGCCAAGGCTGAGAAATCCTGCTCTGATGCTTCAAGCTCTTTCATGGACGGTGTTCAGAACCCTTCAGAATTATGCCTTCTTTATCTCCATCTCCCTCCTCCATGTTTTATCCCTTTCATGAACATCCATGCTTAGTTGAGTCAGACTCTTAGTGACCTCACGAACTGTAGCCCACCAAGCTCCTCTATCCATGGAATTTTCCAGGCAAAAATATTGGAGTTCGTTGCCATTTCCTTCTCCAGGGGATATTCCCAACCCAGGGATAGAACCCATGTCTCCTGCATTGGCAGACATATCCTTTACCACTGTGCCACCTGAGAAGCTTTCCCCCTTAAGTCTGGCTTATTTTCTTTTTCTTTAGAATAGCAACTTTATTGCAATAATTTATTACAAACATTATAACAGCCTTAATTCTTTAATATCCTTGATTCTTTACTAAATCTACCTGCTCCCCACTATTGAATAAAAATATGTGATGTACTTTCTTCAGGGCCTATTAAAAAATAAATATTGCAACAAGTAACTGTTAGCATTGTTTGTGGAGTCTCACTTGTATACAGATTCTTTCAGGGGAGGACACATAGGACTAAGGATTTAATAAAACATTAGGCTGAATCAGTTATCGAGGGATTTAAATCTTGAATAATTTTTATAGATGTGGGTGATAATCACATTTGCTGGGCATTTTTTAAAACATCTTTTCTTTCAGAAAAAAAGAATAGCAACATACTGTCAGATATTCTTAAAGTTCTGTACTAATTCTAATTCTTGTTGGCTTATTTTCTTATACTTAAATTTTTTTTTCTTTACCTCAAGAGGTTACCATGGAAACAGAGACTCTTACAGAGACTCTTTGCTACCAGAGTCTGAACTCAGATACGTGGTTATCTTACCAGTAGCTCCAAATTCTAGAGAGTAAAAAGGCAAATATGCAAATTGAGTGCCAGGAATAATCAATCCTGAATATCCCATTCTTTTAAGATTAACATAAAAAACAAAGCTCCACAAATATACCACATAGAGTTTTGAAGCTGCTATAAATAATAAATATTTTATATTGTTCTAAATCTTTTCTCATTGCAGAAAAATTTAAAATTGGGTATTTGTTTATTACATCAAACTCTGGAAAGTAAATGTGGTTCAGTAATCTTAATAACATCATTTTTAGGTTGGGTACCTTTTGTCTTTGAAAACTCTAAATTGAACTGAATGATATTATTGTTGTTAAGTCGCTCAGTCATGTCCGACTCTTTGCAACCCCATGGACTGCAGCATGCTAGGCTTCCCTGTCCTTCACCATCTCCCAGAGCATGCTCAAACTCATGTCCATTGAGTTGGTGATGGCAACCAACCATCTCATCCTCTGTCGTCCCCTTCTCCTCCTGCCTTCAATCTTTCTCAGCATCGGGGTCTTTGCTAAAAAGTCAGCTCTTCACATCAGGTGGCCAGAGTATTGGAGCTTCAGCTTCAGCATCAGTCCTTCCAATGAATATTTAGGACTGATTTCCTTTAGGATAGACTGGTTGGATATCCTTGCAGTCCAAGGGACTCTCAAGAGTCTTCTCCAACACCACAGTTCAAAAGCATCAATTCTTCACTGCTCAGTTTTCTTTATGGTCCAACTTTCACATCCATACATGACCACTGGAAAAACCATAGCTTTGACTAGATGGACCTTTGTTGGCAAAGAAATGTCTCTGCTTTTTAATATGCTATCTAGGTTGGTCATAGCTTTTCTTCCAAGGAGCAAGCATCTTTTCATTTCATGGCTGCAGTCACCATCTGCAGTGATTTTGGAGTCCAAGAAAATAAAGTTTGTCACTGTTTCCATTATTCCCCCATCTATTTCCCATGAAGTGATGGGACCGGATGCCATGATCTTCATATTTTGAATGTTGAATTTTAAGCCAACTTTTTCACTCTCCTCTTTCACTTTCATCAAGAAGCTCTTTAGTTTCTCTTTGTTTTCTGCTGTGAAGGTGGTGTTGTCTGCATTCTGAGGTTATTGATATTTCTCCTGGCCATCTTGATTCCAGCTTGTGCTTCATCCAGCCTGGCTTTTTGCATGATGTACTGTGCATATAAGTTAAATAAGCAGGGTGACAATATACAACCTTGAACTGCTCCTTTTCCAATTTGGAACCAGTCTGTTGTTCCATGTTCAGTTCTAACTGTTCTTCTGTTTTAAAAAGAACTGAACACTTTTATTCATGGATATGGGGCTAAAGAAGTTCTCAGGTGGCGCCAGTGGTAAAGAACCCACCTGTCAATGCAGGAGACATGAGTTCAATTCCTGGGTTGGGAAGATCTCCTCCAGGAGGGTATGGCAACCCACTCCAGAATTCTCGCCTGGAGAATCCCATGGACGGAGAAGCCTGGTGGGCTAGAGTCCACAGGGTTGCAAAGAGTGAGACATGACTGAAGCAACTTAGCACACATGCATTGGGTTCAAATTTCGGTTCTAACGTGGAAAAGTTAGATAATTGCCCAGTACTAGATAAACCTTTCCAAAGTTTAAGAAGGGGATAGTGTCATTGTTTAGTGATTTCAATGACATTTAAAGGGAAGGAAGCTTTTTATTTTAAAATTCTTTATGTGTGTTAACTATTTAATCCTCACAACCTTCTTATAATAAGAAATGTATAATATCTCTTTTGAAAGATCTGAACACTGTTTACCATATAATATTCTAGTTTAGCAAATCCATGAACAGTGATTAAGGGTACTGTTTCTGCTCTCAAATACTATAATTAAATCCCTTTTCCAGATGCTTTCTTTGTAAATAGTAAAACATAGTAATTTCTAGTTTTTGTCTTTAACCACCTAGTCTTGATGGTTTTAAAGAAAGGAAATCTGGAAAATAAATTTATAAAGTACTTAGATAAATTAATATTAATATTATATTATCATATCTATGGGCTTCCCTGGTGGCTCAGAGGTTAAAGCATCTGCCTCCAATGTGGGAAACCCGGGTTCGATCCCTGGATCTGGAAGATCCCCTGGAGAAGGAAATGGCACCCACTCCAGTATTCTTGCCTGGAGAATTCCATGGACAGAGGAGCTTGGTAGGCTACAGTCCACGGGGTCACAAAGAGTCAGACATGACTGAGTGACTTCACTATCACTATCATATCTATGTGCTGCCAAAATCAAGTCGGTAAACTCTTCTACTTTTAGTTTTTATTTAAAATACTTAAACAGTTCTCTTTCATAAAGATTCACGTATTTAAATTTGCACAATAAATAAGGTTTTATTATTAAAACTTTCCTGAAAAACTAACTTTTTTGTTTTTGGCTGCTGCTGCTGCTGCTGCTGCTAAGTTGCTTCAGTCATGTCCGACTCTGCATGACCCCAGAGACGGCAGCCCACCAGGCTTCCCCGTCCCTGGGATTCTCCAGGCAAGAACACTGGAGTTGGTTGCCATTTCCCTCTTCAATGCATGAAAGTGAGAAGTGAAAGTTTTTGGCTAATTACTATTTATTGTACTAATATGCACTTATATGCAGAGTACATCATGAGAAATGCTGGACTGGAAGAAACACAAGCTGGAATCAAGATTGCTGGGAGAAATATCAATAATCTCAGATATGCAGATGACACCACCCTTATGGCAGAAAGTGAGGAGGAGCTAAAAAGCCTCTTGTTGAAAGTGAAAGAGGAGAGTGGAAAAGTTGGCTTAAAGCTCAACATTCAGAAAACGAAGATCATGGCATCTGGCCCCATCACTTCATGGGAAATAGATGGGGAAACAGTAGAAACAGTGTCAGACTTTGTTTTTTTGGGCTCCAAAATCACTGCAGATGGTGACTGCAGCCATGAAATTAAAAGGCGCTTACTCCTTGGAAGAAAAGTTATGACCAACCTAGATAGTATATTCAAAAGCAGAGACATTACTTTGCCGACTAAGGTCCGTCTAGTCAAGGCTATGGTTTTTCCTGTGGTCATGTATGGATGTGAGAGTTGGACTGTGAAGAAGGCTGAGCGCAGAAGAATTGATGCTTTTGAACTGTGGTGTTGGAGAAGACTCTTGAGAGTCCCTGGACTGCAAGGAGATCCAACCAGTCCATTCTGAAGGAGATCAACCCTGGGATTTCTTTGGAAGGAATGATGCTAAAACTGAAGCTCCAGTACTTTGGGCACCTTATGCGAAGAGTTGACTCATTGGAAAAGACCCTGATGCTGGGAGGGATTGGGGGCAGGAGGAGAAAGGGACGACCGAGGATGAGATGGCTGGATGGCATCACAGACTCAATGGACGTGAGTCTGAGTGAACTCCGGGAGTTGGTGATGGACAGGGAGACCTGGCGTGCTGCGATTCATGGGGTCGCAAAGAGTCGGACACGACTGCGCGACTGAACTGAACTGAACTGTACTAATAAATTGATTCAAGTTATAGATACATAATAAGGAGGTTGTATCTCACAAGTACTCAAACAAACAGTAGACCCTTCAGGGTTCTTTTTCATAAGTTGAAATTTAGAGGTTATGTTAGCACTGACTATTAATATTGGCTTCAAAGGGGGGAAAATAGAAAATATCTTTCTACTTTTCCTGCCCTCATCGTCCAAATCCATTTCTCATGTTTCCTACCTCCTCTCTTCATAAAGAAAAATAGAGAACTAAATCAAAACCATTCTACCCATCATCTGCCTTGCTTTTTAAAGTTGAGTACAAAGGAAGAAGAAAACAAAAACAAAAAGGAAAGTGATGGGGAGTAAAAGTATGTTTGAGTCAATCCCTGAGCGTTCAGGAAATATCCAGTTGGCTGTCTGAATTAACTTTGATCATATACTAATGACCAGACATGGGTTTCCCTGGTGGCTCAGTAGTAAGGAATTTGCCTGCTAATGCAGGAGATGTGGATTTGATCCCTGGGTTGGGAAGGTCCCCTGGAGAAGGAAATGGCAACCCACTCCAGTATTCTTGCCGGGGAAATCCCGTGGACAGAGGAGCCTGGTGGGCTACAGTCCATGGGGTCACAAAAGAGTCAGACACAACTTAGCGACTAACCAACAATGACCAGAAATAAGGCTTGTCAGTGACCATGATTAGGTTACAATAGCAACCAATGTTTACTAAGCATTTACAATGTGCCTGGCACTGGGATGCAGTGGGACACAGTTTCCACCTTTGTGAAGCTTCCAGAATAGGAGATAGTGGAGTAGTTCAAGCATGTGGGTAAGTATTTAGTGTCTGCAAGGAGCAAAGGCATGATCAGGGAAGGGCTTCAGGTATTTACTACAGCTCAGCACTCCAGTCTTCCTGCTGGCTGGAGGAGGGTCTCAGTGGCGGTTAATGGGATGGTGGCTGGGTTCATTAAGATTCAGATTATTCTATCATTGAGTTTCATTCTTATATTTTAGAAAGTTTGCTTAGTCCATTCTGTATACCAAAATTTTGGGAGGCATTCAATAATATTAATATTGATACAGCTCTGGAAAAATCTGCAAACTCTTGGTGGAATGCGAACAAGAAAATAGAACATGATAATTGAGTGTGACTATGATGAATATTTGGAGAAGGCAATGGCAACCCACTCCAGTACTCTTGCCTGGAAAATCCCATGGACGGAGGAACTTGGTAGGCTGCAGTCTGTGGGGTCTCTGGGAGTTGGACACGACTGAGCGACTTCACTTTCACTTTTCCCTTTCATTCGTTGGAGAAGGAAATGGCAACCCACTCCAGTGTTCTTGCCTGGAGAATCCCAGGGATAGGGGAGCCTGGTGGGCTGCTATCTCTGGGGTTGCACAGAGTCGGACACGACTGAAGTGACTTAGCAGCAGCAGCAGCAGCATGATGAATCTTATTATGGGTAATCGAGAGTGCTCTGGAAGAAGTTGGCAAAAAACTTAGAGAGGAATTGATATCTAAGCTGAATCTTACAAAAACATGGAATTAAGTAAGTCCAGTGAAATTATGGGAATAGCATTTTGGGCAGATGGAACAGCTCAGATAAATAAGACAAATGAGAACGATGAGAACAAACATTTGATTCAAGTAAGAACACATACACAGAATCACGAGTGGTTTAAGTGACTACGGGTAGAGGCCAGGAGATGTCAGCCTCGAGTCTGGAGAGATAGCAGAGGCCAGGACATGAAGACATTCTGTGTCATCTTAGGGAACTTACAGTTTATCCAGATGAAAAGAGGGAGCCATTGAAAAGTGTATCAGAGGGAACGGTCATTATAAGATTTATATTTTACGTCTGTCACTCTGGCTGCAATGAAGGGAATAGAGTTGAGGCAAATTAGATATAAGAAAGGTGCTTAAGACAGTAATAACATTAGATAACATCTATGGAAACAATTACAGGATCAAAGTTCTCATCAGTAAACATTTTTTAATAAAATTATTCATACGTGTGGTGGTGGTTTAGTTGCTAAGTCGTGTCCGACTCTTGCGACCCCATGGACTGTAGCCCACCAGTCTCCTCTGTCTTGGATTTCCCAAGCAGGAATACTGCAGCGGGTTGCCATTTCTTTCTCCGGGGATCTTCCTAACCAGGGATCCAATCCACGTCTCCTGCAATGCAGGCAGACTCCGGCATTGCAGGCGAATTCTTTACCAGCTAAGCTATGACGGAAGCTATTCAAATGTGTACACATATAAAACTCTATATAATGTCTATGTGTTTATAGTTTTTATATAACTATAAAGCCAGCAGATTTACAAATTAAATATGAACCAAATTAAAAAATATTAAGGTTTGAATGAGCAATATTAAATGAACAAGACAGATGGTGTGATTTTGCTGAAAATAGATCCCTGGTATTAAGTGTTAGGATAGGAAGTTTTTTGTTTTTTTTTTTAAATTTCTGTGTTTTGCTTGTTTATGTGATTTTTTGAGTATGATTATTTGAGTCATCATTATAGTTACTGGTTTCTTTTTCCTCTTTTAGAAATAAATCATTTTAAAATAATAATCTCTTATTTTGATAACCCCCAAATGTAATAGTGTCTCACAAAGTATAATAGTAAAAAGTTAAAAATACTGTTTAATATGACATATTCTTCACTGCATCTTATTATTGACCAACTATTGCATACAAATATGGCATCTGCTCAGAAACATTAGCTTACAACAAATGTTTGATGATGATCCAGCCCAGGATTTTTTGTTTTCAGTGTTTATTATGTTGCTATATGTGATGTGAAGTCTTAAGTATTTGCACCCCACTTTCCTTTTTTGGTTTTTGAACTACTGTGAAACTTGAGTTGATACCAGAAACCATGATATCATTTAGCCTTTCATTGACTTGAGTTACTGATTTATCTATCAGTTCAACTTTCCCATTAGGTCAAGATAATTAAAGTAAGTATTTTAACAACTGTGTTTTTTATGGTGTAGAATAAAAACTTATTAAATAACACAGAAAGCTGTCTTATTATTGCCATTCCCTCCTCAGCCCAGGATTTTTTGTTTTCAGTGTTTATTATGTTGCTATATGTGATGTGAAGTCTTAAGTATTTGCACCCCACTTTCCTTTTTTGGTTTTTGAACTACTGTGAAACTTGAGTTGATACCAGAAACCATGATATCATTTAGCCTTTCATTGACTTGAGTTACTGATTTATCTATCAGTTCAACTTTCCCATTAGGTCAAGATAATTAAAGTAAGTATTTTAACAACTGTGTTTTTTATGGTGTAGAATAAAAACTTATTAAATAACACAGAAAGCTGTCTTATTCTATAATGTCTATTTCATTTACAAGCTATGTTCATAAAATAGAAGTTTGCCTTTATCAGTTCAGTTCAGTTCAGTCGCTCAGTCGTGTCCGACTCTTTGAGACCCCATGAATCGCAGTACGCCAGGCCTCCCTGTCCATCACCAACTCCCGGAGTTCACTCAGACTCATGTCCATTGAGTCCATGATGCCGTCCAGCCATCTCATCCTCGGTCGTCCCCTTCTCCTCCTGCCCCCAATCCCTCCCAGCATCAGGGTCTTTTCCAATGAGTCAACTCTTCGCATAAGGTGGCCAAAGTACTGGAGCTTCAGTTTTAGCATCATTCCTTCCAAAGAAATCCCAGGGTTGATCTCCCTCAGAATGGACTGGTTGGATCTCCTTGCAGTCCAAGGGACTCTCAAGAGTCTTCTCCAACACCACTGTTCAAAAGCATCAATTCTTCGGCGCTCAGCCTTCTTCACAGTCCAACTCTCACATCCATACATGACCACAGGAAAAACCATAGCCTTGACTAGACGGACCTTAGTCGGCAAAGTAATGTCTCTGCTTTTGAATATACTATCTAGGTTGGTCATAACTTTTCTTCCAAGGAGTAAGCGCCTTTTAATTTATGGCTGCAGTCACCATCTGCAGTGATTTTGGAGCCCAAAAAAACAAAGTCTGACACTGTTTCTACTGTTTCCCCATCTATTTCCCATGAAGTGATGGGGCCAGATGCCATGATCTTCGTTTTCTGAATGTTGAGCTTTAAGCCAACTTTTTCCACTCTCCTCTCTCACTTTCAACAAGAGGCTTTTTAGCTCCTCCTCACTTTCTGCCATAAGGGTGGTGTGATCTGCATATCTGAGGTTATTGATATTTCTCCCAGCAATCTTGATTCCAGCTTGTGTTTCTTCCAGTCCAGCATTTCTCATGATGTACTCTGCATATAAGCTAAATAAGCAGGGTGCCTTTATAACTGGTAAAAAATTCATATGGATATAATGATACCTGATGATTGTCATATGACTTTAGAAACAAGCCAATCTCATTCATTCAACAAAGATCTACTGAGAGCCCATCATGTGCCAGCAACTTGAGTTGCACGTTGTACAAGAGACAAAGCAGGTAATGGAAGCCAGAAATGCTTATAACTCTTTAATTAAAATGTTCAGTCAGTGGCTCTTAAACTGTAGGACCTGTACCAGCAGCATCGACATCATCTAGGAGTTTGTCAAAACTGCGGATGCTCAGGCCTCATGTCAGGCTTATAAGTCAGAACCTCCGAGAGTGGGGTCCACATTCAGTCTTTAATAAGCCCTCTAATGGATTCCCATGCTCACTTAAGGTTGATAACCAAGACTTTGGCAGGTTGAGATTGATCTCTTTCAATACTAAGGATACAAAAAGTCACTTTTTCTAAAGGCAGAAGTCCTAGGAATAAAATTTACAAAGAATGTCTTAAGAAATAATTAAAATTGCATATGCAGGGTCATCAAATGACTAATAAGATGTAAGAAATTCTCATTATTAAAGAAGAACTCCTAGTAGAAACTGTTAAAAATTTTAACTTTAATGAGAATTTGACTGTGCTTTTCTTCTTAGAGTGGATTAGGTCGCTTCTCTTATCCAAGTCTTTGGCATGTGATTCCTGTGCCATTAAATAGTTTATAGGCAAAGAAAATCATGTTTGCATTCCAGTCCTAGGTTTGCCAGTCAGTGCTGCTCTTTATTAATAATTTTTTTCTCATTTAAAGAAAAATTTCATCTAATAGGGAAATTCTTACCTGGCTCTGTCTGGCTCTACTTTATCTGAAGGGTGAAGCTTTTCTTCACATCCTGACTCACAAAAAGTGTCCATCTCTCCATTAAGGGCTCAGTGTCCAATGTAGGACCACTCAAGGTTGGCTTCTTAATGCTTCTCAAGTGGTCCTGTTCTCCCTTCCCACTCCTGAGACCTTAGCCCTACCTTCTTTTGCAGTTAGTCACCGCTGAACTTTCCTCTCCTCTCCTCCCCAATATGGCCTTAACTCATATATGTTAGGGCTCCTAATGTGCCACCTAATCTTTAAGAGCAGGAAATAAAAAAAGTTTGCTTTGCTACCAAATTTTTCTGTTTTGCATTTCTGATAGAACCTTTGAGTGTTTTGGTTTCTGTGTTGATCAGGGGAGGGAAAAAAAATAGTCTTTGGTTTATTAACAAGAGAGAAAAGGAGCAGGGAAATGCTGAGAACATACAGTTACGAATATGAAGATATATAGTGATGTCAGAAGATATATTACCAAAAGATGTGTCACATTTTTATAAAACTTTATTTTCTATTTCTTTGTGTTGTGATGGACTGTCAGTGTACATTGGAGCCAGAGTTATGTTTCTAAAATACTCACTTGACATATATTCTTTGACCACTTATGATGTGCCAGGAACTGAAGTACATGTTAGGGAGAGAGCGAACACAGGGGAAAAGAAAAGTCTCTGCCCTCATGAAGGTTATAATTCAGTGAGGAAAACTGGCTAAAGCCTGCCAGAAGAAAGACCACACACATTAAAAGTGCATGTTAAGTTGCTTCCATCATGTCCAACTTTTTTGACCCTGTGGACTGGGCCCGCCAGGCTCCTCTGTCCATGGGATTCTCCAGGCAAGAATACTGGAGTGGGTTGCCATTCTCTTCTCAGGGGATCTTCCCGACCCAGGGATGGAAACCAAGTCTCTTATGTCTTCTTCATTGGCAGGCGGGTTCTTTACCACAAGCGGAAGCAAGGAATATGGGGAAATATTCTATGGAGAGGTTCCCCAATGGCTCAGTGGGTAAAGAATCAATCTGCAATGCAGGAGACACAGAAGATGTGGGCTCAATCCCTGGGTCAGGTACATTCCCTGGAGGAGGAAATGGCAACCCACTCTAGTATTCTTGCCTGGAGAATTTCATAGACAGAGGAACCTGATGGGTTTATAGTCCATGGAGTCACAAAGAGTCACACAACTGATTGACTAAGCACAGCATTCTATGGAGATAAATAAAGCAGGGAAAGAGGTTGAGAAGTAAGTTGGAGAATAGGGGTTTAAATGGGATAGGCAGGGAGGCCCTCCCAGAGATGGGGGCATCAGAGCACAGACCTGAGGGAGTGAGGAAGCAAGTCAGACACAATCTGGGCTCCTGGCAGAGGCATCAGCCAGTGCAAAGTCCCTGAGGCCTGGGGCCAGAGGGGGATGTAGTGGGTGAAATCCTACTGGCTCAGTGAAGGCTTTGTCATTCTTTGCAATTTATCCTTTCAGACATTCAGACATTCATAATCAGAAGTTCCATTTGGAACTTTTAATGTCTCCCGTTTCTCTCCCCATTATGGACGTACCTTCTCTACACTTTTGAGCCCATTTATCAAGTTCTGCTTTAAGGTCCTTGTCTGTTCATTTCACATTTTCTGCCATTCTTGGGTCTGTTTCTGTTAACTGATATTTTCCCCTCCTGCTAGGAGTCATATTTTTTCTGCTGCTTTACATACATGGTAACTTTTACTGGATGTGGAATTCTTTGAACATTGTGCTGTTTTATTCTTTGATGATGTAGACGTGAAAGCCAAGCGGGTAGAAGTGTTGGGCTTGGTTTTAGCACACAGTTAAGCTACTTCAGATCACACTGACCTTTTCAAGTCTTGCTTTTATGCTTTATTTTGGCAGGTCCACAGCAGCTTTGGGACTTCTCTGGTGGGTTAGTTGGTAAAAAATCTGCCTGCAGTGCAGGAGACCCAGGTTCAATCCCTGGGTCGGAAAGATCCCCTTGAGGAGGAAATGACACCCCACATCAGTGTTCTTGCCTAGGAAATCCCATGGACAGAGGAACCTGGTGGGCTACAGTCCATGGGGTCAGAAGAGTGAGACACAACTTAGAGACTAAACCACCACCACCGCAGCAGCTTTTAATCTAGGGCTAATTTAACCGATTACTCAGGTGACAGCTTTCTGAGGACTCTATCCAAGTTCCATGGATTATCAATTTTTTCCTCTCTGGTGCATGAAGAGGCAAACTCCTCTTAATCTGATTTGATCTCCGAGAGTTTCCTCAGGAGGATTTATTCCATGGTTGTGTGGAGTGTTGATCAGCATCCTGCAAAATCTCAAAAGGCCTTCTCTTCAGATTTCAGAATCTCTTTCTCTGCAGCTCGCCCCTTTCTGCTACCCTACTTTAAGAATTCTGGCTGCCTTAGCCCTCTTGAACTCCTCTGCTGCAGGAGACAGTTATATCCTGAGCTTCCTGTGCCTGAGTGCTCGGTTGCTCAGTCATGTCTGACTCTTTGCGACCCCTTGGACTGTAGCCCACCAGGCTTCTCTGTCCATAGAATCCTCCAGACAAGAATACATGAGTGGGTTGCCATTTCCTCCCCAAGGGGGTCTTCCCAACCTGGGGATTGAACCCACGTCTCCTGCCTCTCCTGGGAAGGCAGGGGGATTCTTTATCACTTGTGCCAACTGGGAAGCCCTAGGGAACTTCCTTAGGCTTCTCCCCAGTGGTTCGAGAGCTGCCTCTAGGCAATAACTTGGAGAAAGTGTAAAGATCACTCCATTTGTTTTTCTTCTCTTATGGGTCACAGTCTTGCTCTGGCTGTTGTCCAATGTGGAAAAAAAAAAAACTTATTTTCACAGATAAATTTAATTTTTTTAAAGGAGGAGAGCAATCCTCTTGGCTCTTAATCCCTCACGGGGAGAAAGTTATATGAAGCCCAGTATAACTTCTGATTGCCCAACACATGGGCTAATTAAAAGCTTCTCAGTCTAACCTGTTTATATATTTATAGTGTGAACTCTGACCCACACTTAAAAACCTGTGTGAGAGAGTAGCATTGAAACATATATGTTACCATATGTAAAATTAGATAGCCAGTGGGAACTTGCAGGGAGCTCAAATCTGGTGCTCTGTAACAACCTAGAGGACTGGGATGGGGTTGGGGGTGGGAGGGAGGTTCAGGAGGGAGGGGACACTTGTATACCTATGGCCGATTCATGTTGATATGGCTGAAACCCACATAATATTGTAAAGCAATTATCCTTCAATTAAAATAAATAAAGAAAACCTGTGTACAGTGGAAGCATAAATTCTGCCATGTATTTCAGATTGGGTTATCTCAGAATAAACCCAGAGATAGTGATTTACATGCAGAATAGTTCGTTTGGGAGGTGATCCCAAGAAACACACATGGAAGAGTGGGGGAAGGGGAAGAAGACACTAAATGGGGTGTTATCAACTCACCAGATTTGGCAATGGACTCGGGCCTGCAGAAGTGGAATAGATACATCACGCCTCAGAGCTATCAAAGCCGGGCAGGAAGAAAGCTGGGTATATTTCTCTGGACTCCTCATCCATCATTTGTTGAGAAGCACTTCTGTGGGTGTTGACTGCATGCCCAGTTTTTTCTCTATGTGGTTCAGCACATTCCCCATGGCCAGAAGGAATGTCATATATTGAAATCATAGACATAATTGCCTTTGTAGGTGTGGAGAGAAGGAAATAGATGGGAACCTCCGAAGTGGCTTTTTTGACAAAACATATCCTGCCAGCTTAGTTTTATGCATCTGTACCTTTCTCATGAGAGGAGGCAGAGAAAGCAATGGCACCCCACTCCAGTACTCTTGCCTAGAAAATCCCATGGACGGAGGAGCCTGATGGGCTGCAGTCCATGGGGTCACTAGGAATCGGACACGACTGAGCGACTTCATTTTCACTTTTCACTTTCATGCATTGGAAAGGAAATGGCAACCCACTCAAGTATTCTTGCCTGGAGAATCCCAGGGATGGGGGAGCCTGGTGGGCTGCTGTCTATATGGTCACAAAGAGTCGGACACGACTGAAGTGACTTAGCAGTAGCAGCAGCAGCAGCAGCATGAGAGGGGAGTATAGCTTGACAGCCTGGACAGGAAAACAATACTAGTGAGTTATGTAAAAAATAGTTATGAGATCACCGATACCATAGCCTTCTCTGAAGTGATTTCATTACCCCTCCCACCTCTAAATTATCTCCTTTGGCTTATCAGCACTGTTCAACACGTCTATTATTACTGCTACACTGCAAAGACACTTGACCCCAGAAATCTCTCCATTCATTTACTTAAATGCTTTTTCCTCCAATATGTTATTGACAGAATTAAATGAGGATTATGCTTTGACATTTTAAGAATTTGTGCTGGAGGTGTGGAGGGAAGGATTATATTTTCTTAATAGTCATGGAAGTCAATGTCATATTACTCTTTTCTTGGACAACAGTTGCACACATTTCTGTATATTCTTCTAAATTTTTTATTAGAAATAGATTACTAGATGCCATTTTTAAAAAAAGAGAATTCTAACTTTAATCATTAGAAAATATTGAAAACTTTGCATGGTTCCTGATTAAAGGTCAGCTTCCTTACAAATACTCTTCGCACTCAGAAACCTTGTTAAATCTGAGAAGTAAGTTTCTCTCTCCATGGGCTCTGTTAGTGAATGGCCATGGCAGCTTAGGAAGATTTGAGAAATGGTCTGATATAATGGTGGTCTTATCTGAGGGAAGCATGATTGCCTGAAGTTTTTTTTCCCCCACTAATATATAGACATTTATACTTATAAAAAGTTTGTACTATAAGTATAAAATTATTAATAAAAATTATACAACCATGTAAACACTTATTTGCATTTGACTTCCAACTGTTTTATAAGAATTTGTAGCATTAACCCTTGAAAATTAATTTGTTTTCCCTTCTTCTGCTGTAAGCCAGGGCATTGGGTTCCTGGAATCTTCTCAGTTTGGAAATTGGCAAGTGCAATGGAATATCATACAGAAAGTGGCCAGTACTTAGAAATAAATTATCTGAAAAACCCCCAAAAAAATATGCTGAAATGTTGTAATTTACAAGTTTTTCATCCCAGCATCTAGCCTTCCAGTGCCACGTCTCAGTTTGAAATGCCAAAGCTAAATGCATTTCTTAAAAAAAAATGTATATAGCTCCACTGTCCCCCTTTGCTCAAATAAAACCTTGTACTTTTTCTGTAGCTACTGGGCCAGCGATGAGGTGTGCTTGGATGTTTTCACTAAGAACCATTCATCAGACCATCGCATCTGCTTCTTCAGTGTAGGCTGGTGAGATGTGTAATTCAGCTACTTAGAATTGGTTGACTGAGGACCTTTAAAGCAGTTTAACAGCTGCTTTTTTGAAGCACTGCTTTCACACAGATAGATCATAACCCCTGCTAGATCAAATTCTTTAAGGGAAGTGGCTGTGTTTCTTTTGCTTATTGTATCCCTGGTGTCTAACATGGTGCTGAGATGTCAATGAATATTCGTTGAACAGATGACTAAAGTCTCAGACTTTTTCTGGCTTTGTGCTCCCCATCATGCACAGGTGGAGTCTGAGCCAATTCTCAGCTGTCTGGAGACACAGTACAAAAACAAGTAAAACCAACAGAAGCCGAATAAAAGCGAAGGGTCAGGAAGATCCTCTGGAGAAGGGCTAGGCTACCCACGCCAGTATTCTTGGGCTTCCCTGTGGCTGAGCTGGTATCTGTGTGTAATGTGGGAGACCTGGGTTTGATCCCTGGGTTGGGATGATCCCCTGGAGAAGGGAAAGGCTACCCACTCCAGTATTCTAGCCTGGAGAATTCCATGGACTGTCCATGGGGTCTCACGGAGTCAGACATGACTGAGCAACTTTCACTTTCATTTTTCATTGATTTTACCTATGTTTGTACTTGCGGCAACATTGTTCATAGCTTTCCTGTTTACAAGCCTTCTATCATCAGCATCATACTGAATGTCCTTGAGAGTGGCCACACTGCCTTATATATCCTTTCATTATCAAGTCTATACAATGGTTTACATAGTATCTGGTAAACTTTTAACAAGCTAGCCATTCAACATTTTCAAGAAATATGCAAGTGTCTCTTCCTTTATGTATTTGCTTTTCACTAAAGGAAGATAGGTCGTGCCCAAAGGTAAGCTTTATTTGAAAAGAAAGGAAAAACGGCCAAATTTGTAGAGCTCCTAGATCTGATGTAGTAATTGATGGATTTGTTCATTCATTCAATCAATATTTACTAAATGCTTAGTGTCAGCTGGATACCAGGCACTGTTCTATGTCTAAGGAAACAGCAATGAATAAAAAAGACAGAAATTCCAGCCTTTGCTAATGGATTTATTCTTGTTGAAAGATAAACTGCTCATGTTAAAAACTTTAACCATATATTTAAACAAAAAATTGATTTTATTTGGGCAACATCTAATCTAATAGATAGAAAGGAGCTGCAAAAAATGCTTGTTCCGTAAGTTGTGTCCGATTCTTTTGTGATCCTATGCACTATAGCCCACCAGGCTCCTCTGTCCATGGGATTTCCCAGGCAAGATTACTGGAGTGGGTTGCCATCTCCTCCTTTAGGGAATCTTCATGACCCAGGGATCAAACCCATGTCTCCTGCATTGGCAGGTAGATTCTTACTGCTGAGCCACCTTGGAAGCCAGGGAGCTCCCAGGAGCTGTACAAAGTGAAAGACTTTTATCAGCAGAAGGGAATGGGAGCAAGGAAGTTATCCTAGGTGAAAAGTGGATGGGTTATTGCAAGGTTACTTGCCTTTAGGGGATGGCAGGGGTCTATCAGGCAGATTACCTACCTAGTGCTAATCAGCCTGTTCCTGATGGACTGGGTTTGAGATTTTATTTCTGGGAGAGCTGAAACTGTAATTAAGTAAAGTCGCAGTTTGGTGGCCTGGGGCTTGGCATAAGTGACTCTATTTTGTGTCTATTGCTTGTTCTTTAAAATTCTAAGGAAGAAAATGGACAATAAAACATCTAGTCTATTACATAGTGAAAAATTGCTAAGGAAAAGAAATAAAGTGGACTAAGGGGATACAAGTAACTGGGAGAGTGGGTTGACATTACTGATGGTGTGGCCATTGCCAACATCATCAAGAAGGTACTTTTGGGTAAAGACTTGAAGAGCTTGACAGCAATGTGGTCATCGGGAACAGTGTTCCAAGAAGAAGAACAGCTTGTTAAGTCCAACGAGCAGTTCCGTAGTTCTTATGACTTCTCCTTCTTAGCAGCACTCCATGCAGTAGGCCGCTCTGCTACCACGATGCCACTCTCCTCTTCTCTTAATCAATATCTCCTTTGCTGGTTTCTCCTCATGATTTGGAAATGTTGGGGTACTTTGTAGCTCAATCATCATAATTCTTTTCTTCTTTTTCCACTTCTTGTATCAGCTCATCCACTCCTGTGGCTTACTACACACGATACATCTAAATGTGTGTTTCCAACTCTGACTTTTCTGACCACTTTATCCAGACCTTGACATCGCTGCTTACTTGACATCTCATCTACATTCATCCCAAACTTAGTGTGTCCAAAATAAAACTTTTGATTCTCAGCCCTGCTTGCCAAACCTTCACCTTTTTTTTTTTTGCCGTCTCAGTAAATGGCATCATTGCTCATATTGTTGCTCAAGCCAAAACTTAAGAGTCTTCCACAAGCCTTTTCTTCTCTCACCTCTCATAGAAAATCCACTGGCAGTTCCTGTTGGATCTAACTCTGTATGAAAATGTATAAAATATGTTTGATTTACTGACACTCTTGGTATGTAAGAACGTTTTATTTATATCATTATAAAATAATACATTGTGGTATATATGTGATTTACATAATCATTATAATATAAATGTGGAATATAATTTATGACATTATTTATTAGTATAACCCATGATATAGTGACATAAGCATACATGTATGTGTATCAGTTCAGTTCAGTTCAGTCGCTCAGTCGTGTCTGACTCTTTGCAACCCCATGAATCGCAGCACACCAGGCCTCCCTGTCCATCACCAATTCCCGGAGTTCACTCAGACTCACTCCCATTGAGTCCGTGATGCCATCCAGCCATCTCATCCTACGTCATCCCCTTCTCCTGCCCCCAATCCCTCCCAGCATCAGAGTCTTTTCCAATGAGTCAACTCTTCACATTAGGTGGCCAAAGTACTGGAGCTTCAGCTTGAGCATCATTCCTTCCAAAGAAATCCCAGGGCTGTTCTCCTTCAGAAAGGACTGGTTGGATCTCCTTGCAGTCCAAGGGACTCTCAAGAGTCTTCTCCAACACCACAGTTCAAAAGCATCAATTCTTCTGTGCTCAGCCTTCTTCACAGTCCAACTCTCACATCCGTACATGACCCCAGGAAAAACCATAGCCTTGACTAGACGGACCTTAGTCGGCAAAGTAATGTCTCTGCTTTTCAATACGCTATCTAGGTTGGTCATAACTTTTCTTCCAAGGAGTAAGTGTCTTTTAATTTCATGGCTGCAGTCACCATCTGCAGTGATTTTGGAGCCCAAAAAAATAAAGTCTGACACTGTTCCCACTGTTTCCCCATCTATTTCCCATGAAGTGATGGAACCAGAGGTCATGATCTTCATTTTCTGAATGTTGAGCTTTAAGCCAACTTTTTCATTCTCCTCTTTCACTTTCATCAAGAGGCTCTTTAGTTTCTCTTCACTTTCTGCCATAAGGGTGTTGACATCTGCATATGTGAGGTTATTGATATTTCTCCCAGCAATCTTGATTCCAGCTTGTGCTTCTTCCAGTCCAGTGTTTCTCACGATGTACTCTGCATAGAAGTTAAATAAGCAGGGTGACAATATACAGCCTTGACGTACTCCTTTTCCTATTTGGAACCAGTCTGTTGTTCCATGTCCAGTTTTAACTGTTGCTTCCTGACCTGCATATAGGTTTCTCAAGAGGCAGGTCAGGTATGTGTGTAGCAACATGAATATAAAAATTATCTTCTAATTTTTTTCTCTCTGCTTCAACTCTTGTTCTCCGCCTCTGCCTCTTCATAGTAGATTCTCTATACAGCATCTGGAATCATCCTTAAAAACAAAAAATGTGATCTTGTCAATCTTTGACTCAAAAACCTTCGGTGGCTTTCTATCCTCCCAGAAGCAAATCCAGGCTCTTTATCATATCCAACTGGCTCTACATAATTTAGCAGCCTTTCATCTCTATAACCTTCCTTGTCACTTTCTACTTTTCTGTGGATGCTCCCTTTGCCTGGAACATTCATTTGAATATGCTTGATGCCTTTTCACTTCATTCATGTCTGCCTAAATTCACGTCAACACAGAGACTAACCCTGACACCAGTTAAACATGGAACACTGTCTATCTAAACACGGAGTCCTCCACCAGTCTATATTCTCATGTCTTATTTTACTGTTCTTTATAACCTTCTTTGGAAGGACTGATGCTGAAGCTGAAGGTCCAATATTTTGACCATCTAATGTGAAGAGCCTAATGTTTGGAGGAAAGCCTAATGTTTGGAAAAGACCCTGATGGTGGGAAAGATTGAAGACAAGAGAAGAGGCGGGCAACAGAGGATGAGATGGTTGGATGGCATCACTGACTCAATGGACATGAGTCTGAACAAGCTCAGGAAGACAGTGAAGGACAGGAAAGCCTGGCATGCTACAGTTCATGGGGTTGCAAAGAGTTGACATGACTTAGTGATTCAACAACAAATAACCTTCATCATTATATGGCAATATGAAAGTGGAAGTGAGAGTCGCTCAGTTGTGTCCGACTCTTTGCAACCCCATCGACTATATAGTCCATGGAATTCTCCAGGCCAGAATACTGGAGTGGGTAGCCTTTCCCTTCTCCAGGGGATCTTCCCAACCCAGGGATTGAACCCAGGTCTCCTGCATTGCAGGCAGATTCTTTACCAGCTGAGCCACAAGTGAAACACCTGGCAATATCAGTTCAGTTCAGTTGAGTCGCTCAGTCGTGTCCGACTCTTTGCGACCCCATGAATCGCAGCACGCCAGGCCTCCCTGTCCATCACCAACTCCCAGAGTTCACTCAGACTCACGTCCATTGAGTCCGTGATGCCATCCAGCCATTTCATCCTCAGTCGTCCCCTTCTCCTCCTGCCCCCAATCCCTCCCAGCATCAGGGTCTTTTCCAATGAGTCAACTCTTCGCATGAGGTGGCCAAAGTACTGGAGCTTCAGTTTTAGCATCATTCCTTCCAAAGAAATCCCAGGGTTGATCTCCTTCAGAATGGACTGGTTGGATCTCCTTGCAGTCCAAGGGACTCTCAAGAGTCTTCTCCAACACCACACTTCAAAAGCATCAATTCTTCTGCGCTCAGCCTTCTTCACAGTCCAACTCTCACATCCATACATGACCACAGGAAAAACCATAGCCTTGACTAGACGGACCTTAGTCGGCAAAGTAATGATCCAAGGGACTCTCAAGAGTCTTCTCCAACACCACAGTTCAAAAGCATCAATTCTTCAGCGCTCAGCTCTCTTCACAGTCCAACTCTCACATCCATACATGACCACAGGAAAAACCATAGCCTTGACTAGATGGACCTTAGTAGGCAAAGTAATGTCTCTGCTTTTGAATATACTATCTTGGTTGGTCATAATTTTCTTTCAAGGAGTAAGTGTCATAGTACATATTTATTTGAATTTTTAATTTATTTTGAATTTAACTTCTACAGCCCCCCTGTGTACTGCCCTATCATAGCATTTTAAAAACTGTGTCTTAATTGGAAATACTTTTTTTCATTCATTGGATTGTAAACCCTTGGAAGGAAGTGGCATTAACATTCATCTCTGATTTGCCAATGTTTAGAAAACAACTGGGCACATAGGGGTGCTAAAAGTATATTGATTAATTAGTGATTACATGGTATCATTGTTTCCTAAAGAAGCAATTCAGAGAATCTCTGGTGTTTCCTCCAAACATTAGGCTAGTAGCATTGTTATGATCAACAGTCTTGCACTGGGTAAAATGCAGCCCATTTCTGGTTTATTTTTTTTTTTTTTTCCATTTCTGGTTTAGAAAATGGTTAAATGATGTTCTGAAACTATATGAAATTTTAGATTATAATTTTGAAATGTATGCAGTTTTCCACATGACAAAAATGCAGAGTTTGACATCATTAAGGCAGCAAATGCAGGGTTAGGAATCTATTTTGTAGAATTCAGCATGGTGACCATCTAATCCAATGCCTTATTTTATGTAGGGTGAAGGCGAAGGCCGAACTCGGGAGGGGACAAAACTAAGCCGAAAGCTACAGTTGGGGTATCTGGATCACAGTCCAGTTGTTTCCTCGCTGTGCCATTCTTCCATCCTTACTCAATGTCCTTGATCTTGGTGCTCACATCTCTAGTGGTAACCTCAGAAACCAGCATATATCCAGCCTCTTCATACTATTGTTTATTTTCTTTTTTGTATTTATAGGAGCCCCAGTGACCCAACTCAGTGACTCAAACTTTTTATCACAAGAATATGAACAAGGCAGACACAGATCTGATTTTTAGATAAATTCCAAGCTATAGCTTGGTTCTAGATACCATAAATATTATTGAAGACCATTCTTAACTTGAATTATTTCTGGTAGTGATTGCTGTTCAGTCGCTTAGTCATGTTTTTGCAACCCCAGGGACTGCAGCATGCCAGGCTTCCATGTCCTTCACTATCTCCCAGAGTTTGCTCAAACTCACATCCGCTGAGTTGGTGATGCCGTCCAACCGTCTCATCCTTTGTTGCCCTGTTCTCTTCCTGCCATCAATCTTTCCCAGCGTCAAGGTATTTTCCAATGAGTGGGCTCTTCTCATCAGGTGGCCAGAGTATTGGAACTTCAGCTTCAGCATCAACATCTGGTAGTGATTAGGCTTTTGTTTAAAAAGATATTAGGTATATTTATACAGTGGTGTGCAATTTATGGATTAGTGGGGATAATTTTAAAGTAAGCATTTAAACAATGAAAATCGCATGACGCCTCAAATATTTAGGGACAATAAAAATAACTTGACTCTCTTGAGATTTTTTTTAGAACACCTGGTGCTGAGAGACGTAGAATAAGCTGTTACTCATGACTCTTTTCTGAAAGAATAGCATCTGTGTTTCCTCTTTGGTGATGTATATTCTTAAGATTAAAATATAGAAAAGGGCGAGAGTATATTTAGACAGCATGTAGAGTTCATATGGCCATTTTTGGTAAAAAAGAAACCCCCAAACCCCAAACCTACAAAACAACAAAAAGCAAAATCCAAAAAAGTTCGTGGATAAGACATTTTGACAGAAATAGTTCATGATTAATAGATGCTTAGAAAACTGAAAACTAAAAGCAACTCTAGTACAGTCTGCAATGCTTCTGTTTAACTGTGATAAATATAGACAACATTAAAAAAACATTTTTATTGATGGATTGTAAGAGGAAATACTGGATTTATGGGTCTGTAATCCTAGAAAATGGGTTCAACTATTTTAAGCTTTCCTTGATGATCCTTTTTCCTCACCCAGCTGGGTAAGTGCTCCTCCTTTGTCCTTCTGAACACCTGGAGCAAATCATACTACTTTCCTCATTGAGTTGAAATGGGCCATTTATACTCTGGTCTTTCATGAATGCAACTGAAGGTCCCTGAAGGCAGATCTGATTCTCTATTTCTGTTAACAGTACATTCTACCAAACAGGCTCTAACTCGCTCTCCATCCATCAGTTTGCAAATCCTGTTGGTTCAGCCTTTAAGATTTCTTTCCCGTCAGTCTTTTCTGACACTGAAAAGTATCATCAACCAGCAAACAGAGTTACCGTGCCTAAGGCTACTCTTAGATGGGTAGCTCAAAGAGGGAGCAGGCTCTAGAGAAGACAACCTTCCTGCCCACCTCATCTCTCATGGACCTAAGGAATTCCACAGCACCCTCCTTCAGCACAGCCTGAGATTAAGAGCAAGAGCTCTGGAGCCAGGCCACCTGGATTTGAATCTCTGCCGTGTCATTTACTAGCTCTGCCACTTATCAGCTGTGTGACTTTGGGTGAATTTCTTCACTTCTCTCTTCCTCAGTTTCCTTATCTGTAAAATGAAGATAATAATAATCCTAACTCATATATTTACATATTTGTTGTTCTTGTTGAGTCACTAAGTCGCATCTGACTCTTTGTGACTCCATGGGCTGTAGCCTGACAGACTCCTCTGTCCATGGACTTTCCAGGCAAGAAATACTGGAGTGGTTGCCATTTCCTTCTCCAATACACATACATAGCTAAAGGTGTATATATATATATGAAGGTCTTCCCAGGCGGGTCAGTGGTAATGAATCTCTCCGCCAATACAGGAGATGCAGGAGACAAGGATTTGATTCTAGTGTCGGGAAGATCCCCCGGAGGAGGAAATGGCAACCCACTCCAGTATTCTTGCCTGGAAAATTCCATGGATAGTGGAGCCTGGTAGGCTACAGTCCATGAAGCCACAAAGAATCAGACAAGACTGAGCAACTGAGCTCACAGCACACACACACACACACACAGACACTCACACATACATATGAAATGCTTAAAACACTGCCGGATACAGACTAAACACTGTAAGTGTTAGTTGTTGCAATTGTTATTATTTATTACTTTTCAGTAATACTACTTCTCTGGGCAGTGATGGGAAAGAACAATAGTAGGATCTCTATGCATGAGGTGGTAAGACCGTGTCACCAAAGCCCTGTTGAGAGACACTGCTTTAGGTTGGAAGGCAGTGCTGCCCAGGCCCTGAACGTCAGCTTCCGATGGAAAGCACGGAAGGCAGTCCAGTTACCATCTACTGCTGTATGGATCAAGGGATGCACGCTAACAGTGATGTGATTTAAGCTTTCAAAGTTCTTTCACAGTTCTTTCAAAGTCCATGTAACTACAAATATTAGGTCTCTCTGAAACTCATGAATGAGAATGACACTGAACTGATATAACCACTCTCTTCAAATAAGGCAATTTCCTTGAGTTTTAAGTAACAAACTGGAAAGAAATGTCAGTGTTTTTAGAGGATGCAAACTTTGTTGAAGGCTATCTTTTAAAAGCAAAATTCCATGATTTGGTTAAAAATAACATCTCACTGGCTTTCTCTAATACATTCATTTCCATCTTCTAACTTAAATGTCTATAAAAACAGATGAAAACACAAAAAATCACAATAGGCAAGAAAACAGGGATTGGCAATTTATTTTTTCTAGATTCCAAGGGACTTTCTACTTATTGCAAGGCCATGAGACTAGACTGGATAGTCTCCATTGCAAGAGAGGAAAAAGCTTGCTCTTCTGAAAGAAGGTGTGAAGACCCTTTGTTTCTTAGTCACTTCATACCCTAAGCAGTTGAATGCTGTTATCCTTCTGTTAGCCATGTGATGTTCTCTATATCCACATGGAAGCTGACTCTGTGTCTGAATCAATGAGGAAAACAATAGCAATAATATAAATAATGGTGGTGATCGTCGGCATTAGTATTCACCAAGCTCTTGCTGCACAGGCTGCTGCTCAAAAGATTGTTCACTTCAGGCCTTTGTTTATGCCTCACAATAACCTGTGAGGCAGGTAGTGTCATTCCCGTTCTCTAAATGAGTAAACAGAGGCACAGTGTGCCACGGAAGGCAAACTTGAGAACCACCGACAAAATGCAGAGGGAAGGGACAATGAAATCCCAACTGCACAGCTGATGGACATGGAAACCAGGGAATATAACTCTAACCCACCATGGAGTAGAAGTCATTCAGGGGAGTGAATGAGACCTGTAGAATTAAAAAATATTCACAACCTAAAAGCTGAGAGTTATGTTTTATTCGGTGGGAATTTTTAGGACTTAAGCCTGAGAGGCAGCATCTCAAGTAACTCTGAGAGAACTACTCTGAGGAGGCAAGATGGGGGAGCCAGGGTTATAGAAAAGTTTTGCAACAAAGGGTAGGCAATCTGAACATCAAAAGCTTATTGTAGATTAAAGAAAACCAGTTATCCCAAGTTAAAGCATTTAGCACTTTTCTGTGTATGAGAAGATGCAAGAATCTGGGCTCCCTGAAATCATTCCTTTAATATGCATCTCAGCTGTCTGGGGCCAATATCCTGTGCTTTCACATCCTGGGCTTCCTCAGGGCTCACCGTGGGGAGTGGCTCTAGTCTGGTGGCTACTAGATGGCGAGTAGTCTTTCCTTCCTGAGTTCCCTCAGGGTTCACCAGCTCACCATTTTTTGCGATGACAACTTCTGGTGACTGTGATATCCTTTGTTTACTGATATGGCAGAAATATTACATTTCTCAGAACAGTTGAAATGGAAGCAGTAACTTTCCCTGGTAATAAATGCTCTGAGCAGGCCCAACTCTCTCCTAAGGAGGGAGAGGCAGCTGAGCAAAGTCACTGGGGCCAGGCTCTCTAGATTCAAGTTCTTCCTCTACCACAGGCTGAGTAACCTTGGGCCAGTTACTCAACCCTCCTAAGCTTCAGTTTCTTCAATTGTGAAATGGAGATGATAATGATAGCATGTTCCTCATATGGTTTTTATGAGGATTAGATGAATCTTAATATAAAGTAGCACACAAAACTGTGACAGAGAGTAAGTCTCCAGTAAGTGAGTGCTATCATCATGATCATTATTACTGAATGGGTAAAAATGAAAGGGAGGAGAGTCCACAGTCAAATAATTTTGGGAGTTCTCATTAATTGGGTTTGTTTACCTCATGTCTGGGGCTTCCCAGGTGTCACTAGTGGTAAAGAACCCGCCTTTCAATGCAGGAGACAAGCGAGCATTTGATCCCTGGGTGGGGGAGATCCCCTGGAGGAGGGCATGGAAAGGCACTCCAGTATTCTTGCCTGGAAAATCCCATGGACAGAGGAGCCTGGCAGGCTACAGTCCATAGGGCTGCAAAGAGTCAGACACAACTGCAGCGACTTAGCATGCATGTACTGCATATGTCCTCGTAGCCTTTCATATGCTTCAGTTCAGTTCAGTTCAGATGCTCAGTCGTGTCTGACTCTTTGGTAACCCATGAATCACAGCACATCAGGCCTCCCTGTCCATCACCAACTCCTGGAGTTCACTCAAACTCACATCCATCGAGTCAGTGACGCCATCCAGCCATCTCATCCTCTGTCGTCCCCTTCTCCTCCTGCCCCCAATCCCTCCCAGTATCAGAGTCTTTTCCAGTGAGTCAATTCTTCGCATGAGGTGGCCAAAGTACTGGAGTTTCAGCTTTAGCATCATTCCTTCCATATGCTTACCTAGATCCTGAAACTTTAAGAGGGGGATTTTCTGAGTTATTTGATCCAGAACCTCTTCCCCCTTCCTCCTCTGTTTTTTTTCTCATGCAGTATAAATGATGTCTTGTGGGAGATTGGTGTTATACAGACCAGAGTCTAGGAAATTTTCTCTGAAAGTGAAAGTGAACAGTGAAAATGTTAGTCACTTAATTGTGTCCGACTATTTGCTCTCCCATGGACTGTAGCCTGCCAGGTTCCTCTCTCCCTGGGATTCTCCAGGCAAGAATACTGGAGTTGCCATTTCCTCTTCCAAGGGATCTTTCTGACCCAGGGATTGAACCTGAGTCTCCTGCATTGCAGGCAGTTTATTTAGTGTCTGTGCCACTATTTGGAAAACCCAATTGGAAGCCCAGTTTTCTTTATTTCATACTTATTGTACAGAAGAATAGAAAAACAGAGGAGAGAGTGTCTTTCAGTGATCACCTGCACTATAAACAACTACCCATCAAAGGCCTTTTAAGCTTTATGAAGCACCGTGAAGGCCCTCTTTATCCAGTGTACAAAACCATGTGTCTAAGCTCTCAAGCCTTGGCAACATCATCACCTTTAACACTGAAAGTTTTCTGCCACATTTACAGAACATTGTAAAAAAAATGGGTCAGAATTGGCATGGCTCCAGCCATCTCCTGTCTGGAGGTTTATTTTGTGAGTGCAGGTTAAGTCGCTTCAGTTGTGTCTTACTCTTTGTGACCTTATGGACTGTCTTTGGAATTCTTCAGGCAAGAATACTGGAGTGGGTTGCCAGGTCCTCCTCCAGGGATCTTCCTGACCAGGATTTGAACCCACAACATCTATATCTCCTGCATTGAAGGCGCATTCTTTACCACTAGTGCCACCTAGGAAGCCCAGAGGTGTTACCCTATTATAATTCCCTTAAAGTGTTTGTGGTCTGTTGTTCATTATCATGTCATAAAGACACTATTCCCTTATATGTTGGAATTACATTTCTCTTGTGCACTCTGCTTTTATATTAACATAAAAAACCACATTATTCAAAAGTCTTATTTTATTTTTTCCCCCCAGAACTGCGGCAGCTTATATTGATCAGTTGGTGTTCTATTTAATGTTTCTGTATCTGATGATGTAGCTTATATGGCTTTCAAGAACTGGGCATGAGTTTATTCAGAGAGAAGTCAACTAGTTTCTATAGGAATTATTCCCACTGTACCCTATTATGACTAATCTGGATTGGGGAAATATAATTAGAAATGAAATCTCCTGACATTCCAATGAATCTTCTCTATGTAGAAAAGAAGGGAAAAGTTAGTTTTATTATTGAATAAACATTAAATCAGGCTGAGATGCACATCACAGGCAATCTGCCAAGGAAACTGCAAATGGAGGAAAAAACCTCACCCTGTTATACAGCTAGGCAGATACAATCCATTGCATACATGTTAATTGTCTTTATCAAAAATAAAACCCCAAACTTCTTGTATCTTTGTGACAAGCAGGAAGTAGTGTTGCAGGGGAAAGTTAATTGTGACTCCCTGTGGGAATTATTTCTTTGACATGCTTTCTGTGGCTTTTGTTATTATAATCATACATAATGGCCTGCCTCAGAGAATCCTGCCCCTCCGCCTGAGTGTTAAAGTGCCTTTCTACAGAATCCTGCCCACCTTTAGAAGGCAGGAAGGAAGAAATGAACATATCCCCTACCAGAGTTTTGCCATTCTAGGAGATATTTGCAAGATTACTGTCCTTTTGGCTTTGCTTCCTCACCTCCCTCCTCTCCCCACCATCTCTATTCTATAAAAGAACCTGGTGTGCAGACTCTGAGATGATGGTTTTTTTGTGAGACTTCAGTCTTCCATCTTCCCAGTCAGCTGGCTTTCCGAATAAAGTCCTGTTTCTTGCCTCAACACCTTGTCTCCAATTCATTGGCCTGTCACGTGGTGAGTAAAACGAACTTGGACTTGGTGACAGTACCATCATGAAAGTGAACACCTAGGCTTAAATTCCCTCCGAGGCAGGGAGCCAAGTGCCATCCATCCTCCTAGAAGTTCACATTTCAAAGAAATGATTCGGAGCCCTCTAAGAAATACATTCCTAGATGCAGGACTGACATAAGGCTTTTCAAGCTTTTAAGAAGATTTATATACGTCTCTAGAAGACAAAGAAAGCAGTTTCAATTTCAAGTTTTCTAAGGAAGATGCTAAAGGGAGAGGGAGAAGTACTCTTCCTTTTTGGCACTAGGGAAAATTTAAAATAAAGTGTTTTTTTAGATCTGTATTTACCATCGCAATTTCTCATTTTGTTACTATTTTATAGTTGCAGTACAGTTTTAAAATTATCTCCAAGACTGTTTCTACTTTTTGCAGTTGTATAAATATGAAGCAAGTCTACAGTAAAATGCCAAACCATACAGTTGTTAGAATTACAATAGAATGAATTTAAAAAATTAATAAAATATTCACCTTGAGTGAATATCTTTAAGTATATCATATTAATGGTATGATTCTTGACTAGACTTCCTGATTATTAATTAGCAACATGTAACATTCTTGTTATACATTCATCCACAAACCATTGTGAAGACTTTCATTTGTACTTTCAAATGATTAACTAATTGAGTGCTATTTTGAGTTTCTTATGAAATATTACCCAATCTGAGCCTAAAAGTGTGTGAAATTGTTAGTCATTCAGTTATGTCTGACTCTTTGTGACCTCATGAACTGTAGCTCACCAGGCTCTTCTGTCCATGGAATTCTCCAGGAAAGAATACTGGAATGGGAAGCCCTTCCCTTCTCCAGGGGATCTTCAGGAACCAAGGATTGAATTCAGGTCTCCTGCATTGCAGGCAGATTCTTTACCAGCTGAGCCACTAATTGGATATTCTAAAATTTTAATTAACAGTTTTTTGTAAGACAAATACATTTCTTTTGAGTTCTTATCAATCACTTAAGTAACATTGCATTTACATGGTAATCTAGGCCCCTCAGTAATTATTCCATCTTCTCAAATAACTTTTCCCGCATGCAAAACACGATGTTAGCTGTGGCCACTCTCTAGTACAAAGTTTTCTTATGAAGCATCCACTGAAGGTACAGGTTGAAACTTTACTGTTTAACATTAATGCGTTGTCTAGAGAACAAACTCAAGCCTAGGGGTCATTTCCTCTACTGGTTCAATCAACAGTTGTATCCTTTGTTGTTGTTCTTCAGTTGCTGGGTTGTTTCTGATTCTTTGCACCCCCATGAACTGCAGCATGCCAGGCTGCCCTGTCCTTCGCTGCCTCCTGGAGTTTGCTCAAATTTATATCCAGAGTCAGTGGTTCTGTCTAATCATCTCATCCTCTGCCACCCTCTTCTTTGCCTTCAGTCTTTCCCAGCCTCAGGGTCTTTTCCACTGAGTTGGCTTTTCACATCAGGTGGTCCAAGTATTGGAGTTTCAGCTTCAGCATCTGTCCTTCCAAGGAATATTCAGGATTGATTTCCTTTAGGATTGACTGATTTGATCTCTTTTCATTCCAAGGGACTCTCAAGAGCCTTGCCCAGCACCATACTTCAAAAGCACCAGTTCTTTGGTGCTTAGCCTTCTTTATGGTCCAGTTCTTACATCTGTACATGAATACTGGTAAAACCATAAATTTTGACTATATTGACCTTTGTGGGCAAAGTGATGTCTCTGCTTTTGAATATGCTGTCTAGGTTTGTCATAACTTTCCTCCCAAGAAGCAAGTATCCTTTAATTTCCTGAGTAGTCACTGTCCACAGTGATTTTGGAGCCCCCAAAATAAAATCTGTCACTGCTTCCACTTTTTCCCCTTTCTATTTGCCATGAAGTTATGGAACCAGATGCCATGATCTTGGTTTTTTGAATGTTTAGTTTTAAGCCAGCTTTTTCACTCTCGTCTTTCACCCTCTTCAAGAGGTTCTTTAGTTCCTCTTTGCTTTCTGCCATTAGAGTGGTATCATCTGCATATCTGAGGTTGTTGATATTTCTCCTGGCAATCTTGATTCCAGCCTGTGATTCATCCAGTCTGGCATTTTCCAAGATGTACTCTACATATAAGTTAAGTAAGCAGGGTGACAATGTACAGTCTTGTCATACTCTTTTCCCAGTTTGGGACCAGTCCATTGTTCCATGTCCTGGTCTAACTGTTGCTTCTTGACCTGCATACAGGTTTCTCAGGATACAGTTAAGGTGGTCTTATATTCCCATCTCTTTGCAAATTTTCTACAGTTTGTTGTGATCCACAGAATTAAAGGCTTTAGCGTAGTGAATGAAGAAGGAAGTAGATATTTTTCTGGAATTCCCTTACTCTCTCTATGATCCAATGAATATTGACAATTTGATCTCAGGTTCCTCTGCTTAGGGCTTCCTAGTGGCGCTAATGGTAAAGAATCCACCCGTTAATGCAAGAGCCCATGCAGGTTCGACCCCTGGGTCAGAAAGATCCCCTGAAGTAGGAAATGGCAACCTGCTCCTGTATTCTTGCCTGGAAAAATTCCATGGACAGAGGACCCTGGTGGGCTGCCTTCCATGGGGTTGCAAAGAGCTGGAAATGACTGAAGCACTGTGTTTCCTCAAGGAGCCTACATTCTAATGGGATTTCCTCTTCAATTTATTGTCTCAAACACCAACTCAACAAACTTCATTTCTTTTCAAAGTATGATTTAAGAACATTTGCTATGTAAGGGCACTTTTCCTCCCACAGTTTAGGAATTGGATAACAGTATCTGAATACACACACTACCAGGGCATGCACACAACATGTTTGTGGTTGGCTGCAAATATTAGAAAACAACACTTGCCAAGTTGAACAGCAGAGGGAAGGGCTTGGGATGGCTCACAGAGCAGCAGTTGCTTTGGAGAACCAGGATGGGAAGATGACCAGGAAGCCAAAAGGTAGTTGAGAGTCCATCTAGGGAGGGTTTGTTTAGCTGCCAGGACTGGGAATTTTCTGCCCTTTGATATGTTATTCTTTCTGAAGTGAAAATTCCAGTCAGCGATATTCGGTTAGATGAGTCAAATTCTAGTAATATTGGCTACATTAGCGTAAAGGAGAAAAAGGAGGGAAAGTTATTCTATTTTGCTTTTGCTGAGAGAAGGAATTTTCCTTTATTCTTCATGGGTTCTTTTGGTTGGTCTAATAATCAAATTGACATGAGACAATTAACAGGAGAAAAACAAATTTAATTTTGTATGTACAGAAACCTCCAAATATATGAGGGGTTCAAAGACAGGGTAAAAAGAAGTAGATATGCCATCCTGAGCTAAGAAATGAGAAAGGGATTGAGGCTTCAACTGGAAGGAGGGTAATTTACAGCATAACAAGAAAAGAGGAGATGTTTGATAATTAGATGTTTGCTCCCTGATTCTGGGAAAGATTGAAGGCAGGAGGAGAAGGGGACCACAGAGGATGAGATGGTTGAATGGTATCACTGACTCAATGGACATGAGTTTGAATAAACTCCGGGAGTTGGTGATGGACAGGGAAGCCTTGCGTGCTGCAGTCCATGTGGTCGCAAAGAGTCAGACACGACTGAGTGACTGAACTGAATTGAACTGCCAGGCAGATGGGTCACTCACATAAAATTAATCTCTGGCAATAATTTCCATTCTGGGAAAGACTCCCACCCCCCAATTAAAATTCTTTAGACAGTTAGGGAGGAACAGAAGTCTTTCTTGAGCCCACAGGGTCTGGATTGTTTTTAGCTTAAAATAATCTACTTGCCAAAGTGGTACGTTTTATGGAGGCTCATTCTGAAGCCCTTCACTTTCCAGAGTGGGAGACATCACTGCTTCCAGACTGTTTTGATGTTTCTGTCGAACGGTGCTTACTTTTGCACACACTGTTCTGTGCTTTGCACATTATTTCATTTATTCTCACAACTTGATTTGGCAGATATTATTCTTCCCATCTGTACAACAAAGGAACTGGGCACAGGAAGTTCATTTATTTGCCCCCAATCACACAGTAAACGATAGAGATAGAATTTGAATATATGCCTTTTTCCACGTCCCTCAGTCTTGCAAAGACAAGTGTTCAGAGACTTAATGTGAAAAAGAAAGAAAGAGGAAATGATAGATCACCAATCAACAAATGCTTCTTTTGTTTGATGATAAAATATATGCTTTCTATTTTTTCTTTATTTTGTATATTGTAATTCCATGTAACTTTTTAAACTTGTAAGTTTATATACTGTTATATTTTACAGAAGATTTGAAAAGATAGTACAAACAGTTCCCCTGCAAACAGTTCCCATGTAGTCTTAGCCTCTCTAAGGTTAACACATCAGATAACCATGGCACAATGAGACAAGCAAAAAAATTAGCATTGACACATCATTATTAAAAAAACTACAGACTTTGGGGCAGGCGGGGGATAATTTAGGAGTTTGGGATTAATATATATACACTACTATATAAAATGTAGATAAATGACAATTATTAATATACAGGACAGGGAGCTATACTCAATATTTTATAATAACCTATAATGGAAAAGAATCTGTATAGCTAAATCATTTTGCTATACACCTGAAACTAACACAGTATTATAAATTAACTATATTTCAATTTTAAAAAAATGCTTGAAAAAAGAACCGCAGACTTTAATTCTATTTTCTTGGCCTTTCTACTAACGTTGCTTCTCTGCTCCAAGAGCCAATCCTAGGACCCTACGTGGCATTTACTTGCCATATCTCTTTAATCACTTTCAATCTGCCCCAGGGCCTTTGTCTTATGCTTTTTTTTTTTTTTCCCCTTTCTTTAAGCCTCTTATGACTTTGGTACTTTAAGTACTTTCAAACTACTACAAAGTATTGGAGTATTCTTTTGGATCTTGTTTGATCACTCTTACAAGTAAATTGAAGTTATGCATTTAGAGAAAGAATGCCCTTTTTAGTGCATTCATTCAGGGAGTTAATAATATCAGTGTGTTCATTACTACTAGTGATGTTCAATATTGCTCAATTAAGGTGACATGAATTTGAGCAAACTCTGGGAGATAGTGAAGGACAGGGAAGCCTGGCGTGCTGCAGTCTGTGGGGTTGCAAAGAGACATGACTTAGAGGTTGAACAGTGACAAGGTAACTATATTTAACTTTTTAATCATAAGTTTCTTTTCCTTTTAATAAACTGCTAAATTAACTTTTTTGTTTGAAACTTAGGTTGGATTAACATTTTCAATTTTAGTGAATTTTATTTATTTTTTTATTAGGTTTTGTTATACCGTGGCACCTCTAACCATATGGATTCCTGGATCAACAATGCATTCTTGCCTTTCAGTGTCTAAGTTTCTGTGATATAAAACATAATCTGTTCCTTAAGCCACATGGAACTAAATGCTCTATCTGATGTGTAATAAGCTAAGTGAAAGATGAGTAGTGTGCTCTGTTCATGCTTTGGAGCGGATGCCATAGCCACAGGTAATCTTTATTCTGAAACGAAATGTAGTACCACACTAGGGAGTTAGTGAATTAGAGTCAAATCTGTCCATTTGATGAGTATCCAAGCCATTTCTTTCGCTGCTTTTGAAAGCTACGTTTATTAGTAAGGCCTTCAGGCCAATGTGGCTATTAGCCTAGGTTTTATGATACTGTGTATAGCTCATTAAAACAGTCCTCCGTACATAAAATTGCGCATCTGTCTTTTGATATGAGTAAAACATGTGCCAAAAGGGTGATATAAATTATTCTGAAAGTAAATAATTTCGTAGTCATCTGTTTATAATTTGTTTGTTTTGGTTATAATTTTAAAAGTACCCATTTAAAAACCATCATAATTTTATACTTTTGTGTTTAATATCTATAATAAATGTATACATGTGTAAGTTTTTCTCATGTTAGAGAACCAATCTTTAAGCGCTCCTTAATTTTTTGCCATCTTAGGAGTATTATTATGTGTTGTTTGTGTGTGTTTGTTTCCTCTTAAATAGTGACATCTACTTCAGTTCTCCAACAGATACAGAAAATTTTTGATGTTTGGTAAACCATTTCCTGCCAATTATATTTAGATGAGTGGCAGTGAAGATGTGGCTAAATGTAGAAAAAATAAAATTATATACTTGTTATAAGCCACTATTTAGTATGCTATCATTCTAGCAATGCTCTTATATTTATCAACTTGGGACACAGGAATGTTGGTTATTCAGCATTGCATTCTGGTATACATTGCTTTTGCAAAAAATGTTAGCATTTTTTGTTTTTAGGTAGAAAAGAATAGCTTTATTACTTGCCAGGCAAAGGGGTGTATAAGGGCTTCTGCCCTTGAAAACTGTGTGTCCCCCCACAAAATTAGCATTTTTAGAAGTTACATTCTGCTGTGTCATCTAATAGCATAATCACTAGCTTTTATTTCAATGCTTAAGTACTTTAAAAAGCATGTTAGTAATCTTAGTATTAAGGTTATCATATGATTTCTTTTCAACAATTTTATTAATTTGTTACTACCAAGACTTAGGATCCCCAGAAAACTGGCTTTCAACCTTAACATTAATATTTGAGAAATCTTAAAAATTAAAAAGTAACAGTTTACTTCCCAGGATTTGCCACAGATGATATACCTATACACCATTATTTCCTTTTCCTTTTTCTTTTCAGTGAGTGATGGGGAAGTGGGAAAAGCCATTTGGCAACAGGGAGCTAGACCCAAAATTAAATGTCCTGGTAGATCATTGTAGGTTTCTGGGCAGATTAAAGAGCTCTGACTCAAAGCATGCACTAGTGGTTTGCTGAAGCTGCCTTGTAACCAGATTCAGCTGCTTCTAAGAACCAGTTGTTAAATTCTAAGGAGTTTTGTCATCCAGTTATTAAACACAGTCATTATTAAAAATTAAATTGTATGAACACACAAAAAGTACTATTCATAACAAATTAAAAGTTCAAGACATCATTTCCTGGTTTCTAAAATTACTTTTTACTATTATTGTGTTATTGGTGTTCTTGAGCTTATTTGTCTTTGAAATACTCTCTAATACTGTGGCACTGCACATCTCTGCCCAGCTCTGTATGCAGGGAGTTCACATTGGTAGTTTGATAAGCTCATGATTAACAATATGAGTATGTACTTTCATTGTTGTTTGCCCAGTTACGTCCGACTGTTTGCAACTCCATGGACTGCAGCTCGCCAGGGCTCCCTGTCCCTAACTGTCTCCCAGTTTACCCAAGTTCATGTCCATTGAATTGGTGATGTACTTTTATAAAGTAAATGAAATATACTGGAAGACTATGTGATTTGAAGACCATATCCATCTCCTTTATTGTGACTTTTTTTCCACCAGTCAAGCACACTATGCTCATATCTTTCTCAGGTTATTTGAGTTTGCTGTAGTATTCTTTCTACCTGGAATGCTTTTCCCTCAAATATACCCTTGTCTCTTTTTCCCGTCTGAATTTATATGTTGTCCCTTCAGAAAGACTTTATCTGATTATCCTATCTAAAATAGCCCACCTTGTCCTGTCTACCCCTTAACCTGACACATTTGCTATTTCATCACCCTGTCTCTACTTTTGTTAAAACTTTTACTACTCTTGGTAAGTACTTTGTTTGTTTACTGTTTTTCTCCCTTTCTATAATATAAGCTACTTAAGGGGAGGAATCTCCTATGATCCTTTTATTTCTCATTTTCAATGCCTAAAACAGAATCGAACACACAGTAAATGACCAACATTTTTGTTTTTTAAAAATAATCTAAGATTTGGATAGACTATATCAGTAAAAGGCATCTAAATTAAGATGAGGATTGGGAAATAGAATTCCATGGACAGAGGAGCCTGGTGGGCTGCAGTCCATGGGGTTGCAAAGAGTCAGACACAGTTGAATGACTAAGCAAAGCACACAGCACAGCGTGTTAAAATTCTAGCTGGAGATGGAGTTTGTACATTGCATTAATTATGCTGTACTTATCCACAGAAATAATGCTTCCACAGCAACACTAATTACATGAATGAGAGAGGGTTTTATTTTAGGGAACAGCAGCATATTCAGATTTTTTGTGGCATTTCTCCAGCTCCAGAAGCTAGCTGTCAAGAACTCTTTTCTTTCCCAGAAGACTTTTGTAAGGTGGAAGCTGAGGCTGCAATTCTGTTACAAGCTGAACTTTGTATAAAATGAGCAAATAAAATGCAAAAGAGCATTTTCAGTGACTTTGATGATGGTTGCTATTTCTAATATTTTAGAGCCCAGTCAAGTTTATTGCTGACTTTTAAAAAGTGTGACCTGGAGATAGATAGCCTCTCAGTAACCCGTAACGTCCTGGAACATTTGGTTCATAAACTGGGAGGAAAGGGTAAACTGTTGCTAAGAGGAGTGGTGTGAAGATTGGCAAATATTTGGGCAAAGACCTTTATTTGTTATTTCCTTCACTTATACCATGAATAGGTTTTAAGCACTGATTTTGTGTCAGGCAGTGTTTTAGGTTGCTAGGGACACAACGAAGCAAACACTTTCTATTCTCAAACACTCTTAACGGGGCAGTAAGGTAAACAGACCATTGCAATACAGGGTGATCAGTGCTAGGGTGATCAAGTTCGAAGCCTTTGAAGACCACAGGAAAGAACCAACTAGCCCAGATTTATAAAGTCTATGAAGTTGATCATGTGATCATGAGTAGCATTATGGATTATAAAGTCTTTGGTATGTGAACATAGATTGGAGACAGTGGTGTGCTAACAAATGCTTGAAAAGTGGCCCTTCAGAGGAATGAAAACCTCTGATATGTGGTGCTTGTCCATTTCCGTGGTGTACGTATTTCTACTATGCTGATTTGAAAGCTACCCATATGATGTCCCTGGGCTTCTCAAGTGGCACTAGTGGTAAAGAACCCGCCTGCCAACGCAGGACACGTGAGACACAGGTTTGATCCCTGGATCAGGAAGATCTCCTGGAGGAAGGCATGGCAACCCACTCCAGTATTGTTGCCTGGAGAATCCCATGGAAAGAGGAGCCTGGCAGGCTACAGTCCATAGGGTTGCAGAGAGTCAGAAATGACTGAAGTGGTTTAGCACATGTGATGTCACTAAATGTGAAGATAAGAAGGGATAAACAGTTTGCTTTAATGAACCGATACGAGCAGGTTCTCTAGTGATTTGATATGAGAATATCTGTGGCTGGAGAAGACAGAGTTGAGGTTTAGAGACTAGTTAGAGAGCACTCTATTAAACCTGGCAGATTATGTGGTCCAGACTATGTTGGTGAGATCTGAGCAGGTTGGAGAAACTTTTAAGGGATAAGGAAGCAGTTTAGAGGAATGGCTGAGGGTTAAGGCCATATATTAAGAACCAGATTTCCAGTCCAAAGCCGGTCATTGCCCTGAACTAGCACTGTGATGCTAGTTCACTGTCATGCTGGGATGCTAGTTGTCCTAGCCACCTGAGTTTCAGTGTCTCATTTAAAAATTGTGATAGTGATAGTACCAGATACTCTGGGTTATTAAGAGGAATAATAGAGTCAGGACACGAAGTGCGTCAATCAGTAAATGTTATCTTTGATCAATAAAGGTTATCTTTAGCAATAGAGGAGATATTGGTAAGTAATGAGTAGTGTGTTGGTTTGTGGGCAAAAGGAGAAAGAGGAGTCAAGATTGACTTGTAGTTTTCTAGCCCATCTGAATAGGTAGATAGAGATGTAATTTCCATAATCTCCCAAGTGGACTACTAAGGATGGAAACAGAATTGGGTGTATAAATAGGAGGCGAGGAAGTACATTCTAGGGAGTTCCAAAGTTTAAGATCATCGGGGGCTTTATGAACATAGATTCTACACCATGCTAGGTTTTCTGAATTGACTTTCTCCAAGATAAGACCTAGGTATCTGAATTTTTAGAGTGTTCCCAAGGTAATTCTGATGAAGGCAGTTTATAGAACAGCATATTGCTCTACTTTAGAGAAATATTTCAAGAATTTAAATTTATAAAGGGCATTATAGAAGGAAATAGCTCAAGGAAATTGAAGAATGAAAACAGAGATCTAAACACGTAATTCTGATGGGGAGAAGTGAGCAGGCACAGGGTATTTTGAAGTTGCAGAAGAGAGTAAATGATAGAGGAAGCTCCTGGACAATGAAATAGGATCGATTCAAGATGAAAGGAGGCTGGATAGATCCTCCGCTAACCAAAGGAATGAGTGTGGATCCAGGTACATTTTTTGGTGGCTTTTGGTTAGGGTTAGAGTTATGATTTATGGAGCTAATTTGAAAAATTCCTGTCTACTGGTTTGATGAATGCTAAATTGCCTCTGGTATTAATTTCCCTTGTATTCTTATTAGAAATAGAATCCTCCTTAATTTTAGCAAGGCACATAGCCTCCCTTACAGCTAATGTGTTCGTGATCATGTTTGGGCTCATGGGATGTGACTGGAACAATGTGTGAATCTTCTGGGGAAGATAAAGGGGCTTGTCTCTTTCCATTCACCTCCCTGGTTGAAATGGAAGTCAGTCTTGGACATTTTCATCATGTAAGGTCATGAGTCAACATTTGGGGTCCTCTGTTATCCTGAGCAGAACCTAGATTGCCTGCCTATTTACCTTGCATATTATGTCAGAAGCAAATGAGCATTTATCTTATTGAAATACTGAGTTTTACTGCTAATCCTTGGTTGTAGCAACATATACCGTTGCAGAGACAAATTCTATATTCTCTGTGACTGAGATGACATTATTTTCTAAGAATGAAGAATTGGTAGAAAAGGGCATGAAGTTTGAAAAGAATGAAATTAGTTTGAAATAATGGTGAGTGGGAGATGGAATAAAAGAGACAGGTACTAGGAACATATGGAAACATTGCCTGGTAATCTTGAGAAACTAGATCATTGATTATAGAAAAATATGAGTTAATTAAATAACTGAATAAAACAAGGGAAAAACTCTTACAAAGAATTTTCCTATAGGGCCCAAATTTCTATCAGAAAGGTTCACAAGACTTAAAAAAAAATTTCATGAAACCAAAATATCAAAAGTATATTTTCAGTGTTAATAATACTCATTGAACAAACCTGTACAGATATCACTGATAGGTGATAGGCTTGCTTAACAAGGAAATCAAATAGGCCTCAAGTACTAGCGACATTTAAATGCCGAATCAAATACGAATGAAATGTTAGGAAAGTTGAAATTAAGTGAGATGGAAATGCTTTAACCTTATCATGAGAAGTTTCCTGAAGGGGATGGCTTTTTAGTTAAAACTCAAAATTCATATATTTATACTTTGGAAACCAGAGCACATATTTTTTTTTTTTGATTTTGATTTTTTAGTTTGTTTTGCTTTACAATACTGTATTCGTTTTGCTATACATTGACATGAATCAGCCACGAGTATACATGAACTCCCAATCCCGACCCCCACCTCCCAGCTATCTTGCGTACAGGTTTATCATTACCATCATTCTAAATTCCATATATATGTGTAAGTATACTGTATTGGTGTTTTTCTTTCTGGCTTACTTCACTCTGTATAATCGGCAGAGCACATATTTTTATTCTATACTTCTTGTACATCTTTTCTGGAGGTAATAAAATCATATTTGACTTCAGGATCTTTTAGGTCTGGACAGATATAGCACGATGGGGATCTTTCATAAGTTGAAACTTTCTTGGGTATCTACTGTCTTTTGGGCCTTCCACATCTGATAAAATGTGATTTTAAATGTGATAGTCCCAGTATGGACCATGTAGAATTAAGTATATGGAGTTTCTCATTGGAAGTAAACTCTATCATTTTTTTTTTGTCACAGATTTCACTTTTATCTTATCTGAAAAGTTACATAGATTATTTTAAGTTGTGACTTTTAAAATATTCTAGCAAGGGTTATAAACCTAGAAGCCCTATGTTTTACACAAAATTAGCTAGACTCATTCTTTACATATTGGGTTGGCCAAAATGTTCATTTTTCCATCACACTGTATTGGAAAACCCAAACAAGTTTTTGACCAACCCAATAGATATGAAGATAAGGGTTTTAATATTTTTTCTTATCTATCAGACAGTATAATTGAAGGTGATCTCTTTAAGCATCCATTAGATCAGAATTGTATGTTTATTTTGTGAAACAGCTGGTCCATGTTCCCCTAGTAACTGTACCAAATGATTACCATTTGTTTAATTTTCTTTTTTTTAATCAAGATTCTTTGTTTTGGAAAAGTGGAGAAAGTTTATAATGCCAGTAAGTCAGTTTTGAAGATGAATAAGATGTGTCTGTACATGTAAAGCCTTAGAGAGGCTTGGTGTACCCTGGGAACATGTTTTAATTTGGGAGACAGAGCCCTAAGCCAAATTCCTTATTATCGTCAATTTAATTGAGAAAATTGCTTAACCTCAGTCTTTCTGTCAAGTTTGACTGACAGACGACTACTAGCTGGAGGTACACTGGAATGCTGAGTACCTTAAAATACCTTGAGACTTCTCAAAAAGAGATGTGTGTGTAACAGGGACAGAAGATAGCAGTGTGTGAGGAGACATGTTTTTCTCTATTCCTCTGCCTAACCAATTTACTATGCACATTGGCATAATCTTTAGAGGCTGAAAAATAGAATTAAGGATGAGTATTTGCATGAAGATATTGCCTTGAGAAAAAAGAGAATAGCAGAGGATAACAAGGAAGCAGGGAAAAGAAAGGGAAGTTCCCATCAAGAGACAGAAAGGGAAGGAGGTTTAGGAAAAAAAGTAGAAAGTGAGTGTAGGGAGAGTTTAGGTGTGGGAGAAATGGGCAATTAATAGGAATGAGAAAGAAAGAGAAGATTTTAAGAAAATGGGTTGTAAATGGAATCCCTTTTAATAGTTTTCAAGGGGTCCAACTGGGAATTGAAGTAACTTTTAATTACTTTTGGTTGCTGCTTTCTCTTTCTTTGAATATGACACTTTGTACCAGGTATTTGAGGGCTTCCCTGGTGGTTTAGCAATAAAGAATCTGCCTGCCAATGCAGGAGATAAAGAAGACACCAGTTTGATCCCTGGGTCAGGAAGATCCCCTGGAGAAGGAAATGGCAACCTGCTCCAGTATTCTTACCTGGGAAATCCCATGGACAGGGGACCCTAGCAGGCTACCGTCCATGGGGTTGCAAAGGAGTCAGACACTACTTAGCAACTAAATAACAACACCCAGGTATTTGAATTTTATATAAAAATCACAGAAGTTATAAATTCAGTTCTTATTTTGAAATACTTTAGAAGAGTGCCGTATCAAAATCAATATGGTGAAGGCAAAAAGTGTTATACAGTATTAATATCTGATTGCTCAGAGAGTCAGACTTGGTGACTTGGCAATAAATCAGATTCTCTGGAGATCATAGACACCACTAAAAAATTGTGTTAGTTTCTGCTAAAGTGGTTTCTGGACTTAGTGACCATGAACTAGTTAATGTCTGTGTTAGAAAAGTACAAGTGAAACATATTAACTCTTCTCCCTTGGTTGACTTTATTAACAGGATTTTGGAAAAGGAAGAAATGTGACCTGTTATTTTGAGAGATTTTGGAACTCTGTTAATAGGTGCAGCTTATGTCTCGGCTTTGTTAACACTTCAGGAGCAAATGTCTTACTTTTGTTTGGCCTTAGGCAAACTAATTTTGTGCTCATACAGCTTTTATTTTCTTTTTATTACAGTAGAGCTGTGGTTTTCCTAAGGTCAGAATGCTGGTGTGTACCTTATTGTAAATAAAAATGGCATATTTTGTATACTTGTGGCTGATTCATGGTGGGCTTCCTTGATAGCTCAGTTGGTAAAGAATACGCCTGCAATGCAGGAGACCCCAGTTAAATTCCTGGAGAAGGGATAGGCTACCCACTCCAGTATTTTGGGGCTTCCCTTCTGGCTCAGCTGGTAAAGAATCCACCTACAATGCAGGAGATCTATTTTTGATCCTTGGGTTGGGAAGATTCCCTGGAGAGGGGAACAGCTACCCACTCCAGTACTCTGGCCTGGAGAATTCCATAGTCCACGGGGTCGCAAAGAATCAGGGTGATGTATAGCAGAAACCAACACAATATTTTAAAGTAATTATTCCTCCAGTTAAATAAAAATTTTAATAAAATAATGAGATCTCATAATTAGATATGTTGAAGTGTTAGGTTTTACTTGGTTATTTTATTTTGTAGAATTTTAAAAAGCCCTTCCAAATAGCATAGTGTTATCTTTATTAAAAAGAGATCTGGCAATTAACTTAGTCCTTAGTCCCATGGCCAGGTAGCAACTGCATGACTGCATGTTTTGGTAGTTTCTGGGTAGAAGTTCAAGTCATTTGTCAATGTCAGTGCATTTCATAAGAACAGCAGCTGATGTAATCCACTCAATATGCATGTTGACTAAGAATATGTGAGACCCTCTAAGAAACCTCCTGAGCTTGAGCCATCCAGAAAACATCCTCAGAAAAGGTAGAATTTGGCCAGAAGCAAATGGCAAAAGCAGTTTGCCCTCTCCAGACCCGTGAACTGTCTTAGTCTGCTTCTGTTTGGACTATTCTTATGCAGACAGAAGCTATATTAAAAGCAACTACAACATTAAAAAGAAAGCTGGCAAAATGTAAAAGGGAAAAAAGTAAGTGCTGATGTTAGGTATATTGTGTTTTTATGTTTCTCACCTAAAATTTTAACTTAAAATTTAATAATGAATATAAATGTATGGAAAAAATAAATCTCAAACTCTATTTCACATCATATAGACATTAATTTGAGATGATTATTGATTTAAACAATAAGCTAAAGCCATAAAACTTCTGCAAAAAATTTTAAAAATACATTTTACACCTTGTGGATAGATATAGCTTCTTAGATAGGTACCAGAAAGCATTAATGGTTAAAAAAAAAATGGTGGAAAAAAAGAGGATAAATTCTGCTTGCCCATAGATAACTGCTAGGAAAATGAAAGGGTAAGTAAGCCACATACTGGAAGGAAATACTTGCAATACAAAATCTGACAAAGGGCTTGTTCCCAGAGTATATTTTTAAAAATTATTATGAATCAATAATAAAATGACAGGCCAGTTGAAGAAATTGGGAAAAAATTGGAATAGACAAAAAAAGAAGATATAGAAAGGGCCAAGAATCACTTGAAAAGGTGTTAACATTGTTGGTCATCAGGTAAATGCAAATTAAACCACAATGAAATGCCATATTATGTCTGCTCGAATATCCATCACTGAAAAGCTGGCTACACCAAAGGGGTTATGTGGACAACAAAATGGGACATCTTTGAAAAGCAGTTTGTTAGTTTCTTAAAAAGTGATACACGGGGACAATC
>SJXQ01002817.1:18802-138404 GCA_006408695.1 Aepyceros melampus | reverse complement strand
AAAAAAAAAAAGTTAACGTAAATATACCTATCTCAGTTCAGTTCAGTTCAGTTCAGTCGCTCAGTCGTGTCCCACTCTTTGCGACCCCATGAGTCGCAGCACGCCAGGCCTCCCTGTCCATCACCAACTCCCAGAGTTCACTCAAACTCACGTCCATCGAGTCGGTGATGCCATCCAGCCATCTCATCCTCTGTCGTCCCCTTTTCCTCCTGCCCTCAATCACTCCCAGCATCAAAGTCTTTTCCAGTGAGTCAACTCTTCACATGAGGTGGCCAAAGTACTGGAGTTTCAGCTTTAGCATCATTCTTTCCAAAGAACATCCAGGACTGATCTCGTTTAGAATGGACTGGTTGGATCTCCTTGCAGTCCATGGGACTCTCAAGAGTCTTCTTCAATACCACAGTTCATAAGCATCAATTCATCTATTAACCAGTAATTCTTCTCCTAGATATTTTTTTAACAAAGAGACATGAAACATTTTTCCACAAAAAGACCTGTACTGAGTGTTCAAAGGAGCTTTATTCATAATTGCTTCAATCTGGAAACAACCCAGGAATTTCAACAACAGCTTGAAAGGTGATTTATTCATTCAGAGGAATAATACCCATGAATAAAAAAGAATAGACTATCGATGCATATCACAACAGGCATAAATCTTAAAAACATAATTCTGAGAAGTATCCACCAGGCACAAAACATTATACACTACATGTTTTCATATTCTGAAACAGGAACAGACAACACTCATCTATGGTGATAGAATTCAAGACAGCGGTTGCTGATAAGATGTGGGGTGGTCTAGAAATGACATGATGGAACTTCATGGGATATTAGAGACATTCTTTATTTTTATTGGAGTAGTGGTTGCAGGATGTAAATATGTATCCAAAATATTAAATTATGTACTTACGGTATATTTTTAAAATTGAAGTATAGTTGTTTCACAATATTGTATTAGTCTTTGCTGGACAATCAAGTGAATCAGCTATGTTGTTTAGTCACATATGTGTACATTTATCCCTTGCTTGGATCTCCCTCTCACCCAACCCCCTCCCACCCCACTGGGTCATCAAAGAGCACTGAGCTGAGTTCCTTGTGCTGTGCAACAGGTTCTCACTAGCTATCTGTCTTACATATGGTAGTCACACACGACTGAGTGACTTCACTTTCACTTTTCACTTTCATGCATTGGAGAAGGCAATGGCAACTCACTCCAGTGTTCTTGCCTGGAGAATCCCAGGGACGGGAGAGCCTGGTGGGCTGCTGTCTATGGGGTCGCACAGAGTCGGACACAACTGAAGTGACTTAGCAGCAGCAGCAGTGTATGTACGTCAGTCTCAATCTCATTGTCATTTTTATCTCAATTAAGATTTTAATTCTTTATTATCATAGTGTTTTCTAAGTTGTACAGGAAAATGGGCCAAAGGAATAAGTATGAATAATATCTGGTCTTGAAGTCAAAGGTACATAAAAGTCATTTGATTTAATCTTCTGTTTTATCAGTATGAGTCAAGGAATATAAGCCTTTGGGACTTAGTAGGACCTGGCTTTTCCCTCTTAATTTCAGGTATTTTACAACAATCTGGATTCTAGAAATTTTCAGTTAGCATTTCCATATTCTTTTGCACACAACATTCTAGTTACCTAAATTTAAATTGCAACTACAAATAGTACTTTCTTATTTTTGCTCATATCTCACTTTGCTTCATCCTTTCTTGTTTTAGCCAAAAAGGAAATAAAAAAAATTATCTCTTAAATATACTAAAATGTTGAGAATCCAAGTTAATTATTTCATTTTATGAGTTAGACTCCTGAGCAACTTTGGAACAGTAAGATCCTAAATTTCTAGTTGGAAATTTTCTATATTATGTTTGCTTTCCATTTCTGTACCCAAATGGGTGCTATATAAATTGGCCATTGCTTTTAAAATATTTTGATTTTCTTGAACAATTTTTAAGATATTTTCTATGTATTGCATTTTTCTTATTTAAAGTTCTAAGCCTTCTCTTATAAATTGGTGTAATAATATGTTCATAATATTCTTCATGATCTTTGCATTACAATATGCAATTATTCATAAAACAATTTCAGAGTAACATATTTTACTTTAAAATTTAGGCTACATTGATATATAAATATCTTTTAACTTGAGTTTCTTTATTAAATATTTTTGCTACTACTTTACAGGATTCTTTCTATTATATGACCTTAAGGACACCAGATATTGAATTTTGCTCAACTGTATTAGAATGAACTTTAATTGCTTTCTTATAATCTTTATTTTGTTATCTAGGGTTTTGTTATTAATCAGTTTGAGCATGGGTTTGGGTGAACAGGTGTTGGCAAGGAGTGTAGAACTTGAAGTAGAAGTGCTTTCCAAATAGGAGCAGACGCATGGAGAAGAAAGAATATGAATTAATAAATGGGCTGCATAGAGGCAAGACAGTAGGAACTGAGATGCAGGGCCTTGAGTGCTGAGATAGGATGTACAGACTCAGTGTGTTCGTAAGCACTCAAGCACTTTCTGAATTGAATTATTAAGACCTAGGAAGCGAGAGGAAGAACTTGAGTGCAGTGAGGTAGTCATGGTGATAAAAAGGGAAGATTTTAAAAGACCACATTTGCATTAACTGGAAGAGGAGATTTGAAGCATTGAGGCTAGCAAAGAGAAAGTTGAATTTGTCAAAATGACAGGAACCAAAAACATTAAGCAGTGCAGGCAAACGTCATAATGACAGAGTGGTGTACTCACTACACAGCCTGATAGCTCCCGCTGCGTTAAAATAATTTATGTAGTTTGTATTTAGGAAGTTTGGAGAGAAGTGCAAAGAATGTCACATTGCATTGCTGAAATCTATTTATCTATCTTTTTCTCTCATAATATGGGTATTTTATTACTTTCGCCTTTGTATAGCCTCCGTATTTTGAACAGAGAAAGTACATTTTAGCTATTGGGTAAAGAAGTGTGGGTGGCTCAGTGATCAAGAACCCACCTGCAGAGCAGGAGATGCAGGTTCAATCCCTGGGTCGGGAAGATCCCTTGGAGAAGGAAATGGCAACTCACTCCAGTATTCGAGCCTGGGAAATCCCAGGCAGAGGAATCTGGTAGGCTATATATAGTCCATGGGGTTGCCAAAGAGTTGGACATGACTGAGAGACTAAAAAACAACAAATTCTCGTAGACATTATGAAGTCAGTAATTAAATCATGATTGTATGTATAGTACCACGCACCACTCCCTATTGCAGACGCTGCAAATATAATGGAGAACAACATAGAAGTAGTCAGATCCCTCAAAGAGTTTACATCCTGGTGGGAATAAGACAGTAGAGGAGACAAGGACATGTAATTCACTCATTCACCTACTGATAAGTTCTACAAAACATTTAACATTTGGGTAATGTATAGAAAAAGGAGGGATTGGCCAGTAACTCTGTCTAGAGCTGGCAGGGAAAGCCCATCATGGGAGGATGAAATTTTTCAGTTAAGACCTGAAATGTAAGGGAAAAGCAGCCATAATGAAGACCTAGAGAAGGAGTTATTTGAGGAGAAGGAACATCAAAAGCAAATAAACAAATGCAGAGATGATCTTTGCATGTCTAAGAAAGGGAAAGAAAGCCCTCCTGATAGGAGTGTAGTGGAGGATGGAGGGAATGAGATCCGAAGGCAGCCCAGGCATTAATGCAGCACCTGTGGGCTGCAGTGAGGATGTTAGATCTTCTTCCAGCTGTAATGAGAAGCCAGAGAGGTGGGGAAGGGATGTACTCTGAGCTTATGCTTCAGAACTATCACTCTGTTGTTGGGTGGACATCAAGACTGGGGCAGAAAGCTGATGTAGCGGTCCAGGTGGAAGTTCCTAAAGGCTTGGGATAGAATTATGGCAGTAAATATGATGAGAAAGTGGCCCAAGGTGGAATTGATTTTTATGGTGGACTAATGTGGGCATGGTTTCCTGAATATTGTATGTGGGGTCTGAGGGCAAGGCGGGACTAAAGATAACAACATAGGTTTTTCTCTTGAGCAGTTGGGGGAATAATGGAGCTATTTAGAGAGATGGAAAATTTGGTGGAGGGAGTAGTGTGTGTGTGTGTGTGTGTGTGTGTGTGTGTGTGTAACTGGTTCTATTTTGGCTATGTTGCTGTTTCAATGAGTTAATTTCAAGAAATATTTTCTGAGCATGATATAGATTCCATTCACCATTCCAGATGCTGCGAAAAGAGCCACAAGGAAAGTAAAGACTGTTCTCCATAGAGACTACATTGTAAGATATTGTTGTGTGTGTGTGTGTTAGTCACTTAGTTGTGTCTGACTGTTTGTGACCCCACGAACTATAGCCCACCAGGCTTCTCTGTCCATGGAATTCTCCAGGCAAGAATACTGGAATGGATTGCCATTCCCTTCTCCAGAGGATCTTCCCGACCCAGGGATCAAACCCTGGTCTCCTGCATCGTAGGCAGATTCTTTACCGTTTGAGCTACAGGGAAGTGCAAGATATGGATAAATATAAAAACAGAACAGAGATGAGAGCACTGAAAGTGGAGGTAGCCTTGCAATTTTTTAGTGTGATCATGGAAGGTCATTTTAATACGGTGATATTTGACCAGATGTTTTAAGAAAGCGAGGGTACCAGCCGTGTGGATATCTAGGGTAAAAGAGTTTCAGGCAGAGAGAACAGAAAATACAGAGGCCATGAAACAGGTGTGTTTTGACTTCTTAGAGAAATGGCATTGAAGGCAATGTGGAATGAAGAGGGGATGGGAGGACAGTAGTTGATGCTGCCAGGAGAGGCCGGGCACCCCAGGATGTAGGGGACCATGGACCATTGTAGGGACTTTGCGTTTGACTCTGAGTGAGAAGCTAATGGTGGATTTTGAGCAGAGGAATGCAGATCCTTTAAAAGCACCACTTTGGGTGTCATGTTGTATGCAGTGCCTGGGGAGGCAAGGACGGAGACAGAGACTAGTTAAGAGGCTATTTTGACATTTAGGCCTGAAACATAGGATTAGGAAGGTAGTAGGGAGGACGATGACAGGTGATTAAACTATGGAAAGGCAGAGCAGATAGCATTTGTTGACAGACTGGATTTGGGTAAGTAAGAGAAGAATCAGTGGCTGCAAGGTTTTGGAAAAATGGAATTGCTGTTTACAGAAATGGGGAAGACCTCAGGGTAAGCAAGTTTTTAGAAGAAAAGCAAGTATCAGTTTTCTGGACTTTTTTTTGAGACATCTTTAAACATGTAAAATGTGATGTGGAGTGTGTATGCAAACACACGTGCACACACACACCTCCTCTAGATGTCAGTGGAGAAATCCTGACTTTAACTGTAGATCCAAAAGTGGGAGTGATCAGAATGAGGTACCTTAGGGAGAAGAGAAAAGATCTGAGGACTGGGGTCCAGGCGCTTCAGTGTCTGCAAGTCAGGAGGTGAGGAAACTGAGGAGATACCAGTTAGGCAGAGAACAAAGAAGCCAAGTGAAGAAATTCTTTCAAGAAGGAGAAAATGGTCAACTGTGTCAAATGATGCTGATAGATCAGGCAGGTTTGGGGTCTGACATTTTAGTGTTAGATGTGGCAACATGGAATCATTAAAATTTGACAAGATCTGTTTCAGTAGGTGGTAAGGGTGAAAGCCCAACTGGTATTGGTGCAAGAGGAAAGAGGAAAAGGAATTTGAAGACAAGAAATGGAGACTTTCAAGGATTTTTGATGTGAAAGTACATAGAGAAATGGGATGGTAGCTAGAAGGGGACATGAGTTCAACAGAAGCTTTTGTTTTGTTCTATTTTTAAGTTGGGTAATGTTAACACACATTTGTATGCCGGTGAAAGGATTCAGTAGCGCATGAGAAATCGCCATTGGAAAGGCCTTTGAGAAAATGAGAGCATAATAGAGCAAGTGTTGGAACACAGAGGAAGGGTTGGCAAAGATCTGAGCAGCAATTCTGGCAGTCGAGCAGGAGGAAAGGCAGAGAGAATGAGCAAGAATTTTTGATGGAAAGATGGGTAAGTCTTTGATTACATTTGTTTTCTTGAATTATGATATAAGATTATCAGGTGAGAGTGGAGCAGAAGAGGTTTTTTTATTTTTTTATTTTTGTTTGTTTTTTGAAGATTTCAAAAGAATAAGAAGAAGGAATGAAATCATCTGGGAGAATGGAAATTGAGTTTTTAAGAGAAGAATTGTGAATTATTTCTGGCAATACCAAGAAATGTGGATTTCAGTTTGAAGTGCGACTAATCAAGATGGTCAGGATTTTCTCCAAAAGTGTTCATTTGCTCAGGTTCTGGCAAGAATGATTGGATAGTTGTGTTTAACAGAGGCCAAGGTTTCTCCAGGCAGATGTGATAAAGGAAGAGTCTTCCCAATTTCAGTAAACAGCAGCTCTATCCTTCCCTAATCTTGGAGCCATTGTTGATTCTCCTCTCTTCCTTTTCCATTCCAAATCCAATCTGTCAGCAAATCCTATCAGAGAGGGATTATGGTTCTGGACCATGGATGAGATGCTAAATAAAGGGAGAGCCAAGATTATGGTGGAGGGGTTGAAAATGAAACTCCAGAGGGGAAATGGATTGGAGATCCTGAGTGAGAATGAGAAAGTACTGGTAAGGATTGCTAGATGAGTGGTTTAGATGCAAAAGCAGTATTTTGAAATTGAGATTTCGAGGTTCTATAATTATTGACGATGGGTAATCCGTGGCTCAATGGTAAAAGAATCTGCCTGCCAATGTAGGAAATGTGGGTTCAATTCCTGGGTCAGGAAGATCCCTGGAGTAGGAAATGGCAACCCACTCTAGTATTCTTGTCTGGAAAATTCCATGGACAGAGAAGCCTGACAGGCTACAGAGTCCATGGGGTTGCAGAGTCAGACACGACTGAGTATACAGACGCTCAATCCTTGAGAGCAGAGCTATGTGCGATTGGTGGAGAAAAAGTCATTGGAACTAAGGGAGTCAAGGAACTGAGAGACCAGAAGATTCGTTGGTGGATGTTGAAGTCCCTGAGAATGGTGATAAAAAACAGTGGAAAGAGTGAAACAGTGAGTTAAATGTTAAGATAATTAGTAAATAGAAGAGAATGACTGACAGTTGGATTTGTGACCCCAAAAAGAAATGAAAGGTAGACTATAATGAAACAGGCTTCAAAGACTTAAGATTTTGAAGGATAGAGAGGGAAAATACTCAAGAAAATGTGGTGGGAAGGAAGGAGCAAACTAACTTTACTTGAAATCTTTGAGAAACATGGGATGTGAAACAAACTAAATCTACCACTTGAGAACACTGTAAGGGAAACCCCGCGGTCAGTCACAGCAGGAAGGTGGAAAATTGTCTGAGGTCACAGGAGGGAGATAAAAGACTGAATTGCAGAGGGCAAGGTGGAGGGGCGTCAGCATGTAAGGCCAGGTTAGGGCATGTCCAGAGCGGAATGGGGATCAACCTCCTTGAGAGAAAGAATGCTGGGAATTCCAGTGGTTACTGAAGGAAACAGGGACACGATTCGATTTGTCCTGCAAGCCTCAAAGCAAGTGGTATTTGAAGACCTCAAGAGGCTGACCTCTTCCTTGAGGGAAAGAAGTAGCTGACAGGAGTGCTCAGAGAATTAAGATCTCAGGACATCTTGAGACACTGGCAAGAAGAAAAAGGATGTGATGGAATAATTACATTTATGTGGCTTTTGATTCAGGTGCTCTGTTAGAATTTTTCTTTTGTCTCCTTATCAAAAGTCAGAGGGCAATTTTATCTTTGCAGAAGCAAATTACAGCATTTGAGGGAAAAAAAAATCTATACTAAAATAGTAACTTCTATGGGCTTTTTCATTCAGGACAGCATTTTTCTTGTAGCTATGAATCCATTTCTGGCTGATTGCACCCATTTCTACTTGAATTACACACCTGTTAATTTGTTTCATCTAATACTCAGCAGAGCAGCCTGGGGTTGGAGACTAAAATGGTCCAAACAACTTGGTTGCTCACAGAAATACGAACTTTGATATAAAGAAAATGCAGTACATAATACATACCCACGTCACCAATGATGGATCTGATCAGGATGAAATTAAAAAACTTATACTTTTGGGGGGGCATGCTACTTTTTACTTTGTGTTTTTAGTATTTTGTGTTATCTAGGTCTGATTGTATAGAGGCAGGCAGTAATCAATTAAAACGCTAGAGGATTAAATGACTTTCAGAGTTGCAAACAGAATGAAGCTTCTCAAAATCCTGGTGCATTTATGATTCAAGAAGATTTTATTAACACATACTAGTCCATCAGGAAGCAAATATAAAAGCTTCTTTTTTTAATTTTACATAATTTTAATAGATATTTATATGATATATACCAATTGCTACTCTAATTGATTTAGGATGGTAGAGAAAGTAGGAAGATGTTTATTAGGCTTAGAGAATGCTACTTAATCTGTTTCCAGATGTTTCTGACATCATCAACCTGAGTACAAATGGGATGAAATTCAAACACTCAAATGTTTGTCATTATTACTGTTACTGTTCTAACCATCTGCATGTATAAACCCTTGAAATCTCTCAGCAGTAATGTGAAGTAGGGATGGTTATGATGTCCGCTTTACTCACGAGGAAACCAAAGCACTGTTTATTAAATAACATGCCCAAGGCTATACAGCTGTAAGTGCTAGGCCAGCATTTGAATCTGGGGGCTGAGTGCAGAGCTCAGCATCTTATTACAGTATTGCTGTATTATTTCACATACGGTGGCAGCTCCCAGCTTGGTACCTGCTGAAAGAGGACCCCATCTTCCAGTTACTAGACATCTCTCCTCTTTTCTTTGGGTGTTTTGTATGCCCAGCCAATGTTAAAGGAAGCTCCAGAAAGTTCCTCAGATGTTCTCTTGAACCAATCTGCCAACACTTTTTATAACTTTTTTTTTTTTAATTTGCACCTTCCCTTTATCCTTCTCTTTATTTATGAAGCAGTCTTGTTTTCAGATGTGAAAATGCTGAGTTAAAGATGTTGTCCCTTGCTGCCCAGGAAACCATCAATCCTCAAGGTCAGAGCAAGCTTGGCATTCATGCAGAAGGGGTAATGAACCTTGCCTCAATCTGGGTGGCACATTGTCACATTGACAGCAAAACAGCACTGCTTATGGACATCATTAATGACAAAAACAAAAACAAAAGGTCTCTTGAAAATACTTTCTGCAGTATCTAGCTCTACTGCGTCTCTCCATTTGTGCTCCAGGTAGGGGGTGGAAAGAGAATTCAAGCATTCTCCTAATCTTTTTTCATATATCCTCCTTCAGTGCCCATGTATCATAAACAAAGGAAAACAAAATGAAATGATAACTCATACATGTTGTTTTCCCTGTCACCAAAGCCAATCCATTTTTTAGATTGTATCAGTGGATACTCAAGGGAGTGGTCCATGAATTCCACAGCCTGGCAGGCCACATTTGGGCATAGTCAGTTCAGCTCAGTTGCTCAGTCGTGTCCGACTCTTTGCGACGCCATGGACTGCAGCATGCCAGACTTTCCTGTCCATCAATTCCCAGAGCTTGCTCAAAACCATGTCCATTGAGTCGGTGATGCCATCCAACCATCTCATCCTCTGTCGTCTCCTTCTCCGTCTGCCTTCAATCTTTCCCAGCGTCAGGGTCTTTTCCAGTGAGTCAGTTGGGCATAGAAAGGGCTTTGAATTCTCTTACTTCATAATAGAATATTTTTTAGGTTATTGGGTGAAGAAATGCTTCTGAACGGGCTCAGAATCTCCATGACACTTAATTCCATGACCATCAAAAACTAAGAGAAGGGGGACTTACTTAAGAAGAAAGAAGCACAGTAACGAATTCTAGTCAACTCTTGAAGAGCTAGGTGCAGGGCCAGCTTGAGTCACAAATGTGAATTAGGTGATGTTTATTTTCAGTGCTCCCAGCTCCCTCCTCTCAACCATTCAGTTCCTTCCTTGCTGTAAATCTATCAGAATCAGGAAAAAACAAAAGCAAGTATAGCTAGACATTTCAATTTAATGACTTTTTGAATTTTAAATTTATCTCTAGTTATGAGAGGATAGACTTCTTTTTTGTCAGAGGAATTTCAGACATCATTGAAGGGGATTAGAATGAAGGCAGAGGATTTTTAAAAATCCTTTTGGCAGCCTTAAAATTACAGTTTGCAACCTACCAGATCTTCCGACTTTAAGGCTGATATAGTAGTGGGACTTTTAAAAGCTTTTTCTAATGCAGACCAAGAAGTTGAAGAGAAGTATCTTGTTTTCTCATGTTCTTGTGTGGTGTGAAACTCATTTGGCTTGGAAAATTTTTTACTCTTTGAATGTTTGCACTTTGAAAGACCATATTCTTAATTTGGACTGACAACTATGCCAAACATCTTGGCAACTTTACAAAAAAAAAGCTTTAATGTTAAAGGAAAATCATACACTCTGAAGCTTGTCATAATATGTTACACTGATAGGGGAAAATGGAATTAATATGGCATTTCTTGTTAACTTCAAATTTCAAAATTTTTTATTATAAGCCAGAAATAGAAGTCTTGGATACATAACTTTTCTTCTGTTTATGTCTGGAGCAACTAGAGGCAATAGAATATTTACCTTATCTCTAAGCAACAATTATAATCAGTAATTGTAATCATTTGATATTGTGAGTTTATATGAGAGAAATAGGCAGTGAAGGATTTTTGCACCTAAAAGCAGAATTTCAAAATCTCTCTATGAAGAATTGATGCTTTCAAATTGTGGTGCTAGAGAAGACTCTTGAGAGTCCCTTGGACTGCAAGGAGATCAAATCAGTCAATCCTAAAGGAAACAGCCCTGAATATTCATTGGGAGGACTGATACTGAAGTTTCAATACTTTGCCCACATGATGCAAAGAGTTTACTCATTAGAAAAGACCTTGATGCTGGAAAAGATTGAAAGCAAAAGAAGTAGGGGACGGCAGAGGATGAGATGGTTAGATAGCATCACTGACTTAATGGACGTGAATTTGAGCAAACTCGAGAGGGAGTGGAGGACAGGAGCCTGGCGTGCTGTAGTCCATGGAATTGCAAAGAGTCAGACAAGACTTAACAATGGAACAACAACAAATATAGCTGAATGGACCTTTGAAAACAATCCCTTTGTTGGCATGGCTTTAAAATAGGTCTTGGGTTTTAAATGTGTTGCAATAATAGCATAATCTATACCCTTTTTTCAGTGCATGTTACCTTCTAATATCAATGTATGTCATCTTCAGTGTTTATTCAAATCTTGCAAAATAGGTCTCATTCTATCTGATTTCCAGAAGAAATGGGAACTCAGATAGTTCTCTTGACTTGCTCAGGCACCAGTGAAGTGCCACAATGAATATTCAAGCCTTTGTCTATCTGGACCTAAATCCTTTGCTCTTTCAACTATATCCAGCTATGTCTCCAAAGCAAAAATTACTTGTCATAACAATAGATAAGGGGGAGTGGCTATAAGGGCATGGGTAGTTAGTTTGGGCCCAGAAAAATACAATGAGGTCTTGAGGGGTTGGGTAAGTAAACATCAAGGATTAGCATTGATTGCAGCTAGATTAGTCCAAGTTTGGAAATATGGGAGCACTCAAGGTAGGTCATGACTGGTAGATATATTAGGAGCAGGAAAATTATTATAAGAAATCTGAAAAATAGCAAAACAACAGTGATTCAGGCAAGAGTCCTGCAAGACAGTGTACTCACATTTGGTGTTTTGTGGATATTTAAACAGGGACTAATTTAAACATATGGACATAGTGTAGAAAAATAAGGAGATGGTATGATCTCCTGAGGAAAGTAGACAGGAAGCTATGACCATGCCTAAGCCTAAAGGGGTTCAGTTCAGTTCAGTCGCTCAGTTGTGTCTGACTCTTTGTGACCCCATGGACTGCAGCACATCAGGCCTCCCTGTCCATCATCAACTCCCGGAGTCCACCCAAACCATGTCCATTGAGTCGGTGATGCCATCCAACCATCTCATCCTCTGTCGTCCCCTTCTCCTCCTGCCCTCAATCTTTCCCAGCATCAGGGTCTTTTCAAATGAGTCAACTCTTCACATGAGGTGGCCCAAGTATTAAAGTTTCAGCTTCAACATCAGTCCTTCCAATGAACACCCAGGACTGATCTCCTTTAGGATGCACTGGTTGGATTTCCTGCAGTCCAAGGGACTCTCAAGAGTCTTCTCCAACACCGCAGTTCAAAAGCATCAGTTTTTCGATGCTCAGCTTTCTTTATAGTCCAACTCTCACTCTCTACTAAAGGGGTTAGGGGTTGGTGGTTCCTGAAACCTGGAGATGGGACCTTTACAGTAGTAGCTTCATAGTAGCTGTGACTTTTACAGCCACTCAGTGATGACTGTGACAATGGCCTCCTTATGATGTGCTCTACAAGGAAGGAGTGGTGAAAAAAAATATCCCAACCTCCTGTTTTGCAAATGTGCTGAGTCTATAAGTTGTGTCTGACTCTTTTGTGACCCCATGGATTGTAGCCCACAGGGCTCCTCTGTTCATGGGATTTCCCAGGCCAGACTTGTGGAGTGGGTTGCCATTTCCTTCTCCTGGGGAACTTCCTGACCCGGGAATCGAACCTACATCAAATTGAACCTGCACTGAGCCCCAGGGAAGCCAACTTTACCCTCCCTCTAATCTCTGTGGTGCTCTTTAGTGGTTCAACAGGAAGCAGCTGGGCAAGGCAGTATATGACGTGCACGCTGGCCATCCTCCTGGACACAGGGCAGAAGGAGGAAACTGGAGAGGAACTACAGAAGTGCAGGTAGAAGTTCCGTAGCGCAAGAGGTCAGACAGAGGATCAATAAGTGGATTGAAGATCAAGGAGAGACTTGAGCTATGACAACTGAGTTAGGATCACTCAGTTAGTTTCCTCAGTTAGGAAAACTGAGTTAGGATTAAATGGGGCTTGAGAGCTGAGGCTCTAATTTCTTTCAGTCATTGCATTGGTGAGAATCATTAATTCATTCACTCATTTATTTATTCACTTACTCAACAATCTTCAGTTTCTATTAGATGCCAGGCATATGGTTATTGTGTTAGGTAGAGTACACAGTATGAGTCCAGTTAATGAAGTATGTTAAAAAGAGCAATCAGAAGCATCTTCCTGGTGTGTTTATTCATTATTTATGTGTTGTTCTGTTATCTGCCATTACTCTACTTTAAGCTCGAAGGCAAGGCCAGGGCTTTTCTTTTTTTTTTTTTTTTAAGTTCCATTGAAGAATCAGATTCATAAGATGACCATAAGTCATCCATGGTATCAAATTCACTTAGAAGGACATGGGACAGGAACGCCAGCTGGGCAGCAGGGCAACATCAGATATTGCTCTTCTGTGAGACCAGCCCTTGCAGAAACTCCTGAAGTCTGTACAACAGTTTGAGCTGTACCATTTGTTTTCCCAGGTGACAGCTCAGGTTTGAAAGAATGATTCTCAGATGAAGCAGGTGTCAAAGTTCCCTTGGCTTTAAAGCCCCCTGTTTCACAGGAGCCAATATCTCTAGTAACAACTCCTTAGGCAGGGCTCCTACAGCCTTTGCAAAAGACATGCCAGTTATAAGAGTCTAAAACTGTCAGCTATTTATCATTCATTTATAGTTTTTCCCAAGCCAGATGCAATTGACCAAGCATAGATTATTTTTACCGTATGCAATGCTACCTGGTAACTTAGTTGATATATCTATCCTATCAGGTTGCCAAGGTAACAGATCTAAAAAGTGAATTGAATGTCAAATTCTGAGAGAAAGAAAAAAAGATTTTGTTAACCCTTTGCCCCACATATTATGCTTCTAATTAGTATTTGCTGGATTTCCTGTATAGAAACAGAGAAAGACATGAAAAAGGGCAGGAGACAAGGTCCTTAATGGGCTAAGGTTTCAAACATCAGAAGACCACTTCAGCTCCTGTTATAAAAAAGAAAGCCCACATTCCATTTTGTACCAGCAGATGATTTTAAATAGCCAGTGAGCCAATAGGATCTTCCAAAGAGATGGTTCATGATGGAACATGATGAATTGTTGTTTTGACTATTATTATATGAAGAACATTGAGCAACAGCTAGTTCTGTATTCAGGCAGCTCCTTGAATTAGTTGATATCGTAATGCTTAGTTTGCAAAGTGTGTGTGTTAGTCGCTTGATAGTGTCCAACTCTTTGTGACCCCATGGATTATAGCTCACCAGACTCTTCTGTCCAGGAATTCTCCAGGAAAGAATACTGGAGTGGATTGCCATTTCCTTCTCCAGGTTTGCAAAGTGAAAAGATATGAAAAAGATGATGTGTTTTTTTCTGTGCCCTGAAAAATGTGTTCATGTGAAATAAGTCAGAAAGAGAAAAACAAATATCGGATATTAATGCATATATGTGGAATCTAGAAAATGGTACAAATGAACCTATTAGCAGGGAAGGAAGAGAGATGCAGATGAAGAGACCAAACATGTGGGCTGGAGGGGCCAGGGGGATGAATTGGGAGCTTGAGAAAGTGTATGTATGTCATGAACATATATACACTAATTGTGTAAAATAGATAGCTAGTGGGAACCTGCTACAAAGCACAGGAAGCTCAGCTCAGTGCTCAGTGGTGACCTAAATGGGTAAGATGGGGAGAGGGCCAAGAAGGGAGGGATTTATGGATACATATAGCTGATTCACTTCATTGTATACCACTGGAAAGCAACTATACCCCGATTTAAAATATACTGTCATATTGCCTTCCAAACAATGTATTAGCATGGCCTTTCATATATGTGTCACATGTCTCATGGCCTCTCCTGTCCTCCTGAACCATACTATACTTCTCATCATGTTGCATTATAATACTTTTGTGAAAAACTTTGCCCTACTGGATAATAACCCTGTGAGGACAGTAGCCTTATCCATCTCATCATTGCATCTGTGACATCTAATGCAGTGGCCTGCATGGTAAATACTCAGTAAAGATTGTTGAATGGATGTGTGAATAAATGAAAGAACATATGACAATGCATGCTATAATGGATTAAAACTTTGGACCAAATTTTTCTTATGGGCAAGTGCCTTTGTTAAATGGCATTAAAACTTGATTTTCATAGATTTGTTTTTTTTTTTTATAGAGAGCCAGTCATATCTGTTTCCTTTTAAGGATGACAGATGAGAATTTATCCATTAAGTTGGTGAAGAATGCAAATAAGATTTGAGCTGTGTGTTTTTCTTTAGTGAACTGCTATAAGAATATTTGTAGGATGCCTGAGAGCTCTCCTCTGAATTTTATAGACTTTCAATGTTATCTTTAAGGTCCCTGCAGAGTAACTCTTAAGGCTCAACAATGAAATTCAAATCAGAGAATCCACTACATAAAGGAAATAACTTCTCAAATCCATTTAGGTAGTGATGCAGCACAAATCCTAACTAAAGAAAGAAACCACTTCTTGGAGTTTATCATTTACTAGACTAATTATTTTATTTTATTTTTGTTTATTTACTTTTGCTAATTTTTATTGGAGTACAGTTGGTTTGCAATGTTAATTTATGCTGTACAGCAAAGTGAATCATCTTTCTGTTGTTCAGTTGTTAAGTTGTGTCTGACTCTTTGTGACCCCATCGAATGCAGCACGCCAGGTTTCCCTGTTCTTCACCATCTCCTGGGATTTGCTCAAACTCACATTCATTGAGTTGGTGATGCTATCCAACCATCTCATCCTCTTCCTTCTCTTCCTGTCCTCAGTCTTTCCCAGCATCAGTGTCTTTTCCAATGAGTCCAGTCTTTGCATGATGTGACCAAAATATTGGAGCTTCAGCAGCAGTCCTTCCAATGAATATTCAGGGTTGATTTTCTTTAGAACTGACTGATTTTATCTCATTGCAGTCCAAGGACTCTCAAGAGTCTTCTCCAGCACCACAGTTCAAAAGCATCGTTCTTTGGCTCTCATCCTGCTTTATGGTCCAACTCTCACATCTATACATGACTCCTGGAAAAACCATAGCTTTGACCATACAGACCTTTGTTGGCAAAGCGATGTCTCTGCTTTTTAATATGCTGTCTAGCTTTATCAGCTATATGTTTACATATATCCCCTCTTTTTTAGATTTCCTTCCTGTTTAGATCAGCACAGAGCATTGAGTAGAGTTCCCTGTGCTATAGGGTAGTTTCTCAATAGTCATCTATTTTATACATAGTATCAATAGTGTATATGTATCAATCTCAGTCTTCCAATTCATCCCATGCCCCCCATTCCCCTTGGCATCTGTACACATTTGTTCTTACATCTGTGTCTCTACTAATACTAAGTCACTTCAGTCATGTCTGACTCTGTGTGACCCCATAGACGGCAGCCCACCAGGCTCCCCTGTCCCTGGGATTCTCCAGGCAGGAACACTGGAGTGGGTTGCCATTTCCTTCTCCAATGCATGAAAGTGAAAAGTGAAAGTGAGGTCACTCAGTCGTGTCCGACAATCACTAAGTTGTGTCTAACTTTGCAACCCCAAGGAAATATTGAGTTGCTTATAAATAATTTAGTGTTGAGGGGAGGCAAATGACCACTTTAGTTTTTCCTTTGAAGTAGGGAATCTATGCTATTTGTTAAAAATGATAAAGTAGGGTAGAAGCGTGGGATGATTTCACACAGCCACTGTGGGACAAAGAATATGATGACAAGAACTGCAGAACAATTTTGAAGGTACAGTTGAAGCTGGCCTCCATGAATTTTTCATACCCTTCTTCTTCCTGATTGTGCATTCTGTCTTTTCTGTAGTACGCCTTATCAGTCTAGGCATAGAGGAGGACTAAATAGACAGCCAAATTGATCCAGGCTTGAGGTTTTGCTTGGTACGTGTGATGAATTGATTGAGAGAATGGGAGTTAAGGGGTTTGGTGAGATTGAATTTAAAACGATGCTTAGGTTACTCAGAGAGAAGAGAGAAAATAAATAGGAGTAGACTGATGAATTAGAACCAATTGGAAAGATTAAAGGGCAGAAAAGATGGAGTGGTGTGAAGGAACTGGAGATATGAGAGGAAGTGGTTCAGTGGATTTGACATTGGAAAATGGACAGTTTTGACTGATATAAATGCTTCAGATGAAGATGCCTAAAGCAAAGTGGAGGTGGGTAGTAAATGGAACCGAGAAAGACAAAGAACATGGATGCAAGTCTACTGGATGGTTAGCAGTGTGAGGATCGAATTCACCCAGCACAATTGCAGGGGTTAAGAGGGAGTCTGTGAACCTGTATAAAGTTATTGCCGACTCAGTGGAAAATTGCAATCACTGAAAAAGAGGGAGGTGATTATGAATCACATGAGCCCTATAGGATGAGTTCATGAGATTTAAGACATTCTGTGGGACTCAGAAAAACTGCCTGGGAAATTCACGCTCAGTGGGTATGATATGTAGATTCGGTATCTGTCCTTCTTAATAGCAAATTAAACCTCAGTTGATTATAATCCAAACCAACCTAAAATGATCCATTAATTAGCTGGGCTTTGCTTCTTCTTCCTTTTTGGGTGAGATAACATCATAAGAAAATAAATTATTATTAGGGTCAATAAAAATACCAATTTATTAGTCATGTGTAGTTGAGAATATATTCATGCTTGCATCCTATCTTTTCTGTGATTCTTTAAAATAGTATGGTGAGACATGATATTCACAATAAAGGCAGAGAGATATAGCACATGGCCAGTTACCTGATATAAAGACCTGGTGCAACCATTGTCAGTAGAATATAGTGCATAAAGCTTCAGATATCTGATGATACATATTTGAAAAGAATGTGGTTATTTACTCAGAAGAAATATAGGTACTTATTAAATAAATTGAACTATTTGTTCATTTTGCAATATACATCCTGTTCCTATGAAAGCAAAAGAAGGAAAATTATCTGATTTTATGGAAATATTCAGTTCTCAGAATAAGCAAAACAGAAACATAATGTAATTTTGGCCAATTTCAAAACAGGAGTGGAAACTTTTATAATAGCTATAATTTCCTCATTGTAACTAACTCCCTAAGTTTCTGACTATTGGCAATTAAAATAAACAGGCAGATTTTAGTTAAATGTATATTTCCACTCTCCTCTGGAGAGGATATTCAAGCTATGGACACAGTTATGACTTTTCAAAGGCACCAGATCAGTCTGTCTCTATGTAGGTACATTGACTGTAGAGATGAAAGCCATTGATAATGTTAAATAAAGCACAGTAAAAATTATTTGTGAGAAAGAATGGGGACAATTTCTTGGCTCTTATGTGCTTGCTGTATGTGAGGTTCCCAGATGCAGAAACATTTGTCCAGTGCCTATAAATGGTTACTCAGCTTACTTACCTGATACCTGGACTCCCTCCTTTCCATTTGTCCTCTCCATTCTCTTTCTTTGTATCTTCTGGCAAATTTTCTGTTGAGTGATTATATATTATGAAAGTCACTCAGTGACGTCAGACTTTTTACGACTCCATGGGCTATTCAGTATATGGAATTCTCCAGGCCAGAATACTGGAGTGGGTAGCCTTTCCCTTCTCCAGGGGATCTTTCCCACCCAGGGATCAAACCCAGGTCTTGCGCATTGCAGGTGGATTCTTTACCAGGGAAGCCCAAGAATACTGGACTGGGTAGCCTATCCGTTCTCCAGCAGATCTTCCTGACCCAGGAATTGAACTGATGTCACCTGCATCACAGATGAATTCTTTACCTGCTAAGCTGACAGGGAAGCCTGGTGTATATCATGTGCTAAGTATATGCTGGTGTTCCCAGGGGGCACTAGTGGTAAAGAACCCAGTTGCCAATGCGGGAGACATAAAAGACATGGGTTTGATCCCTGGGTCAGGAAGATCCCCTGGAAGAGGGCATGGCAACCCACTCCAGCATTCTTGCCTGGAGAATCCCATGGACAGAGGAGCCTGGCAGGCTACAACCTTCACATCTCTTTCCCTAGAAAAAGAAAATTCAGTTTGGATCAACTTCTCTCAAATTTTGCAATCAAAAAAAAGCAGAGAGAATCATGATTTCTAAAGTATTTCAGTATTCAGATGTAAAAGCCATCATTCAAGGCAAGATTGTGGTTTTAATTAGATCTAAACGCAGGTCTCCAAAGTCCTTTCCCTGTTGCATATAGGAGCGGATGCAGTGGAAAATGTCTTATCAGGGCAGCATTTATGCGTTGATAAAGGAAGGACGTTCTTCCATTTGAGACTATCCCCTTCTGCTGTAGCATCCTATCTAGATGAAGCTATTATGCAGGGCAGGAATAGAGATTGAAGAGGTAGAGAACAGACGTATAGACACAGTGGGGGAAGAAGAGGGCAGGACGAATTGAGAGCAGCATTGGCTTATGCATCTACCAGGTATGGAATAGACAGCTGGTGGGAAGCTGCTGCATAGCACAGGGAGCTCAGCTTGGTGCCCGGTGATGACCTGGAGGGGTGGGATGGGGGAACCTGGAGGGAGGCTCAGGGAGGAGGGGATGTATGTATACATATGGCTGATTCAAGTTGTTGTTCGGCAGAAACCTGCTGGGGTCCAGCCCCGGTGGATCCAGGGTGATTCGAAGCAGAGACGGATAGGCAAGAAAAACACTTATTTATTTAGAAATATAAGATTAGATTAGGAAATAATAGTATAATAGGAAAATTTAGATGGAGAAAAGAAGGCTGAATAACTTGGTCTACGTGGAAAGCCAATAAAGTTCCAGACAAGGAACTTGCACCATCTACATGGGGCCACCGGCCCCTGCTTGAATCTCTAAGGGTGCCCCGCCCTGGGCTCCCTTTTGCGCAGAACTTAAAAGCCGGGACAAGTAAGGAGACATGGCGAGCCTCCACGCCCCAGATGGGAATTCAGCCAGAAATTAGAAGACATGAGGGAAACCAGTCCAGCAACTGGCTCCCTTTCCTGTTGTTCTTCAAGGCCTTTTATACCTTTTTTATACATAGGGATCAATGGATAATATATAAAATTATGCAGCGTCAGCAGCCCTGACTCTTATCGAGACCAGGCTTTTCTCTCTGCATACCTAGTATACACAAGCCTTAGGTGATTTACATCATCTTCTGGCCAAAAGGCCATTTAACATATTACGGCTCTTTTCTGAAAAGGGTTTGTTAACCAGAAGACTCATTTGTGTTAATCTTTCCAAAGTCTGATGCCACTCTCAGAAAACACTAAATAAAGTTACATAACAAAGATACAGCAATTTGTGACAAAAAGAAGTACAGTGATTTATAGCAAAAAAAAAGTAATTAACTCAAAAGTCTAGTGTTGCTAACATCAAAACTACTATATATCCTTTTCCATATCCCATTTACATTGATTAACATCTTCCCAGGTGCTTAAAATAATAAGGAGGTCTGGCAGCAATTTGGAGTCAACGGTGAAATTCTGTCACCAATATGTTTTTGAAAAGGCTCTGTAACTTTAAGATACTCAAGCTTTGTGCCCCTTGCAGTTGGGGGCTGTAAGCAATTCACAAGCTATAAAAGGTCCAGGGAACTTGTTAGGCAAGTTAGAGCCTTTAAGTTAGAGTGTTATCAGAGGGGGTTGAGCTGAAACACTCCTTTCAAATGCAGAAGACTAAAGCCCTGAGTTGACTTTTTCCAGAGAATGTCAGAAGAGTGGAAAAGCAGGCAGATTCTTATTTTTTGGGGGTACATGCTCAGGAAATGCCAGGGGGGAAACCTGAGATTTGACTCATCCTTGCCCATCAAATCTCTGCCGTGTGACCTTGTCACGGGTGGGATTCCTCATGCTGGCTCCTGGCAGAAACCAACACAACATTGTAAAGCAATCATACTCAAATAAAAACCAAAGTATATACAAACTAAAACTAAAAATGTTACATGGATTGAAGAAGAAGTCAGGAAGAGTGAGACGTGTTATAGACTGAAAACCTCGATATCAAATTCCGTTCATGTTCTTCATTCACTGACACCAAGAAATGCATTTTGAAAAACTGTATGTTAAAAAAGCAGGTGCACTAATTTTTCTAATTTTTTAAACTGGGAAGTAGTGAGAGTCCCAGGCGAAACCAGACCAGAACACCTTCTCACCCACTTCCATCCTCTGTCCTATTCAGGCTTCCATCTTAGTCTCTTTTTTTTTTTTTTCTGTAATGAGAGTCTCTTTATCATTGTTTATCTTCAGAAAATAGGATTTCAAAAATACATTACTCTGATTAATATATTAGTTATATTAATTAAGCAGATTGGTTGACTCAGTGATATCACTCATATATTGCATCCTTGCAGAGGAGCTGCATTTGTATGTTAGTTCATCTTCTTTTGAAAAATAAGCATTATCTTAAGCATTTTGATACTTTGGGGAAAATATTTTATTTTTTTAATTTTATATTTATTGTAACAGAGAAGGCAATGGCACCCCACTCAGTACTCTTGCCTGGAAAATCCCATGGATGGAGGAGCCTGGTAGGCTTCAGTCCATGGGGTCGCTAAGTCGGACCTGACTGAGCGACTTCACTTTCACCTTTCGCTTTCATGCATTGGAGAAGGAAATGGCAACCCACTCCAGTGTTCTTGCCTGGAGAATCCCAGGGACGGAGGAGCCTGGTGGGCTGCCGTCTATGGGGTCACACAGAGTCGGACACGACTGAAGTGACTTAGCAATAGCAATAGCAATTTATTGTAAAGTTTTTCTTTTAAAAAAAGATGTTTACTTAACATTGAGAATTGTAGATTGCTGTCTTTGCTCAGTGATTTGAAGAACCAGAATCTTTTTTAGACTTTGAATGTGGGAGCAATTATTTGTTGCAGTGGGTAACTCCTTCACTTCTAGGGGTTGCTCCCTGAAGTTTTACTTCAGTGAGAAAATTGTTGGTCAGTTGGTTGAAAACAACACTTTAACTGCATGATTGAGCTTACTTCTTCCCAGCTATGATTTCAACAGTTACAGCATGGGTCACGGAGGAAAAATAATCGTTTCCTCCAATAGTCAATCTGTCGTGTCCCCTGGCTGTGTTGTGGCTCATGACCGCTGGTGAAATTAATCAGCTTGGCTCTTTGAAAACATGTTTCCTGGACACTAGTACATCGTTAAGGCCCCAGGAAGCTTGTCCATGGCTTGTTTATGGCAGTGACTGCATTTCCAGAAATTGTGTAATTGACTATTTATTCTTTCTTTGCTACTTTCTCTATTTCATAATAAGGAAATTTAAAGACAGGGGATGTCAAATGACTCCCCTATAAAATTTGGACTTAATTTAATTAAAATTTAAGAAATAAACTTGATTCTTTACTTCAAAATCGGGTAAATATTGCCTGTTTCTAATTTTTATTCACCCTGAAAGTATCTAGGCTTTCAGTCAGTTTTAACAGCAGAAACATGGTTCACCAGGAATAACAGCTATTTTTATGATACACTTATCTTGAGACTGTATAATCTCCTTCTGCTACGTTGTTTAAAATAGAACATAGAATAGAGCTCGTCTGTCTGAGATCTTTTAAAACCTCTGATGAGAATACTTCAGATGACCACAAGTACAGTACAAGGATTGCTAGGAAATCAGTTGCTTGCCTCTGTGATTGAGTGAGTGAGCATAGTCCTTCAGTCATGTTCGACTCCTTGTGACCCCCTGGACTGTAGCCTCCAGGCTCCTCTGTCCTTGGGATTTTCCAGGCAAGCATACTGGAGTGAGTTGCTATTCCCTTTTCCAGGGGATCTTCCCAATGCAGGGATTGAACCCTGGTCTCCTGCATCACAGGCAGATTCTATACTATCTGAGTCACCAGGGAAGTCTCTGTGATTATTGGACAGAAATGTTTATTTCAAAGCTCCGTAGGATAGACAAACAAATATATTTAACTAATGGCCACAGCTCCATGGGTCCGACAAACTCCTTGCAGAAAGTCTGTAAAGATCGTCATTCCTGTGAGCGTAGCTGGATCGTTTACTGTGTGCTTCTGTGTGCTCAGTCATGTCTGACTCTTTGTGACTCCATGGGCTTTAACCCACCAGGCTCTTCTGTCCATGGGATTCTCCAGGCAAGAATACTGGAGTGTGCTGCTATTTCCTCCTCCAGGGGATCTTCCCAACCCAGGGACTGAACCCAAGTCTCCTGTGGCTCCTGCATTGCAGGCAGATTCTTTACCTGCTGAGCCATGGAGGAAGCCCACAGTTTTACCATGGAAAGACCTTAAAAGGTCAGTTAGCCAATCTTCCTGCTTTTGGATAAAGACAAACGATAAGAAATAGTTTAAGGTACTATTTTTAGCTGCCCTACTTTTGTGCACGTGTTCCAACCTCACTTCATGTGATTTCCTCCTTTTTAGACATGAAGCTTTTTTTAGTATAGTCACTTAATATCCTTATTTAACATTCCCATTAGGGTTCAATGATTTGTAGGCTATACAGTCAGGAGTGAGTTTGTTAAGGCTTCATTGTATAATCATGATGTTTTCTCAGATTATTCCCTCGGTATAAACCTCTTGGCTGAGTTTGTCTTTAGGGTGCCCACTTGGTCAAGAAATCTCTCTTAGAAATATCTGAAAAGACTCTTTAATGTGGGATTCAGTGTCAATGATTTGTTGGCATTGGTCAAACCCATTATATGGCCAAAAAGCTGTATCCCACCATACTGATCAATGAGTTCCTGTGTTTGCAGGCTGACCTGGTTCAGACTGACCTGCAGTCCTTTCCAATCCTTTTTCTCTCTGGCTTTCATCTTTCACTGTAGAGGCTGGAAAAGGTTTCTAAAAAATTCTCTCTCCCGCCTCTTTTGCTTAAAGGGGCCATCCCTGGGACACAGTTCTGCCCAAGTGGAATTCTGCTAAGACTGTGTCTCAGAAAATGTCACTTTCTAAGTTAACAAGGACTGACTTGGCAAGTCTGGTCCTTCACTGCTTGTTTTAGCAGCTAACGAGGATGAGCCTAAAGTTACAGCAACCATCTTGGGATGGTTCCATTCCACCCAGCACAGGGGAATCACAGAAACCAAGGGTGTTACATAACTGAGCTTCTAGATCAATGCCAGCAACCACCTACCTCCAGATGGCTTTTTAAGTTACAAAAATAAATTTCTATTTAATTTCAGCCACTGTTTCATTATATGTACCTGAAAGCATACAGTATATGTATATGTATGTGTGTGTGTGTATATATATATATATATATATATATATATATATAATAAATACAACAAATTTCTGGGTTTCTATCAGTTTATCCTCACTAGGGATCTGATAAGAAGCTGGAGGTTGAAATGGCAGAGATTTCTCTTGGACCCAGTCAGATTCCTTCTCTTTTGTTATTTTTGTTTGCTGACTCAAATTAGTGTCATAATTGCCTGTGCTAAATTCTACTTTTTAAAACAATTTCAGAACATTCTAAGTCTTTCAGAATTAATTCAAAATTTAGATTTTCAACAGAATCTTTACTGACAGCATTTCTGTCTCCTCACCCTCGTGATACTGAAATTTATAATTTTTTCTTTGAAATATTAATAAGATTGACAATTCAGCTGCTCTTTCATCTAAAAATAATGGCATTGCTGCTTGGGGGGGGTGTCACTAGTCTGCTTCACTGTTGCCTCTCACTGTGTGAGAGAGTGAATCTTCCCAGTTGACCCCAAATTACATCGGACGGAGATCTCAACCTAGGTAGGAAAGAAGAGTTGCTTGGTGGGGTCATGCACTCTATGAAATTTCCTCTGTGGTACCATCAGAAATATTTTTTGGCTACAGCCACTTGAGATTTTATTATTTAACCATTTCCTGTGGACTTAGTTCTAAAGCTACATTTGAATAAAAATCTGCAGTGCTTATTATGCATTTATTAGGTGCCCAGTAAAAATGTAGTATTTATATGCTAAGTGACAAATTGAGATTAAAAGAAACTTTATTGATTTTCTCATGTTTGATTCTCTTGACTCATTTAGAATACAGTTTGTATATAAGTTAAGGTTGTGGATCAGCTTTACAGGAAGAAGTTAGCAAATTAACGTTGTAATTGAAATAGCCAGAAAATTTCAAAGAATATATCAAAACTAATTGTGGAAGAAAAGTTTAGGAAAATTAGTAAAGTAACATGTTCAGTTTAGTTCAGTCACTCAATCATGTCCAACTCTTTGCGATCCCATGAATCGCAGCATGCCAGGCCTCCCTGTCCATCACCAACTCCCGGAGTTCACTCAGACTCACGTCCATTCAGTCCGTGATGCCATCCAGCCATCTCTTCCTCAGTCGTCCCCTTCTCCTCCTGCCCCCAAACCCTCCCAGCATCAGAGTCTTTTCCAATGAGTCAACTCTTCACATGAGGTGGCCAAAGTACTGGAGTTTCAGCTTTAGCATCACTCCTTCCAAAGAAATCCCAGGGCTGATCTCCTTCAGAATGGACTGGTTGGATCTCCTTGCAGTCCAAGGGACTCTCAAGAGTCTTCTCCAACACCACACTTCAAGAGCATCAATTCTTTGGCGCTCAGCTTTCTTCACAGTCCAACTCTCACATCCATATATGACCACTAGAGTTTCACTTTAGCATCACTCCTTCCAAAGAAATCCCAGGGCTGATCTCCTTCAGAATGGACTGGTTGGATCTCCTTGCAGTCCAAGGGACTCTCAAGAGTCTTCTCCAACACCACACTTCAAGAGCATCAATTCTTTGGCGCTCAGCTTTCTTCACAGTCCAACTCTCACATCCATATATGACCACTGGAGAAACCATAGCCTTGACTAGACGGACCTTTGTTGGCAAAGTAATGTCTCTGCTTTTCAATATGCTATCTAGGTTGGTCATAACTTTCCTTCCAAAGAATAAGTGTCTTTTAATTTCATGGCTGCAATCACCATCTGCAGTGATTTTGGAGCCCCAAAAAATAACAGGAAGCACTAACAAATTATCATTTTCAAGAAAGTAATACTAGAGTTTTACAAATCACTATTAGAGTCTCACAAATGCTGCACTGGTGATTAAATACATCTCTTGAGCTTTTTGTGTCTGGTCTTGGATGGAGAACTAGAAAAGCCAGAGAAACACAGCTTTGACTTTTTTGTTGTTTTCAGTCACTCAGACATGTCTTACTATTTGCGACCCTGTGGACTGCAGTGTGCCAGCCTTCCCTGTCCTTCACTATTTCCCAGACATTGCTCAAACTCATGTCCACTGAGTCAATGATACCATCCAAACACCTCATCCTCTGTCTCCCAATTCTGTTCTTGCCCTTAATCTTTCTCATCATTAGGGTCTTTTCCAATGAGTCAGCTCTTCACATCAGGTGGCCAAAGTACTGGAACTTAACCCTTTGTTTGGTTGTATTAATTCAACTGAGGGTAATGTAGCTTAAGTGAAGGAAAGTAGAAAGCTACTTAAAGTATGAGAATAAAAAACCAGAAAGACTTTTGAGGCTAAGCCAGGGCTGGAGCCCTAGAACTTGTCCCTTTTCTCACTTTTTTGAAGTACAACATCACTTGGAACTTTCTGCCATTCTCAAACCTTCCCAGCACTTCCGTAGTCATATGCTTCTGATCAGATGCTTCCCCTAGAAGTCCTTTTCTCGCTGTAAAACTCCTAGTCAAGGATAAAATGTTAAGCCTTCTGAAAAACATTCATAAAGACTTCAAAGCATTTTGGTTTCTATTCTGTATGCTCTCAGGGCACCTGCACAGCATGTGTGCACATGCAGAGTTTATATATTCTAACACCATCACATATTATGGTAATTTGTTGATTTATATGTCTTTCTCCCTTCCTAGACATTAATTCTGTGAGAGTAGGAGCTGTGACTCATTTATCTCCCTAAACCAGGACCTCACAATGCCTGAGACAGAGTAAGTGTGCAATAAATCTTTGTCAAGTCGATGAGTGTCCTAGAAAAGGAATGACTCAGCAGTAAGTTCAGTGGCGGTAACATAAATGTTGCATTACTACAGGTCTCAGGATCAGGGTGGGGGGGAAAATCAGTTCAGATTAAATAATGATTTTTAGCAATTTAGAACTTGTGTGTGTGCATACTTAGTTACTCCGTTGTGTCTGACTTCTTTGTGACCTCATGAACTGTAGCCAACCAGGCTTCGCTGTCCATGGGATTTCTCAGGTAAGAATACTGGAATGCATTGCCATTTCCTCCTCCAGGGGATCTTTCTGACTTAGGGATCAAAACCCTGTGTCTTCTGTATTGTAAGCAGATTCTTTATCTGCTGAACCATCAAGGAAGCCCCTAGAATTTGAGTATAAGGTGCTTAATCATGCCAATATTTATCAGATACCTTCAGGTGTAAGAAAGAGACATCTTGGTTCAAGTTGGCTCAGACAATAAGGGAACTTGTTGTCCAAACAAAGGAAAGTACCGAGGCAGAGCAGGCTGAGGGTGGAATGAAATCAGGACTCCAGCTTCATGACTTCAGGATTCTTTTGGCTCCTCCTCCTTCCTTCCTCTGGGCTTTGACCTCAGACTGGCTTCCTTCATGATTGGCAGGTGGCTGCAGCAGCATGGGCAGTAACACACATTCTTTTCTGGAGGAGACCTCCCTTCTTATCACAGAGCAAATATTCCCCCCTTTAGGCTGATTGGTTCCATTAAAGTGAAAGAAAATCAAGTTGCTCAGGTGTGTCTGACTCTTTGTGACCCCGTGGCCTGCAGCCTACCAGGCTCCTCTGTCCATGGGATTTTCTAGGCAAGAGTACTGGAATGGGTTGCCATTGCCTTCTCCAGGGGATCTTCCCAACTCAGGGGCTGAACTCGGGGCTCCTGCATTGCAGGCAGACACTTTACCATCTGAGCCACCAGGGAAGTCCTTAAGTTTGACTTAAGTTGTGCATTAGCCCTGACTATTATGATATTATGATTGCAATGTAGCCCCAGTTTCTTTAAAAATATTTTCTGCACTTCATTTGAGTATAGGATTATTTTAGTAGGTAGCATCAAGGCCTCAGCAGAAGGCCTTGTCCTATGAAATATTCTTCAGCACATCTACTCCCATCCTTAATATTCACAGTATTTGAATGAAGCAAAGATGAGATGCTTTCCACGGTGGGATAGAAGCTGGTTTGGGAAGCAGTCTCTAGGAAGACTCAGCAATGACTCTTCTCACCTGCCAATCGGATGTGTTCAGATGGGAGTCATAGTAAGGGACATGGTCACTAATGCAACCTGACAGGTTCCTGAGAAAAAGAGTGAGGCCTTCCTTTCTGCAAACTGCTCTATGGTATGAAAGAGGTACTAAATGGGATGCATTTAGCTCCTGTGAAAAGTAACTCTGGCAGTGAGAGAAGGTGAATTCTCCCCAGCTAATTCAGGTCATTTTGTGAATAGCATGTCATTTCCCGGAAATGTATTGGTTGGCCCAAAAGTTTGTTGGGGTTTTTCCATGAAATGTTACAAAAAACCCAAATGAACTTTGGGGCCAACCCTATAATAAGTATGGAGAAGGAAATGGGACCCCACTCCAGTATTTTTGCCTGGAGAATCCTGTGGACAGAGGAGCCTGGTGGGCTGCTGTCCATGGGGTCACACAGAGTTGGACACTACTGAAGCGACTTAGCATTAGCATTATGATTGACAAGGAAAGCCATTTAATGAACCCAGGTGGCACTAGTGGTAAGAACCCACCTGCCAGTACAGGAGACATAAGAGACACAGGTTCCATCCCTGGGTCAGGAAGAGCCCCTGGAGGAGGTGATGGCAACCTACTCCAGTATCCTTGCCTGGAGAATCCCATGGACAGAGGAGCCTGGTGGGCTACAGTCCATGGGGTTGCAAAGAGTTGCACATGACTGAAGTGACTTGAATGCATGCAAGATAGTTGGAATGACTGTGATTGGCTTACTAGTCGGGAGACTCTCTTGAAATTGTAGGAAATTAACTTCCCCCAACCAAGCAGGCTAAGCGTGGGAAGGTATGAAGTCTAAGAGCACAGACAGCTCCACTGCCTGCATTCAGATTTCTGCCTCTTCTGTTTACCTGCTCTGTGAGTTAGCACAAGCTAATTCTAACTCAGATTCTTCATTTTTAGTAGAAGTGATAACAGTACTTACCTCATAAAGTTACCCTGAGGTTTAGTGTGTTATCAGATGTAAATTATTAAGAAACAGAGAAGGCACTATTGAAGTGTTAGCTCTCACTTTTTGATTATTTAACCAAAATTGGTGTTATATTAAAAAGGTAAAAGCAATGAATAGATTCTCTGTAGGCAAGCAGCAATGGTTATTATGCAAGTTTTTGTTTTCCTTAACGAGTTAGCTGTTGTGCCAGTGTGTGTTCTGTAATGTATTGTTTAAAGCCATGTACATAGGTATACGGAGAAGGAAATGGCAACCCACTCCAGTGTTCTTGCCTGGAGAATCCCAGGGATGGGGAAGCCTGGTGGGCTGCCATCTATGGGGTCACACAGAGTCGGACACAACTGAAGCGACTTAGCAGCAGCAGCAACAGCACACAGTTATACTGAGAAAATCAGTGTCTTCAAAGCAACTCGAATATAAGATGTTAAAAGAACTCTTACAGGGACTTCCCTGGTGGTCCAGTGGTTAAGAATCCACCTTGCAGTGCAGGGGACTCAAATTCGATCCCTGGTCAGGCAACAAAGATCCCACAAGTCACAGAGCAATTAAGCTTGTGAACCCAACTACTGAGCCTCACACGGCAACTAAAAAGTCCCTGTGCTGCAACAAAAGATCCCAAATGAGGCAACAAAGATTCCATGTACTTCACCTAAGACCTGATGCAGCCAAATAAATAAATAAAAATATTAAAGAGCTCTTACAGTTAGTATTATGTCATACACACAGGATTGAAAGAGATAGCTTATGCAAGCAATTGGATATCCTAAGAAGAGATTGTGTCAGTGTCCAAGGATTAGGGAGTTTTCTAGAGTTTCCCAAATTTCCGTGGTAAGTTTGACAAAATTTCTTAGGCTCAAAGAGACCACATGATGCCATTCAAAATAGAAAAGCCAGGGACACTTAGACTCAGCCCTTTGATTATCCCTCTGAAAGTTACCTTTTAAACTGGTTGCTGACATCTTATTGCTCTCCAGCATGTCTTCTGGGAACCACAAAGTGCACATATGCACTCTGTATAGGACTTGATAGTCCCTCCCGGATGTTCGCAGGAAGTGTCATAAGCCACATTATGGTTCTTACAGGACACTGTGTTTATTAGAGTTGCTTCTAAGCTGGCACTTCACTTATTAATGCTGAAAGATGTTATTAAGGACTATTGTGAACTGAACCACTAGAAATGACCTTTTGTTTGATGCATATTAAAGAGAAGCATAAGATCCAGTAAGTATTACTGAGCAATAATATATTTAAAATCATTTTGGAAATTGCAGGTGTCTCAAATATAACCAGCTTTACCTTTTGCATAACCCTTGTTGCAGTGTCTTCTCTGATTTCATGTTTCATCCATTAAAAATGATGCTATGTGGATGTGTGGCAGTGTCACAGATTATTAAGATGCACAAAATGGTTGGCATTATTTTTCTAAATGTTTTTAAAAAGTATGTAATACTTCTCTTTTTCATACAGATTTTCTCCCGTAGGTTTTATGCTTCTTTAGTTGTAACGTAAGAATTATAAAGAACACCTGGAAAAGTGTGTATCTGTGTAGCACTGTGGATGTGGTAATATAGGTCTCTACTTAGTGACTTTAAAAAATATATATTTATTTGGCTGTGTTGGGTCTTAGTTGTGTCACGTGGGATCTTTTGTTGTAGCGTGCTGGCTCAGTAGTTGCAGAGTGTGGGCTTAGCTGTCCCCTGGCATGGCACGTGGATATCAGTTCCCTGACCAGGGATGGAGCCTGCATCCCTGCACTGGAAAGTGGATTCTTAATCTCTAGACCACCAGGGAAGTCCCCACTTATGTGACTCTTAAATACGTGCTTCCATTTGGTCTTCTTCATTGCACTCCAGCATTAATCAGGAAACGAATATTTATTGAGTTGCTACTACCTGCCAGGTAGCGTTCCATGTACAGCAGTGAATCGAAAGTCACACCTGCCGTTGTGAAACTCACTACATTCTAGTGGGTTCAGGAGGAGGTTAGGCTTACAGGGGAGGACAGACAGTAAACAAGCCAAGAAAGAAACTGTAAGTTTACAAAGAACAGTCCATGGACTGAGCAAAGCAGGAAACAGGGATTCAGAGTACTGGGGTTGGCAGGGTAATCACTTCATTAACTAGGTGATCAGGGAAGATGTCAGTGGGAATGTGATGTTTGAACCAAGACTGGAAGCAGCCCAAGACAGGAGATACATGGGTATCTGGAAGAAGAGAGTTTCAGGTGGAGCGAAGAATGTGTGCAAAGGTCCTGAGGTGGGAGTGTGCCTAAGGTATCTGGGGAGCTGCCATGAGTGTCTGGAGTGGAACAGGTGAGGTAAGGAAGTGTAGCAAACAAGCTTAGAGACTTTGAGGGTGCCAGACTCTCTACCCTGATAGACTGTTGAAAGGATTTGGGATTTTACTCTGAATGCATTTGGAGTCATTTGGAGTTTTGACCGGGGAAGAAAGCACGGTTTCTCTGGTAACTGTGTATTGAATAGACCAAATGTGCATGCTAAGTTGCTTCAGTTGTGTCCAACTCTTTGCAGTCCAGGCTTCTCTGTCCATGGGATTCTCCAGGCAAGAATACTGCAGTGGGTTCCCATGCCATCCCCAGAGGATCTCCAACTCAGAGATCAAACATCTGTCTCCTGCACTAGTAGGCAGATTCTTTATGACTGAGCCACCTGGGAAGCCTGAGGTTATGCAGAGCTGTTAAAATATTTAAAAAATACACATCAGATCACATCACTCTTCTGCTGAGTGCCAAAGAATTGATGCTTTTGAACTGTGGTGTTGGAGAAGACTTTTGAGAGTCCCTTGGACTGCAAGGAAATCCAACCTAAAGGAAATCAGTTCTGAATATTCACTGGAAGGACTGATGCTGAAACTGAAACTCCAATCCTTTGGCCACCTGATGCAAAGAACTGACTCATTTGAAAAGATCCTGATGTTGGGAAAGATTGAAGGCAGGAGGAGAAGGGGACGACAGAGGATGAGATGGTTGGATGGCATCACTGGCTCAATGGACATGAGTTTGAGTAAACTCTGAGAGTTGATAATGGACAGGGAGGCCTGGTGTGCTGCGGTCCATGGGGTCGCTAAGAGTCAGACATGACTGAGCAACTGAACTGAGCTGACTGACCTTGGCAGTATTAATCACATTATAATCTGACCTACGTTTCTATTTGGCCTTATCAATGGACTCAAAATTTGACTCCCTTTTCCAGGCATATTCTTTTCTCTCTTTTCCAGTTGGCTCACATCTACTCATCTTTCAGGACGTGTGGTAAACTGAATAATGTCCCCTCACTCCAAATATCTATATCCAAATTCCCAGAACCCATGACAATGATACCTTACATGGTAAAACACTTTGCAGGTGTGAATGAATTAAGACTCTTGCCATGAGGTTGTCACCCTGTATTATTCAGGTGGACTCAGTGTAACCACAAGAGTCCCTATGCATTGGGGGAGGAGGGTCAGAGTCAGGAGAAAGAGATTTGGTAACTGAAGCAGAGGTCAGAAGGAGAGAGATTTGAAAGTCCTACATTGCTATTGACTTTGAAGATGCAGGAAGGTGGTCACAATCCAAGGAGTGTAGGAGGCCCTGGAAGCTGGTCAAGGCAGCTGATGCTCCCTCAGGCCTCCAAGGGGAGCCATCCCAGCCAACACCTTGGCTTTAGTCTGGGGGTACTGACTGTGGCCTTGATCTCCAGGAACTGTTGTTCAGTTGCTCAGTCATGTTCGACTCTTTTCAACCCTGTGGAGTGCAGCACACCAGCCTTCCCTGTCTTTTACTGTCTTCCGGAGTTTGCTCAAAAATCTTGTCCATTAAGTTGATGATGCCATGCAACCATCTCATCTTCTGTTGTCCCCTTTCCTCCTGCCCAAAATCTTTCCCAGCATCAGGGTCTTTTCCAATGAGTGCTTCTTTGCGTCAGATGGCCAAAGTATTGGAGCTTCAGCATCAGTCCTTCCAGTGAATACTCAGGGTTGATTTCCTTTAGAATTGACTGGTTTGATCTCCTTGCTGTTCAAGGGACTTTCAAGAGCCTTCTCTAGTACCACAACTCAAAAGCATCAATTTTTCAACACTCAGCCTTCTTTGTGGTCCAACTCTCACATCCACACATGACTATTGGAAAAACCATAGCTTTGACCACAAAGACCTTTGTAGGCAAAGTGACGCCTCTGCTGTTTAGTACACTGTCTAGATTTGTCATAGCTTTTCTTCCAAGGAGCAGGCGTCTTTTAATTTCATGGCTGCAGTCACTGCCCACAGTGATTTTGGAGCCCAAGGAAATGAAATCTGTCACTATTTACATTTTTTCCCCTATTTATTTGCCATGACATGATGCCATGGTCTTTGTTTTTTGAATGTTGAGTTTTAAGCCGGATTTTTCACTCTCCTCTTTCACCTTCATCAAGAAGCTGTTTAGATCCTCTTTGTTTTCTGCCATTAGGGTGGTGTCATCCGCATATCAGAGGTTATTGATATTTCTGCCAGCAGTCTTTAAGGTATTATGCTTGTAATAATTTTTGCAGCAGCAGTGGGAAATTAATAGGGGACATAAATCTCTCTCTCTTTTTTGAAACAAGGAGGGAAAAGCATACACTACATATGACTAGACATGCAGGTGCTCTCAGAGAGAGAGTTACAACTTAGAGCAGTTTGAATCACCTATGTGGGGCATTTCTTCTGGGATTCCTTTGGCCAGTCAGTTTGATTTGGCTGGTCCTAAGTCTGCGTTGGGCTTATCTCAGAATCCTCCCATGTGCAGGCATGCACTGCTCAGCCAAGATGGATTCCAGTGAAGAGGCCTATGGGTAGCTTTGGCATCACTCCCCTTTTGACCTTCAAGGAGCTTTCTAGTCAAGAAGGTCTCCCTGACTTTGAGAATGAGAAATATGTGGTCTCTTTGCTGGGCAGGGCCCAGCCTCCTCTCTCAGTTGTCCTCCTATTGATATTTTGGAGTTTCTGTCCACAGAGAATGAACTCCAGTGCTCACCTGGGGTGGGAGGGGCATCTTCTCTTTCTGAAACTTGTCCTCAGCACACTGTTCACCTCCAGCCTTGCTGACTCAGGTGCTGGAGTCCCGCAGCTCCTCGTCTGCTCAGCTATCAGCACTTTGCTCACAGCTTTGCAACTGTTTACTTATCTGTCTTTCTCCAGACTGAAGATGCTTGAGGGAAGTGTGTTTTTTTTTTTTTTAACCTCATTTATCTTTATATTTTCAGTACAAATCACTGAACTTGGAAAATAGTGGATATTCAATAAAAGATGAGTGACTTTTCACTACTATGTGATATATGTTAATTACCACTAACAGAGAGTAGAAACACATCTTACTACATTTTAATGAAATATAACAAGTATATTGAGAAGTGTACAAAGCCCAAGTGTGCAGTATGATGGATTTTCATGAGGTGAACAAGTCCACATCATTAGCCAGATCAAGAAATGAAACATTGTGGGCACCCAGGAGCCCTCCTTGTGTCCCACCCCTGTCCTGACCTCTAACACCAGGGAGTCTGTGCAAACAAAACATATTTTTGATAGGAATTAGGAATATTGAATTTCAAAATGAATTTCCCTTTTGATCAAGTAAGGGTGCTCAACAGAAATGTTTGAGACTCAGATAAAAATTTTTCCTTCTAAGGCCTCTGTTTCTTCATCTAGAAAGCAGGAGGTGCCCAGTAATCTCAGTTCATTTCCGTGTGTGAGTCTAAGAATTGGTTTCTGTGATGTCTGGGTGAATTTGATAATGCAGGAAAATTGGATTTTATCATTAAAGCTTGTATGTTATTAATTTAAATTATAGGAGTAATATGATATAATCCAGATTCTTTACCTGGAAAATGAGTGTAGCACCAGAGTAGAGGAGCAGTGACTGGTTATGATTTTTATTTTTCTTGATTCCTCTCTTTCCTCCTAATCTGCTGTCGCATGCTTTCAGGAAATGCATGAAGGCATCTGCCTACTTTATTAAGTAAATAAGAGGGCTGAAATTTTTCTTACAAAGATATGGACTTCCTGAAAAGGTCTTAGAGATTGCTGATTTCAGTCTAATATTATAACTTCCCTCTTAGTTTATAGGACAGTTTCTAGAGTATTATAAACTTTGAGAGCTAGAGGATTAACTCTGGGGTCAGTGAGTAAAAATCCATGTTAATAAGGAAATGAAAATGATGATATTAAATAGAAAAGTTGATTTGTTCAATTGTTTAGAAAAGAAAACAAATTCTCTTTACTTGTTAATAAATTTGTCAGAGGATCACTCATTTATTTTAATAAAGTGTTTTTGTGTTGAAGATTTGGGCTAGGTATTCATGGTTTAAAAGAAAGTAGTCAAGATATTATTTTAAAGAAAATGAAAGTGAAAACCAAATATCTAGCAAAGACATGAAAAGGAAATGGTTCTTATTTTGTAAGTAGTATTGTAATTTATATCAAATTAAACTCAGAATTTTGAGTATACCCTATCCTGAATTTTGGAATATATTTTTGTAAGAATATTATTGTCTATTACTCAAAGGATAATAGAAAAAATACTACTTACTGAACAAATAATATATATCAGAATTTTTACATTAATTTCTTATTTTTATGACTCCATATGTCAACCCTGAAACAGAGATACTATTTTCCCCATTTTATGTATAAGTTAATGGAAGCACTGAAAGATCAAATTCAAGGTCGCATAGTTATTCACTGTGAGTCCTGCATTTTAGTGCAGAGACACTGACTCTATAGTTTCATTTTTTTTTATTTTCTTCATGCCAGGCAGCTTCACTCTGATATATATTATGATTGAGAGGACAGTAATTTTACATATGATTCTTGGTTTTAAAGGAAAAGCCTTGGCCTATTATCTTTTTTCCCCTTCTTTCATCTAAAATCAGTGTCACCTAGAATGTGTAACTTGGAAAGCACACATCTTGGGAAACACAATACCATATCCTGGGGTTCTGAGCTTTTCTTTTTGGTTCTTGCAATGACTGCCACAATGATGGGTAGGTTAAGAAAACCTGATCAAAGTGAAATGGTCAGAAAAATCTGTGGTTGGTTGCTCTAGAAGGTGCCTAGGGTAGAAAGATGCTAAACCAAAAGGGTGGGAAATAGTTCTTTCCAGCCTGCTGTACAAGGTGGTACCTTTCCACTTTTTTTTTTCAGACTTGGGGGGTAAGGATAGCCTTGAAAATCCACCACCAAAACGTTAGTTAGAAGAAATCGAGCGTTGAAAAACATCATGCTCTTTTATTCCCATTAATAGAATAGAAGGATAAATTGTGGTTTATTTACTCAATGAAATCTTTTACAATAGTAAAAATGATACATTGAGTGGCATGCACCAGCATGGATGAATTTGGGGAGTATAACGTTGAGTGAAAGGAAAATTTCAAAGATTGTATATAATATGATTCTAAAGACTGCCAAGCACTTGCTTGTCACTGGTGTGTCAACTTTCAAAGGATGCTCTCTGGGGAGGGAGATTCATGCCTGGAAGAAGTAAAATAGCTGAGACATACCTATTCAGCCAAATCTTTGTGGCAGTCACTCAGAAAATTTATTTTTCCCTAGAATGTTTTTAAACTAGTTCTTCCCATACTATGAAAGTGAAAAATGAAAGCAAAAGTCATTCAGTTGTGTCTGACTCTGCAACCCCACAGACTATAGAGTCCATGGAATTTTCCAGGCCAGAATATTGGAGTGGGTAGCCTTTCTCTTCCCAGGGTGTCTTCCAAACCCAGGGATCAAAGCTAGGTCTCCTGCATTGCAGGCACATTCTTTACCAGCTAAGCCACAAGGGAAGCCGAAGAATACTGGAGTGGGTAGCTTTAACTTCCAATTATTCCTATAACTAGGCTTATGTAATCATCAGTTATTCTGACTTCACTGAGTACTTAGATTCTGTATTATAATATATGTATTCCTGAGTTACCCAAATTAGTTAAATGTATGGTTTTGCTCCTTGGGTCTTTGTGCTTGGTTCTTTGTCTATATTTGACTACTGGCTGCTCAAAAACAGGGGCCATGACTACTTTCTGCACTTTCTGTGATACCAAGAGCTCAGAAGATTGGAACAGAAGCCTGACCTTTCTATTTCTGACATGATTCTTAGAAGATATTTAACCTCTTTGGGTCTTAGTTTCCTTAGCTTCAAAATGGGAATAGTAACTCTTTCACCTATTTACTATAAAGGGACTTGCGTTATGTGAAAAGAAAACTCCTGGAACCCCAAGAAGGGCTTTGAGGCTTGTATACATGAACAGTTTTCAGCCCTGCATGGCCTGTCCTGTAGCCACCTCTCCAGAAAGGACAGACCAGGAGAGTCACTTGTCTATGCTTTTATTCATGTTTTTTCCTTTGCCTTTTTTTTTTAACCAATAAAAAGGCATATGAAAGTAAATAAAAATTAAATAGGAGAGGAAGATAAAAGGAACTTTTATTACATTTCTCATTATGCGTTCCCTGGTACACATTTTTAGAGTGTCTAGAAGACTGAGGCAGTGGTTTGAGGAAATTACCTGGTTGCATTTAGTGTGCAGATACATACTTAATAAACTCTGTTATCTATTTCTGCAAAATTGCTTTAATGTCTTGTGGAAATGAGTAGAATCCAAATGTCTAGCTTAGGTGTCACATTTGCGTAGACTGTGAGCAGATCTAACTGCTAATTTTGCTCGTGTTTGTAGCAGAGTCTAGGGGTCAGCAAACAATAGACCATGGATCAGTTTGGTCCACAGCTCCTTGTGAGGAAAAAAAAAAAAAAAGCTTTATTGGAACACAGCCTGTGCACTTTTGTTTATGTACAGCATTGCTGATAGTTGTCGCAGAAACTGCCTGGCCTAAAAGCCTAAACTATTTATTAACACTTTGTGACCCTTTATAGATGAAGTTTGGTGACCCCTGGTATAGACCAGTTCCAGTTAAAAATGGCCTCATTTGTTGCTCTGTAATGTAAGAGTACTTGATTCAGATGTAACCTAGTGTCTGGGATGCTAAACTTCTAAGAATGGGACTGGCTTCATGGATACTTGGCTTAAGACTCTACTGCTGCCATCTTGAAATAATAATAAATTTTGAAAGGGGGCCTGTGTTTACATTTTGAAGGGAGCCCCACACCTTATGTAGCTAGTTCTGTCTAAGAACATGTATTTTTATAACATTTAGAGTCAAAAACATGAGGGGAAATGATTAGTATCCCTCTACTTGGGGTTCCAGGTGACTCTGCGGTAAAGAATCCACCTGCCAAAGCAGGACACGCAGGAGACACTGGCTTGATCCCTGAATTGGGAAGAGTCCCTGCAGGAGGAAATGGCAGCATTCCAGTATTTTTGCCTAAAAAATCCCATGGACAGAAGAGCCTGGCAGGCTATAGTCCATGGGATTGCAAAGAGTCAGACATGACTGAGTGACTGAGCACATACCTCTAATTACTGCAACAGAAGTTGCAAGATTTAGTTAATAAAAATACAAATGCCCAGTTAAATTAGAATTTCAAATAATGACCAATAAATAAGCTTTTTAGTATAAGTGTGTCTGAAATATTGCAGGTATTTTATTTGGACGTTCAGCTTCTACACAACTGGTAAAAGCTCTCTAGGGATGATAATAAATATGTATCTTAAATATCTAAAGTGCAATTACAGGATATATTATAGAAATCATTTTAATAACCAGGGTAATACATCAGGCTATTAAAAGTCCCCTCCTTGCATTTTGACTTTCTTGTCATCATTAGTTTTGGGTGAAGATTCTAGTGCTTATCATTCATCTTTTCTGACAAAATATTCAGCTGGAACTAAAATTGTAATATTTCTTCAATGTGTTTTTTCTAGTTATCTCAGCTTTAGATTTTTAAAATTAATTTATTTTAATTGGAGGCTAATTACTTTACATTATTGTGGTGGTTTTTGCCATATATCGACGTGAATCAGTCATGGGTGCACACGTGTCCCCTCATCCTGAACCCTCTCCCACCTCCCTCCCCACCCCATCTCCCTGGGTTGTCCCAGAGCACCAGCTTTGAGTGCTCTGCTCTGGTCATCAAACTTGCTCTGGTCATCTATTTTAAATATGGTAATATACATACTTCAATGACCACTTTTTCCAGGACTGTTAAATTGCCTTTCATATCTGAGCAGATAAAAAAGGTAATTAATAAAACAAAAAGTAGCCTGAACAAGTATTTAAAAGTGCTAAGACTTTATAATTTCCAATAAAACTTGAGATGATAAAAATGTTGACTAGATGTTAGGCAATATTTTAGGATTAAAATCATTGCGGCAGTAACATTTTGCTGAAATTCAAATTGTACAAAAATAAAGGTGAATAAATCAAGGGTGGTTTTAAAGAATTAATTTATAAATTAGTTCATAATAGGGAGTTAGTAAGGTGAGCTTGTACAAGTACAATGTCCTTAGTACAGAGGTAATGTATTAACTTTGATGTATTTAAATATTAGGCTTATAAGTGATATGAATCAATAATTCCAAAAATCCTCTTGATTCCTCACTTGCATAGAAAGTAGAATATTCACAAAAATAATCCTGAGATAAAATTAGTAGAGATAGTTTATTTTAAAAATTAGCAGCGAACAGTAGGCTATCATGATAGGCAAAGGCACTTCATCGTCTTTTTGAATATTTTCTTAGAAATGAGTAAAGGAAGCTCTCTTTATATGTTACATGTTATTTTCTTTAAGTGGTAAAATTTAAAATCATATGGAAATTCATGCAGTGACATTTCACATGCTTAATCTCCCATTTAAGAAAGAAATTAATAATCTTCAAAAGAAATGCAGTCCTGAATGGGAAATATATTTTGGAATCAACCAAACTGTATTATTTTGGTTTTTTAAATAATCACTTAGATATAAAAACTGAGAAACACTTTTTCCCAAACCGTGATTGATTATTTTCAGTTATAATAATTCAGAATTATTCTCTAAGCATGTCATTATAATTTTGTCAGAAAATTATATTATGCATGTGGTTTTTCATAAAATAAAATCCAAAAAAGTTGCATTTATCATCTTGCAAAAAGTAATAAAGTTCCTGTATATTTCATGTTTTTAACCTGGTCTGCAATGAAAAGCCAGTTATTTCTCTGCATTTTTAAAAATTACTTTTTTTTTTGGTGTGGACAATTTTAAAAGACTTTATTGAATTTGTGGCAATATTACTTGTGTTTTATGTGTTTTATTTGGCCCTAAGTCTTGTGGGATCTTAGATTCCTGACCAGGGATCAAACTTGCACCCTCTGCATTGGAAGGCAAAGTCTTAATCACTGGACCACCAGCGAAGTCCCATCCTTGCATTTTTGTTGTTCAGCTGCTCAGTCATGTCTGACTCTTTGTGACCCCATGGATTGCAACACACCAGGCTTCCTTGTCCTTCACTGTCTCCTAGAGTTTGCTCAAACTCAAGTCCATTGAGCTGATGATGCCATCCAACCAGCTCACCCTCTGTCTCCCCCTTCTCCTCCTGCCCTCAGTCTTTCCCAGCATGAGGGTCTTTTCCAATGAGTCAGCTCTTCGCATCAGGTGGCCAAAGTCTTGGAGCTTCAACTTTCAGCATCAATCCTTCCAATGAATATTCAGGGTTGATTTCCTTTAGGATTGACTGGTTTGATTTCCTTGTTGTCCAAGGGTCTCTCAAGAGTCTTCTCCAGGACCATAGTTCAAAAGCATCAGTTCTTCAGTGCTTGGCCTTCTTTATGGTCCAACTCTCACATCCCTACACAACTACAGGAAAAACCATAGCTTTGACTAGATGGACCTTTGTTGGCAAAGTGATATCTCTGTTTTTTAATTGCTGTCTAGGTTTGTCATAGCTTTTCTTTCAAGGAGCAAGCATTGTTTAATTTTGTGGCTGAGGTCACTGAATTTTTGATGAATATCAAAATATGAATAATTTCCTTCACAACAATATATCAGTGTCTCCTGATGGATAGTGTTGGGAGAGTGTTTACCTACAAAGATAAGTGCTGGAGAAAAGAGTTTTGTAAGTCATTTCTATATGATTAATCCTTGATAAACATTGACTAATATGCTAGGACTTTCCCTTTTAGGTGTGGGTATTAGGTAGATTAATCTTGATGGCTCTGCGTGCATATTGCTGCCATATGGTCTTTTCACAGTGACTAGTTTATTATTTTATTATAACCAAATTTTAGCTCATTGAAGATATTTTAATGATCCATAATTAATATATCTGGGAGTGTAGGCAGTAGATATGAACAAATTAGACTTCACCTGGCTCCTGGAATGTGAATGGGTCCTTTGTTCTTCCCATTAGGATTTAACTGGGATTTTTATGTTTAAACTTAACAGAAGTTCAATGGGGTATTGGTGGACAATCCTTAGCTGCCTTGCAAACTCAAAAAAAGAGGTTGAAAATGTCAATATATGGAGAATTTATTTAAAGTTTTGATTTTTGCTCTCTCTCAAAAGGCAAATTTAGAGGTGCTGTAGAATTTTAATTGCTACCTTTTTAGAACCATGCATAGTCTTGTTTCTTAATAAGATGAGTATCACTGAAGCATGGACTCAACCTGTAATTTGTAGTCACTGTTATTCATAAAGGATTCAAATTAACACATAAAGATAGGTTGACTGAAACCAGACCTTACTGGGAGTCAGTATTCATTTATTCAGCAAATATGTGTTGTGTGTCTACCGTTGTGTCTGGTCCTGTGTAAGATGCTAGGTATACAAACATGAATAAGAGGTATCCTCTTTTTCCAGATCCCCATTGTACAGTGGGTGGCAGACATTGTAATTCTAAGGTAAAGACAGTGGCAGAAATATACCTGTGGTAGCTTATTGTTGTGGTTAGTCACTAAGTTGTGTCTGATTCTTTTGTAGCCCCGTGGAGTGTAGCCTGCCAGGCTCCTCCTCTGTCCTTGGGATTTTCCAGGTACCTTGGGAGCACAGTTTTCCTAGTCTAGATCTGGTAGGAGTGGTCTGGTTAGGCTTTTGAGATGAATTTATACCTTCAGTGAAACAAAGTATAAAAATAAAACAGAAGTGTGTGAGAGAAGGATTTCAGGCAGAAGACATTGCATGAGGAAAGGAGAAGGGAGACAGAACATGGTATTATGTGATATCATAAGCAGGTTAAGGTTGTTAAAGCAAAATGTGAGGTGAGGATGGGAAGGAAGTATGTCTGCAGAGGTGGACAGTGTCCAGTCTGAGGATCAGAGAAGGGAAGGTGGAAAGATCCATGTCAATATTACTTTTTGTTTCTTTGCTACCTATTCATGTAAGAATAACATTTTTTGAGTCTTTGATGATTTTTGGTTTGGCCATACATAATCTCCAAGGCTGGTCTAAGTGTCTTTTAGGACAACCCCTATCTTATAATCAATTTTGCTGACAGATGGAAAAATAATCTTAAAAACCTGAGAATAATACCATCTACATGTCTTTTTTCAAATAGTTTTTGGTGTTCTGCAAAGAAGATATTTACATTTTGCTACCGCCAGAACAAATATGGGAGGAACAGTGTGAGAAAGGCCCTTTCTCAATTTTGGTTCATTGTGGGTTTTATATTATCATGAGTGATAAGATAAATTGTGACATTCACAATGTGTTATTATTGGACATAAAATGTTTTTTTTCAAAAATCAGGTAAAATAGTGCATCAAATATATTGAAAACGTGCTACCAAGTTTAGCCAGATAAATTGAATTTACAAAGCCTTGTGAGTGTACATTTCTCACGTGGAGGACTTAGGCTCATTTGACACGATATTGGTAAAAGTTAAAGGACAGCCATATCAGACTCTTAAGGAATTACTTCTCACTATGGAAATGGTCTTCAGTTATACTTGTAATATAAAATGCAGAATTCTCAATATATTGTGCTAACATGAAATAGAAAATCAAACACCTGGCACATCTGTCATTTCTTATTTTCTGGAACTATTTTTGAAATTATTGAGGAGAAATCAAAGTGATGGCTTCCTCCTGGATTCTTCCATCAAGGATCACTCATTCTGAAACTGACTGAAATAATATTCAAATACAAGACTGAATTAAAATCTTAAAAGGAAAAATAAGGTTTCATGTTCTTTACTAACCCGTGTGTCCAGTAAAGAGGTTTCAAAATATCTTTACATTCTGGCATAATGTACTATTAATATAATGATGGGCACTAAAATAATAATCTTTTAAACTATCACTAATAATGTGCCTTTTTCTTCTATTTTAGGATTTAATTACACCTGAAATGAACACCACATTGTAAATCAACTATACCTCAATAAAAAATTAATTTAAAAAATATAATTACATTTGTCCCCATTGTATCTGACAGCATCTAAGGACTCTAAAATGTACCACGATCTTAAAACTGCTCTCTGAAAGTCTGGTAAAGTCTGGCTTTACATGGGGAGTAAGCCTTGGATATTTAGACACCCAGGTGATAGAAACTTGCCTGTTAATTATCATGTGGACCCCTACAAACTTAGATTATTTTTTCATAAAATCATGCCTGTCTGCCAAGCTGAAAGCCAGAAAGCCCCAGGTAGTGAAAACTATTTTTAACCTTAAAAAATGAAATCCCATGTTTATTTAGTGTGGTATAAGGACCACTTGCATTACACTGTCATAATTAAAACATTTTTCTTGATCTACTCTCAGAGAAATCTGTTAGAAGTCTCTCTTCTTTCTCTTTTGAAATATACATACATATATATGTACACTTGTCTTATCTAGGTCTACATTTGTATCCACATATATCTGTGTCCGCATGCTCAGTCGCTCAATAGTGACTGACTTTTTGTGATCCCATGAACTGTAACCTGCCAGATTCCTCTGTCCGTGGAACTTTCTAGGCAATAATACCAGAGTGGATTGCCATTTCATATTCCAGAGATCCTCCTGATCCAGGGATTGAACCTGCATCAAATGTGTCTTCTGCATTGCAGGAAATTTTTTACTGCTGAGCCACCAGGGGAACCCCTATTTATATATGTATCTAACAGACTGTATATGTGGGCTCAGTTGCTTCAGTCCTGTCCGACTCTTTGCCACCTATAGCCAGCCAGGCTCCTCACTCCAGGGGATTCTCCAGACAAGAACAGTGGAATGGGTTGTCATGCCTTCCTCCAGGGAAGCTTCCAGATCTAGGAATTGAATTCGTGTCTCCTGCATTGCAGGCAGATTCTTTACCCCCTGAGTCACCTGGGAAGACCAACAGAGCATATATCCATGGAAAAATTTGTAGAGAATATATAGGAGAGAAACTTAACTATGATGCTTAGATCAGTGGGCACCAGAAATACAGTATCTTCTAGAAATGCCTATTACTTTTAAATATGACTAGACAAATAATATGTTAATATTTTATTAATAATTATTAAGTATAAGAATTCCAAAATAGGAATAAATAATATATTTGTTCATTCCTATTATTTTACTGATAAAATATGGAAACTGTGTCAGGGTCACTGAGACTGTTGTCAGGTTTGGAGATGGATTTAGGGACTCACAGGACTGAGTATAGCCATACTCACAGCCAAGATTTGTTACAGTGAAAGGATGTAAGGCATAGTCAGCAGACAGGTGGGCTGAGGTCTGAGGGGAATCACATTCCAGCTTCCTAGAGTCTGCTTCTCCCAGCAGAGTCTCAGGGGACCTGCCTAATCCCTCCAGCAAAAAATTGTGACAGCATGGCTCCTGGGGAAGCTCACTGGAGACCCATTGCCCAAGAAGTCTAGTCACATTGTCCTGTTTGCCTGGTATGTACCAATATTGAGAGTCTCAGAAGGAAAGCACGTGTTCAGCCAAAACCGCATTGTGTGTACACACAATTTTGGCATGGTCAGTTCTAGTAATGGTGGAAATGTGCCTCAAATACAAGTTCCCATACTTCAGCCGATGGCCCAACTTTCAAGAAGCCTTTTTATAGTTAGCGATCTCAGGCCTGCTATTGGATTCCCAGTTGGCACTAGTGGTAAAGAACCCCCTTGCCAATTCAGGAGACATAAAAGACATGGGTCTGATCCCTGGGTCAGGAAAAGCCCCTGGAAGAGGACATGGCAACCCACTCCAGGATTCTTGGCTGGAGAACCCCATGGACAGAGGAGCCAGGCAGGCTTTGGTTCATAGGATGGCAAAGTCAGACATGACTGAAGTGACTTAGTACACACACACGGCCTGCTACTGACTGTTTTCTGCACAGAAACCAAATGTATTAAACTAGATTCTTGTGTGGGTATTGAAACTGTTTTTCCCTCTAGGGTATTAATATACTTTAGCAGTTGAATTTCCACACTAATTGGGAACAGTCAGCTTCAAGGTTTCTTTAGGCCAACTAAACATCTGCTGTCTATAAGCTTTAGATTACTGCAAAATAAATGAGGCTTAATTTTCATTGCTATAGAGAGTCGTATTTAAGATATTACTTCTATAAATGGTGAAGGCATTAATTGTGAGTAATTTTTCTTTAAATGTCCATTGCAGAAGATGAAGTTCTCTAAACTTAACCTAAACTTAGAAGAAAACACAAACTGAGGTATATACCATCCTCTGCAGTGACTATGTACTGATATTTGGTTATTGACACTTGATCTTCTACTACTCAACCTTCTTCAATTCATTCTTCATACTGATTCAGAGTGATCATTTAAAAACACAAGTCTGCTCATGTTTTGCTTACCCTGAAACCATTTGATGGCATTGACTGCTCTGAGTTTCAGTACCTCAGATTTCCCTAAGCTCCCCCTGTCCTGTGTTAGTCCTGCTTGGAATTCTCATCACTATCCACTAGTTCACTTCTACTCATTCTTCAGCTTTCAGCACAGATATCAGTTCCTTAAACTTCCTGTCTCGGGTTGATCTCATCCATTATAACAGACAGGTCCACCCAGTATCATAGACTTTTCTTCCCTGGGACTTGTCACAATTGAAAATTGGCGTTCCTGAAATGGCTTTGATCTGTCTATGTAGTATATATTCAATAAATTTTTAAAAATATTTATTTATTTGGCTGCCTCAGATCTTAGTTGTGGCACGTGGGATCTTCATTTCTTGTGTGGGATCTTCCTTTGCAGAGCAAAGGTGCATGGGCTTAGTTACCCCATTGCGTGTGGGATCCTAGGTCCCCTGAACAGGGATGGAACTAGCATTCCCTGCATCTCAAGGTGAATTCTTAACCACTGGACCACCAGGGAAGTCCCATAAATGTTTGTTACATGAAAGCTCAGGGAAAGCTTTGTTTCTATATATATTCAGATCATCAGAATTGAAAAATGAAAAGTGAAAGTGTTTGTCTCTCAGTTGTGTTGACTCTTTGCGATCCCATGGACTGTAGCCCATCAGGATCCTCTGTCCATGGAGTTTTCCAGGCAAGGATAGTGGAATGGGTTGCCATTCCCTTCTTCAGGGGATCTTCCCAACCCAGGGATCAAACCCAGGTTTCCTGCATTGTAGGCAGATACTTTACCACCTGACCCACCAGGGAAGCTCATCAGAATTGAGGTAGAGATCTAATAACTCTTACAAATGGAATTTTGGGTATTACAAAATGTTAAGTAAGCCATAGTTCAAAAAAGTTTTAAAATAAAAACTGTGGCATGTTTAACCCATTAATATAGAAGGGTGCTGTGCTCAGACTGCAGAGGGAGGCTGTACACCCACCCCAAATTTGGTTCTTATGTTGAATAATAACGCTACACATGCACTTGAGAGGGTACGAAAAGGCTTATTGCTTATGTAATGGAATTATTGGGGGACAGTAGGGTATGCTCCTAAGCAGGTTCAAAAATGGCACGAGAAAGCAAGGGAAAGAGACTGGCTTGGGGTTTCTTTATGGTTGGGGGTGAGTTTCTTTATGCATGGTACAGAGGTTTTGTGATCCAAATGTCTTGCCAGTGCCAAACCAGGGAGCATCTGGTGCTTTCTTATCAGCTTGCCTGGAAGTGTAAAGGGGGTGAGGGGGAGGGTGGAATAGGATGGGCCACTTCCTCCTGCAAGGAAGTGATAAGGGGCCCGGGTTTGACCCAGTTCTGTAGCAAGGAGGCCTCAGTGGTGGTGTGATTCTTGTAGGTTGCACTTCCATGACTCAAGGCAGCTGAGTGTGGAGGATCTTGGACTCAGACCCTGTGAGAGCTCCTCTTTTCAGAAGAGTACTGAATGCATGCAGCAAATGCCATTCTGATGGAATGTAACTGAGGAGGGCAGTTTCTTGTGCCACAGTCCATGGGCAATTTCTGTCCATCACAGGTGGTCCAGAGATTCCAGGAAATGAGATTAAAAAATTATTGAAGTCTTTGCACTGAAGAAATCTCAAGAAAGCAGGGGGCACTAGTGGGAAGACCTTCTGTATTGCAATTTGGATAGATTTTAGAGCCTTTTTTTTGGGAGATCCCATTCTAGATGGGCTTATTTGTAAATAACAGCATAAATGGGTCTGAAAGTGAAAGTGTTAGTTGCTCAGTCATGTCTGACTCTTTGCAACCCTGTGGCTGCCAAGGTCCTCTGTCTATGGAATTCTCCAGGCAAGAATACTGGAGTGGGTTGCCATTCCCTTCTCCAAGGGATCTTCCCAACTCAGAAATTGAACCCAGGACTCCTACATTGCAGGCAGATTCTTTAGGAGAGCCCCTAAGTGAGCGTAAGTAAAATTTGCAAGTGAGGCATATGATGTGTCCTGAACCCAGAAAGGCATAAAAGATGCTGGGCTTGTTTAACACTGAGTGCTGAGGGTTAAAAACAATTTCTTGATAGAGATATAGTGGCACTTGGCTTACCAAATAATTTTCAGGAATTTAACTGAGATGGTGGGAACTTCTACTTTGTGTGGGGCATCCCATTTTTTTTGTGAGCTTGTTTTTGAATGTTTGTATGTCTTGACTAAGTGTTTCAACTGAACCTCTTTGGAGAAAAATGTCATCAGTGTGATATAATACTTGCCCCTGGAGAAAGCTAGATAACGTTTAGACTTTGCCACAAACACTGTGGTCGTGGCAGGGCAGTTGAAGTATTCAACCATGGATAGCCAGGTTGTGTGTTCTGTCCCTTCAAAGGTGAAGGCAAGCTGTAAACTGTGACTGAGAGGCTGTTGAAATAGGCACTGAAGAGAGCATATTAACCAAATCTATAACACCAAAATACACACCAATAGCTGATTGGATCCATCCAATCAATAATTTTAATAGTATTGGATGTGGAGACCTAAAATGGGTAAGACTGTGGTATTAGGTAATAGTAATAGTGAATATTAGTAATCCACCCTGAGGTGCTGTTCATTCATTCAGTTTAAGAAAAACCCAAATCTGGCTGTTGATGAAGGAATAGTGGTCATTATCACCCTTTTCCTAAATAGGTCTTGTAATAGTCCTCTAAGGGGGGAAGGTCCATGGAGTTCCTTTTTAAGAAGCCAGTTGTGAGTACCAAAGACTTAATTTAATTTGGGTTGGAGTATCCATGACCACTGGAAGATATTTTAGAGCAATGGACATCATGTGTGCATTTGTGCTAAGTTGCTTCAGTTGTGTCTGACTCTTTGTGACCCTATGGACTGTAGCCCACCAGGCTTCTCTGTCCATGGGATTCTCCAGGCAAGAATACTAGAATCAGTTGCCATGGCTTCCTCCATGGGGTCTTCATGGCTATGTGAAATTTAGGCAAATAATAGTTCTGGTGGTTAAGATGAGAATGGATTCTATCTGTATTTTATATCTTGTAACATTCCTGTGAGTATAAAAAATACTTTGTATAAGTTTAGTAGGATGCCCTGCTGCTGCTGCTGCTAAGTCACTTCAGTCATGTCCAACTCTGTGTGACCCCATAGATGGCAGCCCACCAGGCTCCCCCATCCCTGGGATTCTCCAGGCAAAAACACTGGAGTGGGTTGCCATTTCTTTCTCTAATGCATGAAAGTGAAAAGTGAAAGTGAAGTCGCTTAGTCGTGTCTGACTCTTAGCGACCCCGTGGACTGCAGCCTACCAGGCTCCTCCATCCATGGAATTTTCCAGGCAAGGTACTGGAGTGGGTTGCCATCGCCCTAGTTTAAATTAATTTGAGTCCCCAAATTGATGGAGGTCGTAAGAGTCTTTGAAAAACAAGGAAATCAAACCAGCCAATCCTAAACGAACTCAACCCTGAGTATTCATTGCAAGGCTGCACTTTGCTGGAGTAGCCATGAAGAGAAACCCCATGTCTAAGGTAAATGAAACCCAAGTAAGACAGTAGGCACTGAGAGAGGGGATCAGAGGGCAGACAGACTGAAACTACAACCACAGACAACAAGCCAATCTGATCACATGGACCACAGCCTTGTCTAACTCAGTGAAACAATGAGCCATGCCATATGGGGCTATCCAAGATGGATGGATCATGGTGGAGAGGTCTGACAGAATGTGGTCCACTGGAGAAGGGAATGGCAAACCACTTCAGTATTCTTGCCTTGAAAACCCCATGAACAGTATGAAAAGGCAAAAAGATAGGACACTGAAAGATGAACTCCCCAGGTCAGTAGGTGCCCAATATGCTACTGGAGATCAGTGCAGAAATAATTCCAGAAAGAATGAAAGGATGGAGTGAAAGCAAAAACAATACCCAGTTGTGAATGGAGCTGATGATAGAAGCAAGGTTTGAATCTGTAAAGAGCAATATTGCATAGGAATCTGGAACATCAGGTCCATGAATCAAGGCAAATTGGAAGTGGTCAAACAAGTGACGGCAAGGGTGAACATCGACATTCTAGGAATCAGCGAACTAAAATGGACTGGAATGGGTGAATTTAACTCAGATGACCATTATATCTACTACTGTGGGCAGGAATCCCTCAGAAGAGATGGAGTAGCCATCATGGTCAACAAAAGAATCCAAAATGCAGTACTTGGATGCAGTCTTAAAAGCAACAGAATGATCTCTGTTCGTTTCCAAGGCAAACCACTCAGTATCACGGTAATCCAAGTCTATGCTCCAACTAGTAACACTGAAGAAGCTGAAGTTGAATGGTTCTGTGAAGACCTACAAGATCTTTTAGAACTAACATCCAAAAAGATGTCCTTTTCATTATAGGGGACTGGAATGAAAAAGTAGGAAGTCAAGAAACACCTGGAGTAACAGGCAAATTTGGCCTTGGAGTACAGAATGAAGCAGGGCAAAGGCTAATAGAGTTCTGCCAAGAGAATGCATTGGTCATAACAAACACCCTCTTTCAACAACACAAGGGACGACTCTACACATGGACATCACCAGATGGTCAACACTGAAATCAGGCTGATTATATTCTTTGTAGCCAAAGATGGAGAGGCTCTATACAGTCATCAAAAACAAGACCGGGAGCTGACTGTGGCTCAGATCATGAACTCCTTATTGCCAAATTCAGACTGAAATTGAAGAAAATGGAGAAAACCACTATACCATTCAGGTATGACCTAAATCAAATCCCTTCTGACTATACAGTGGAAATGAGAATTAGATTTAAGGGACTAGATCTGATAGACAGAGTGCCTGATGAACTATGGATGGAGGTTCATGACATTGTACAGGAGACAGGAATCAAGACCATCCCCAGGAAAAAGAAATGTAAAAAAGCAAATGGCTGTCTGGGGAAGCCTTACACATAGCTGTGAAAAGAAAGGGAGCGAAAGGCAATGGAGAAAAGGAAAGATATACCCATTTGAATGCAGAGTTCCAAAGAATAGGAAGGAGAGATAAGAAAGTCTTTCTCAGTGATCAATGCAAAATATAGAGGAAAACAATAAAATGGGAAAGACTAGAGATCTCTTCAAGAAAATTAGAGATACCAAGGGAACATTTTATGTAAAGATAGGCACAATAAAGGACAGAAATGGTATGGACCTAACAGAAGCAGAAGCTATTAAGAAGAGGTGGAAAGAATACACAGAAGAACTGTACAAAAAATATCTTCATGACCCAGATAACTACGGTATAATAACCCAGATAATCTAGGTGTGATCACTCACCTAGAGCCAGATGAGTCTGAGTGAACTCTGGGAGTTGGTGATGGACAGGGAGGCCTGGCGTGCTGCGATTCATGGGGTCACAAAGAGTCGGACACAACTGCGTGACTGAACTGAACTGAACTGAAGTCAAGTGGGCTTTAGAAAGCATCACTATGAATAAAGCTAGTGGAGGTGATGGGATTCTTTTTTTTTTTAATTAATTTTTATTTTTTAGTTTGTTTTGCTTTACAATATTGTATTCGTTTTGCTATACATTGACATGAATCAGCCACGAGTATACATGAACTCCCAACCCCGACCCCCACCTCCCCCCTCCCGCCCCACACCCTCTCTCTGGATTATCCCCGTGCATCAGTCCCTAGCATCCTGCATCCTGCATCAAACCTGAGCTGGCAATTCGTTTCGCTTATGATATCACACATGTTACATTGCCACTCTGCCAACCCATCCCACCCTCTCCCTCTCCCACAGAGTCCAAAAGGCCGTTCTATACATCTGTGTCTCTTTTGCTGTCTTGCGTACAGGTTTATCATTACCATCATTCTAAATTCCATATATATGTGTAAGTATACTGTATTGGTGTTTTTCTTTCTGGCTTACTTCACTCTGTATAATCGGCTCCAGCGTCATCCACCTCATTAGAACTGATTCAAATGTATTCTTTTTAATAGCTGAGTAATACTCCATTGTGTATATGTACCACAGCTTTCTTATCCATTCATCTGCTGATGGACATCTAGGTTGCTTCCATGTCCTGGCTATTATAAACAGTGCCGCAATGAACATTGGGGTACACGTGTCTCTTTCAATTCTGGTTTCCTTGGTGTGTATGCCCAGCAGTGGGATCGCTGGATCATAAGGCAGTTCTATTTGCAATTTTTTAAGGAATCTCCACACTGTTCTCCATAGTGGCTGTACTAATTTGCATTCCCACCAACAGTGTAAGAGGGTTCCCTTTTCTCCACACCCTCTCCAGCATTTATTGCTTGTTGACTTTTGGATCGCAGCCATTCTGACTGGTGTGAAATGGTACCTCATTGTGGTTTTGATTTGCATTTCTCTGATAATGAGTGATGTTGAGCATCTTTTCATGTGTTTGTTAGCCATTCGTATGTCTTCTTTGGAGAAATGTCTATTTAGTTCTTTGGCCCATTTTTTGATTGGGTCATTTATTTTTCTGGAGTTGAGCTGCATAAGCTGCTTGTATATTTTTGAGATTAGTTGTTTGTCAGTTGCTTCATTCAAACTGAACTATTTCAAATCCTGAAAGGTGATGCTGTGAAAGTACTGTACTCAACATGCCAGCAAATTTGGAACACTCAGCAGTGGCCACAGGATGGGAAAAAGTCAGTTTTCATTCCAATCCCAAAGAAAGGCAATGCCAAAAAAATGCTCAAACGACCGCACAATTGCACTCATTTCACATGCTAGTAAAGTAATGCTCAAAATTCTCCAAGCCAGACTTCAGCAATACATGAACCGTGAACTTCCAGATGTTAAAGCTGATTTTAGAAAAGGCAGAGGAACCAGGGATCAAATTGCAATGAAAAACATCTATTCCTGCTTTATTGACTATGCCAAAGCCTTTGACTGTGTGGATCTCAATAAACTGTGGAAAATTCTTCAAGAGATGGGTATACCAGACCACCTGACCTGCCTCTTGAGAAATCTGTATGCAGGTTAGGAAGCAATAGTTAGAACTGGACATGGAACAACAGATTGGTTCCAAATAGGAAAAGGAGTATGTCAAGGCTATATATTGTCACTCTGATTAATTAACTTATATGAAGAGTACTTCATGAGAAACGCTAGGCTGGAGGAAGCACAAGCTGGAATCAAGATTGCTGGGAGAAATATCAATAACCTCTGATATGCAGATGACACCACCCTTATGGTATAAAGTGAAGAAGAACTAAAGAACCTCTTGATGAAAGTGAAAGAGGAGAGTGAAAAAGTTGGCTTAAAACTCAACATTCAGAAAACTAAGATCATGGCATCTGGTCCCATCACTTCATGGCAAATAGATGGGGAACCAGTGGAACCAGTGGCTGACATTATTTTTCCAGGCTCCAAAATCACTGCAGATGATGATTGCAGCCATGAAATTAAAAGATGCTTACTCCTTGGAAGGAAAGTTATGACCAACTTAGACAGCATATTAAAAAGTAGAGACATTACTTTGCCAACAAGGTCCATCTAGTCAAGGCTATGGTTTTTCCTGTGGTCATGTAAGGATGTGAGAGTTGGACTATAAAGAAAGCTGAGCACAGAAGAATTGATGCTTTTAACTGTGGTGTTGGAGAAGACTCTTGAGAGACCCTTGGTCTGCAAGGAGATCCAACCAGTCCATCCTAAAGGGTTTTAGTCCTGGGTGTTCTTTCGAAGGATTGATGTTGAAGCTGAAATTCCAATACTCTAGCCACCTGATACAAAGAGCTGACTCATCTGAAAAGACCATGATGCTGGGAAAGATTGAAGGCAGGAAGAGAAGGGAACAACAGAGGATGAGATGGTCGGATGGCATCACCAACTAAATGGACATGTGTTTGAGTGGACTCTGGGAGTTGGTGATGGACAGGGAGGCCTGGGGTGCTGCGGTTCATGGGGTCGCAAAGAGTTGGACACGACTGAGCGACTGAACTGAACTGAACTGATGCTGAAAGTGAAACTCTGATACTTTTGCCACCTGATGCAAAGAGCTGACTCATAGAAAAGACCCTAATGCTGGGAAAAATTGAGGTCAGGAGGAGAACGGGTGATAGAGTGTGAGATGTTGAATGGTATCACTGACTCAACGAACATGAGTTTGAGCAAACTTTGGGGGATAGTGAAGAACAGGAAATCCGGGCGTGCTGCAGTCCATGAGGTTGTTAAGCGTCAGATATGACTTAGTGATTGAACAACGTGAGAATTTGACAGTTGGTACATTTCAATATTTGTTAAAATTGACTCAGAACCAACATTGTAAAGGCATGAAAGCTAATTATTTTCCTTTTATCTTTTTGTTGTATAAATTTTTTTTTTTTTTTTAGTAAAATTTGGTTTTCCAGTTAGTCAAGGTATGAACCTCTGTTTCATTTTTTGTTTGTTTGTTTCTGTCTCCTATATTAGTTTTCTGTTTATGGTTGTTTTGTTCAGTATACCTCAATGGAAAGGTGGTCCTCTCTACACTGTTCGTATTTATGTTTCTTCTTTCAGAAGCCTAAAATAGTATCTGAAAGATTAGCATTCTCCTCCATTTCAATGTTTACTTTGTAGAATTTAAGAAATGCAGGTTGATGTTGTGTTTGGCTTAACCTTTGGCTGTGTCATGGGGCAGGGCGGGTGGTGGGGGTGTGTGTGGCTGTTTTTCTTGGCAATCCTAGGGTAAAGCCCTTTATTGTTGACAGAGGTATAGGCAGCAGCATTAGCAAAGGCAGTTAGCTGATAGTGTCCTAGTTTCAGCCGTCTGTTCTTAGAGTGGGACCTTAGCATGCCACATAGTAACTGCTTTTCCTCCACACAAGAGATGAGCCAGTGGGCCCATCCATTGTACAGGATATTGGTCTTTCTCCTGAGCACTCTACAGCAGGGGTCCCCAAACTGCGGGTCAGTACCATGTGTACTTGTTAGGAACTGGGTTGCACCACAGAGGGTGAACAGCAGGTGAATGAGTGAAGCTTCATCTGTATTGACAGCTGTTCCTCTTCACTCGCTTGACCACCTGAGCTCCGCCTCCTTTCAGATCAGCAGCAACATTAGATTATCACAAGAGCACGAACCCCAAATGTGCTTCACTCCTTCCTAAACCATACCCCTTGTCCTGTTTGTAAAAAAAAAAACAAAACAAAACTGTCTTCCACGATACCCAAAAGACTGAGGACTGCTACTCTAAAGAAAGGGCCAGTTCCTCGTGAAACACATACTCTGAGTCTAGCATCAGTGGCATTGTGTGCTGGAATCAAGACACATGACTCACAGATAGGTCCAGGTCGGGACGCGTGATCCACGGTCACTTTAAGGTGGGCCCCAGTTCCATACTCCTGTCCTAAATGCCACAGAGTGAAACTTCTGGTGCAGGTCAGTTGAATCTGCAACAGAAGCTTGAGCAGGGATTCATCAAATGCAGCAAAGAGAGGCACAGCTCAAAGCACAAGCTAGTCCACAGGCAGCAGAGCTAGTTAGCAAGCCTAAGCAAGAGGAGAAAGACCTCCCCCAGCATTCCTGACCCCGCCAGCGCTGGTTGATTATCCTGGACATGCCTGCTGGGTCCGTTGTTCTGGTTACCCTGAAGAGGAGAGATGGATCTCCCACCCGATATTTGCTTCAGATGTTAAGACTGATGATACCATACTTGCTTCAAAAAGCTATGCAAAGTTTTGTATGCATATTAAGTTGTTTCAGTTGTGTCCAGCTCTTTGTAACCCTATAGACCAGGACTTAAGTATTTTGAACTTCCTGACATCACTAAGAGAAGGGGCATCTGAGCTTTCTTCTCAGTTTTCCTATATGAGGGCAGGAGGGGAGGGGAAAGGGGAAAACTGGATAAGTGTCAGCAATCAAGCATCAAAAATGGAATCAGACTCTGTTACATGCGTGGGAAAGAGCTGCATGTATATTTCTGAGTGGCCTGTTTTGGTATTAGAGGTATGTATCTTTATGAGGAAATGTTGGGTGTCTCATTTTTGTGTAAATGCTACTTTCACTTTTGTTCAAAACCATACTGAGATAACCTTTCTTGCTTTTTTAACTCTCAAATTTTATATTATCTGATATAGAAATTTGATAATACTGATTTACTAAGTCTGTTATTAGCACTGCAGACTTTAATTACTATTCTGTAAGTCCAGTTCAAAATCATGAATTCCATCTGAATTTTATATTCTCATACAGAATTCATCTGGGAAGTCAGCCAACCAGAATGGGCATGTGCAAATAAGTTTCTCATTTTGGACAGTCATTATAATTTATGACTTATCTATGCCCACTCTATGTAAATAGTTCTTAAAAAGGTCAAACGTAGAATTCCAACAGTGGGCACATTTAGGGAGAATTCTCATAAGTGTTCTCTTTTTCAATTATGTGGATGAACTTGGTCAGCTCTGGCCATGCAGTTTGAAGTTGTGGTTTGGCATCATTCTTCTAGAAGCTGTCTATTGGTATGGATCTTGTACTATACCACACTGATTTTTTTCAATTGTCTTGTACAAATAGAACGCAAATTGAATGAAGGCAGGAATTCTTTTATTGTTTGATTGATTCATTGTTACATCTCAGTGCCTGCTGCTGCTGCTGCTAAGTCGCTTCAGTCGTGTCTGACTCTGTGCGACCCCATAGACGGCAGCCCGCCAGGCTCCCCTGTCCCTGGGATTCTCCAGGCAAGAACACTGGAGTGGGTTGCCATTTCCTTCTCCACTTCAGTGCCTAGAACCATGCAATAATAGCTGCTGAATGAATATTTATAATTGAGTTCCTTGGTAAGCACTCTGTCCCTCTTTGATAATTAAAAATGCTTAATTGTGATTTTGGTAAATTATAAGCTCAGTTTCAAGTTGAACATCATGGTGTTCCTCAAACCAAGAGTACAATGGTAATTAAAAAAATATATATGGAAAGTACTTTTTTGGTGATTGTTTAAACTTATATATATTAAGACAGGGTAGAAGGACTCATAGGTAGAACTATTTGTTGAGCATATAGAAGTGTATGTATTAATTATGTTTATTTGGCACTTTTGACTTTGAGGATTTAGAAATCTTACATGAGCCCAAGGATAGGATGTATATTATAGTCAATCTTTTGGGGAACTAGATTACAAGATTCTTGCTTTAGATTGTCTTTCCTTTTCAGGAAAGGACATGATCTTTTCTTATGGTTTTTTAGTTGCCATTTTCTCATATAACTGGCAGGATTGTGCAGTGGATAAGTATAAGAAATATGGATTCAGATACTCATGTTCTATAACTAATTCTGGTTTTACACAAATATTTGACTTTGGGCAAATTACTTGCCCTCTCTGTAACTCAGTTTGCTACTCTGTAAATTGTGACTAAAAAGAATATCTATTACATAGGGTTATCATTAAGACTGGAGAAGGCAATGGCACCCCACTCCAGTACGCTTGCCTGGAAAATTCCATGGACGGAGGAGCCTGGTGTTGGACACGACTGAACAACTTCACTTTCACTTTTCGCTTTCCTGCACTGGAGAAGGAAATGGCAACCCACTCCAGTGTTCTTGCCTGGAGAATCCCAGGGACCGGGGGAGCCTGGTGGGCTGCCGTCTATGGGGTCACAAGAGTCGGACACGACTGAGTGACTTAGCAGCAGCATTAGGATTACATGAGATGATGTGTGTAACATATTTAGCATACTTTTGGGCATATAGGATAAGCACTCAGTTGAGTTCAGTTCAGTCATTCAGTTGTGTCTGACTCTTTGCAATCCCATGGACTGCAGCATGCCAGGCTTCCCTGTCCATCACCAACTCCCGAAGCCTACTCAAATTCACATCCATTGAGTTGTTTCAGTTCAGTTCAGTTCAGTTGCTCAGTCGTGTCTGACTCTTTGCGATGCCATTCAAACATCTCATCTTCTGTTGTCCCCTTCTCCTTCTGACTTCAATCTTTCACAACTTCATAGTCTTTTCCAATGAGTTGGTTCTTTGCATTAAAAGGACAAGGTATTGGATTTTCAGCTTCAGCACCAGTCCTTCCAATGAATATTCAGGACTAATTTCCTTTAGGATGGACTGGTTGGATCTCCTTCCAGTCCAAGTGACTCTCAAGAGTCTTCTCCAACACCACAGTTCAAAAGCATCAGTTCTTCTGTGCTCAGATTTCTTTATAGTCCAACTCTCTCATCCATACATGACTACTGGAAAAACTGTATATTTGACTAGATGAACCTGTGTTGGTAAAGTAATGTCTCTGCTTTTTAATATGCTGTCTAGGGTCATAACTTTTCTACAAAGGAACAAGCATCTTTTAATTTCATGGCTGAGTTACCATCTGCAGTGATTTTGGAGCCCCCCCCCAAAATAAAGTCTGCCACTGTTTCCATTGTTTCCCCATCTATTTCCCATGAAGTGATGGGACCAGATGCCATGATCTTAGTTTTCTGAATGTTGAGTTTTAAGCCAACTTCTTCACTCTTCTCTTACACTTTCATCAAGAGGCTCTTTAGCTCTTCTTCACTTTCTGCCATAAGGATGGTGTCATCTGTGTATCTGAGATTATTGATATTTTTCCTGGAAATCTTGATACCAGGTTGTGCTTCATCCAGCCCAGCATTTCTCATGATGTACTCTGCATATAAGTAAATAAGCACAGTGACAAGATATAGCCTTGATGTACTCCTTCCCAGTTTGGAACCATTCTGTTGTTCCATGTCCAGTTCTAACTGTTGCTTCCTGTCCTGCATACAGATTTCCCAGGAGACAGGTCAGGCGGTCTGGTATTCCCATCTCTTGAAGAATTTTCCACAGTTTGTTGTGATCCACATAGTCAAAGGCTTTGGTGTAGTCAATAAAGCCAAAGTAGATGTTATTCTGGAACTCTTGCTTTTTCGATGATCCAACAGTTGTTGGCAATTTTATCTCTGGTTCCTCTGCCTTTTCTAAATCCAGCTTGAACATCTGAAAGTTCACGGTTCACATAGTTTTGTACTGTTGAAGCCTGGCTTGGAGGATTTTGAGCATTACTTTACTAGCATGTGAGATGAATGCAATTGTGCAGTAGTTTGAGTATTCTTTGACATTGCCTTTCTTTGGAATTGGAATGAAAACTGACCTTTTCCAGTCCTGTGGCTACTGCTGAGTTTTCCAAATTTGCTGGCATATTGAGTGCAGCACTTTCACAGCATCATCTTTTAGGATTTGAAATAGCTCAACTGGAATTCCATCACCTCAACTAGCTTTGTTCGTAGTGATGCTTCCTAAGGCCCACTTGACTTTGCATTCCAGGATGTCTGGCTCTAGGTGAGTGATCACACCATTGTGGTTATCTGGGTCGTGAAGATCTTTTTTGTATAGTTCTTCTGTATATTCTTGCCACTTCTTTTTACTAGCTTCTGCTTCTGTTAGGTCCATACCATTTCTGTCCTTTATTATGCCTATGTTTGCATGAAATGTTCCCTTGGTATCTCTAATTTTCTTGAAGAGATTTCTAGTCTTTCCCATTTTATTGTTTTCTTCTATTTCTTTGCAATGATCACTGAGGAAGGCTTTCTTATCTCTCTGTGCTCTTCTTTGGAACTCTGCATTCAAATGCGTGTATCTTTCATTTTCTCTCTTGCCTTTGGCTTCTCTTCATTCCATCTGTTTGTAAGGCCTCCTCAGACACCATTTTGCCTGTTTGCATTTCTTTTTCTTGGGGATGATCTTGATCCCTGACTCCTGTACAATGTCACAAACCTCCGTCCATAGTTCTTCAGGCACTCTGTCTATCAGATCTAACCCCTTAAATCTATTTGTCACTTCTACTGTATAATCATAAGAGATTTGATATAGGTCATACCCCAATGGTCTGGTGGTTTACCCTACTTTCTTCAATTTAAGTATGAATTTGGCAATAAGGAGTTCATGATCTAAGCCACAATCACCTCCCAGTCCTGTTTTTGCTGACTGTATAAAGCTTCTCCATCTTTGGCTCCAAAGAATATAATCAATCTGATTTCAGTGTTGGCCATCTGATGATGTCCATGTGTCTCTACAGGTCTTCTCTTGTGTTGTTAGAAGAGGGTGTTTGCTATAATCAGTGAGTTCTCTTGGCAGAACTCTATTAGCCTTTGCCCTGCTTCATTCTGTACTCCAAGGCCAAATTTACCTGTTACTTCAGGTGTTTCTTGACTTCCTACTTTTGCATTCCAATCCCCTATAATGAAAAGGACATCTTTTTTGGTTGTTAATTTTAAAAGGTCTTGTAGGTCTTCATAGAACCATTCAACTTCAGCTTCTTCAGCGTTACTGCTCAGGAATAGATTTGGATTACTGTGATATTGAATGGTTTGCCTTGGGAATGAACAGAGATCATTCTGTCATTTTTGAGATTGCATCCAAGTACTGCATTTCAGACTCTTTTGTTGACTATGATGGCTACTCTATTTCTTCTAAGGGATTTCTGCCCACAGTAGTAGATATAATGGTCATCTGAGTTAAATTCACCCATTCCAGTCCATTTCAGTTCGCTGATTCCTAAAATGTCAATGTTCATTCTTGCCATCTCCTGTTTGACCAGTTCCAGTTTGCCTTGATTTATGGACCTAACATTCCAGGTTCCTGTGCAATATTGCTTGTTACAGTATCAGACTTTGTTTCTATCACCAGTCACATGTACAACTTGGTGCTGTTTTTGCTTTGGCTCCTCTCTTCATTCTTTCTGGAGTTATTTCTCCACTGCTCTCCAGTAGCATATTGGGCACCTACTGACCTGGGGAGTTCATTTTTCAGTGTCCTATCTTTTTGCCTTTTCATACTGTTCATGGGGTTCCCAAGGTAAAAATACTGAAGTGGCTTTCCATTCCCTTCTCCAGTGGGCCACATTTTGTCAGAACTCTCCACCATGACCTGTCTGTCTTGGGTGTCCTTACACGGCATGGCTAATAGTTTCATTGAGCTAGACAAGGCCTTGTGATCAGTTTGGTTAGTTCACTGTGATTGTGGTTTTCAGTCTGTCTGCCCTTTGATGGCAGAGAAGACAATGGCACCCCACTCCAGTACTCTTGCTGGGCTGCAGTCCATGGGGTCGCTAAGAGTCGGACACGACTGAGTGACTTCACTTTCACTTTTCACTTTCATGCATTGGAGAAGGAAATGGCAACCCACTCCAGTGTTCTTGTCTGGAGAGTCCCAGGAACTGGGAAGCCTGGTGGACTGCTGTCTATGGGGTCACACAGAGTTGGACATAACTGAAGCAACTTAGTAGCAGCAGCAGCCCTCTGATGGATAAGGATAAGAGGTTTATGGAAGCTTCCTGATGGGAGAGACTGACTTAGGGGGAAACTGGGTCTTATTCTGATCAAGTGGGGGGTGCCATGTTCAGTAAATCTTTAATCCAATTTTCTGTTGATGGGCAGGCCTGTGTTCCTTCCCTGTAGTCTGACCTGAGGCCAAACTATGATGGAGGTAATGAAGATAATAGGGACCTCCTTCAAAATTCCCATGCACACATGACTGCACTCAGTGACTAACCCTCAAGCAGGCCACCACCAACCCATGCCTCTGCCAGAGACTCCTGGACACTCATGGTTCTGTCTAGGTCAGTTTCTTGTGGATTCACTGCTCCTTTTTCCTGGGTCCTGGTGCACACAAGATTTTGTTTGTGCCCTCTAAGAGTCTGTTTCCCCCAGTCCCGTGTAAGTTCTGGTGGTTCTATGGTGGGGTTAATGCGACCTCCTCCAAGAAGGCTTGTGCTGTACTCAGGTCTGCTGCACCCAGAGCCCTTGCCCCTGTGGCAGGCCACTGCTGACCCTTATCTTCACAAGAGCCACTCAGACACAGTTCTGGCTCAGTCTCTGTGGGTTGGGTGTGCGTTTTGTGCCCTTCCCAGGTCTGAGCAGCTCAGGTGACCAGGTTCTTGGTGAGCACACTGTCTCAGGTGGGCCATGGGTCTTAATCACCTCCCTGGTTCAGGCTGCGCAGTTTCCTGGGTGTGTCAAGAGAGCACCATCTCAGGTGAACTGTATGTCTCTTCTAGAGAGCTGATCTCAGACTGTGACCCTCCTGGCGGATGTCAACCATCCAGGTCTCAGGAAGACCTGGTTAGCAGCTGGGAGCCTGCTCACAGTGTGGTGGAAGGCGCCATCTCTGTGGCTGAGATTGCAGCAGCCTGTTGCCTTCTGGCTCTGGCTGTAGGAAGCCTGCCTCTCTGCCTCCACGCGGGGAGGGGCCAGTATGAAGCTCTCCTTTCCTATTTGGTCAATCCTTTGTTCTGTGAGCGGGTTAGAACCTATCAAGGGAAAGTTCTCTTTCTGCAATTAGGTGTGTATTCCATGGGTTTTTTTGTTTTGTTTTGTTTCTTTGTTTTATGTTGCCTTCTGAGATTCGAAAACTCCCCACAGACCTGCCTGTGAGAGGGCTTCCAACTGTGTGGAAACTTTTTCACAACTCCCTCTGCAGGACAGGTCTCCATCCCTAACTCTTTTGTCTCCCTTTGTGTCTTTTATATTTTGTCCTGCCTCCTACTACATTTTAATTTTAACTGATGTGTATTGTTATAGTAGCATGTGCTTTCTTCTTACACTTCCATAGCCTCATTTTAAAGCACAACTTATTCTTTCATTTAATTTGCACAGTCTCTTAATTTTCCTGTTTCAAATTTCAAGGAAAAATATAGTTGACCCAAATCACAATTTTGAGCCAGAACACAAGAGGTTTGATGTAGCTCTCTATCCTAGGTCAGCCCAGTCCGTCAGCTGTGATGGCAGGGTTGGCCCAAAAAGGTGCAGAATATGGCTGCTTAGACAGCATGGACCCAAGGACCAACATAGGTAGTTTAGTCACACATATGCCATTGTATACATCTACAAATACTCATGTATATGTGCTGCTTGTTTTTAAATAATTGCCTGGATAAAATATATAATATCAATTAAACCATTTTATAGGCTTCCCTGGTGGCTCAGAGGTTAAAGCGTCTGCCTCCAATGCGGGAGACCCAGGTTTGATCCCTGGGTTGGGAAGATCCTCTGGAGAAGGAAATGGCAATCCACTCCAGTATTCTTGCCTGGAGAATCCCATGGACTGAGAAGCCTAGAAGGTTACAGTCCACGGGGTCGCAAAGAGTCGGACACGACTGAGCGACTTCACCACCACCACCACAAACCATTTTATTGATGGAAATTATGATTATTTAATGATGTAAAATATATTTATACAATTGATTTATATTTTAAAAATTGAGTTTTTTTCCACATTTGGGAATACTTAATCCATTTGATTTTTAAAATATTTCAAAATTGAAATAATATTTGTATTAATAGAGGTTGAGACTTATTTAGGAATATTTTTATATTTATTTATGCAACTAATTCATTGACATACAGATTTTAACAAATAAAACATAATTGAAAAGAGATTAAATGTGGCTTAAGATAAAGAGGGTGTGAATATTTTAGATTTGTTTTGCCAATTCAGGCTAATGTTGTTGTCTTTAACTGTTGTGTCTTTGATAAAATACATTTTTATGGCAATTTTATTCTGTTTGTATTTGCCAGCTGAATATTTCCATATATTTGTAGCTTAGGGTAACATTTCATAGTACCAGGACTATACTTTAATTTGAACTAAAATTATCTCAGGACAAGTAAAGGAGATCTTCTCTTGTACTTTTCTAGTTCTATTCATCTGGATAACATATTATTGGATTTAATTATCCAGTCCAGATATCTATCTATAATGTGGAAAAAAAAACACACTAGAAATCTTCAACTAGGATGTTATGAGAATGATGATAAAATTTGTTGAGAATGTCAAAACAATTTTCCTAATGAGATCAACATATAATTGAATATAAAGAAGTAAATAGATTCCGGCAGTTATCTCCACTTCCTCCCTATTAAGGAGCTAGTGATAATCTTTAACCATTGACTGAGAGAGTCCTTGTATTGGACCTAATTGTAACTTTCCTGGGTACCATGTAGTAGTTGTTTTTTTCTGTACAGTTTCTACCCTGCAAAGATATCTTTTTTGCTCTTGCTAATTTAAGCAGAAGAATTCAGTAAAAGGGCATTAGGTGGTTTATCTTCTGGATGACTGGAGGACCAGTCAAGAACCAAGGGTGATGAGCAGAGGCAAAAAGCCAAAGAAAGAGGTGTTTCTGGACTCTGGTGCTTCTGAACACCTGCTATCACTGCCCTCTCTCGTTTCCAGTACTGCCCAGCAATAATCTCCATCTGATGCATAGCTCTGAATTACTTCCTTGTGATGACTGTGCTTAGATCACTGACCACATTCCATCTTACAGGAGGCAGGCAAAATAAATATTTTCCCCCTTTCCACTTTAGTAGGGAAAATGTTGGACCCATTTTCTTCTCCAGGGATCTTCCAGACCCAGGGGTCGAACCTACATCTCCTACAGTATAGGCAGATTCTTTTCCACTGAACCACTAGGGAAACCCCAAAGTTTAGATTGGATTGGCCAAGAAGTTCCATCGGCTTTTTCTGTAACACAGAAAAACTTTTTGGCCAACCCAGTAGATATGCATAAGTGAATAGAACAACATGCATGTCAGGTTTTTACCCAATTTTTTTTGAATGAACATGAGTAAGGCAAGCTTTGAAGTGTCTCCCATTGCGTTACTTACAAGGACAGGCTCATGCAGTTGACTTTGGAGTGATATGTTGTGCAGTAAGAAACTTGATAAGTCATTTTGGCTAAATTTCTCTACCGAGTTTTTTTTTACCCTGTCTTTTCAACTTTGGTTTATGCGATAGTTTAGATAAAATGATTGTCACAAAGTCTTTAAATTTATCTGAAATAAATGCAAATTCTTTGTGCAATAACAGTATCTCATTATCCATATACAATAGATTATCAATGTTCTAGACTTTTCCTTGCAGTGTGAACGCTGCAGGCAGTTGGTGTCTCCCTGTCCCCTGTTCCTCAGTGGGGCTATCCCAGCAGAGCTAGCCAAGGTCTGCTTTTAAGGCAAGGAAAGGGAGAACTTTCTTAAACATGTTCAATCGAGAAGAAAGTGGTACAAAATGCTAATCCTTAGGCATATCAAATTGTTCCTTCACAAGTACCTTATGTTACCAGATAATGAAGATACAGCTGAATCTATGACCATATTCAAAGGTTATAGAGAGCCTGGAGATTAAGACAGAAATAAATTAGGTAAAATAAATAAAAAGAGAGATATTTGCCTTGATCCAAACATTAGAATCCTAGATAGAAATGCTATAACAAATACAATATACTAGGCTGAAAATGTCACTAGAAGAAACATTAACTACTGTTTTTTATTCAGAAGTAATTGTAAAATTTTGAACTAGCTTTTCTAACTTTAAACTCAAATGAAGTTTAATATGTATACATACGTTTGCTTCGAAATACTAACCAGTTAATTATATGATCATTGTATATAAAAGAAGAAAATAAAACATTCCTCTGTCACTTTTAATATGTTAAGACATATTAAAACTTAAGGAGGATTCATGGCACCACTGTCTTTTCTTCCCTCACTCCACCCATCCACTTATCAAAATGTTATTACTTTCAGAAAGAGAGTGGATATAATTCATGATTCATATCTTCTTTTGAAATCATATTACTCCTATAATGATCTTATATTTTTCCACATTACCCATTGTTCAGTTAAAAAACATATAGGTTCAAAAAGTTAGTATCTTGTGAAACTTGAATTTTTGTTTTTGTTCTTTTTATTTAACTGTGGATGAAACATTCGACTTGAGTAGCTCTTATAAGTGGGGCTTCCCAGGTGGTGCTAGTGGTAAAGAATCCGCCTGCCAATAAGGAGACTCAAGAGATGCAGGTTCTATCCCAGGGTCTGGAAGATCCCCTACAGTAGGAAATGGCAACCCACTCAAGTTTTCTTTTCTGGAAAATGCCATGGACAGAGGAGCCTGGCTGGCTACTGCCCCTGTCCATGGGGCTGTAGACAGCTGGACATGACTAAACGCACACACAGCTCTTGCAAGTGATGGCTAAATACAGATTGGCTTTCTAATGGTGCTTTTTGAACTCTATTTTTTGTTGTGACATTTCAACTAATCATGAAATATCATAGATGAAATTAGGGCAAACTAAATGTATATGGCATAACATTTTATTTTGTCATGAGTCATATTAAAATACCTTTTTGTTTGATTCAGTTCAGTTCAGTCATTCAGTCGTGTCTGACTCTTTGTGACCCCATGAACCGCAGCACACCAAGCCTCCCTGTCCATCGCCAACTCCCACAGTTCACCCAAACCCATGTGCATTGAGTTGGTGATGCCATCCAACCATCTCATCCTCTGTTGTCCCCTTCTCTTCCTGCCTTCAATCTTTCCCAGCATCAGGGTCTTTTCAAATGCGTCAGCTCTTCTCATGAGGTGACCAAAGTATTGGAGTTTCAGCTTTAGCATCAGTCTTTCCAATGAACACCCAGGACTAATCTTCAGAATGGACTGGTTGGATCTCCTTGCAGTCCAAGGGACTCTCAAGGGTCTTCTCCAACACCACAGTTCAATAGCATCAGTTCTTCTGCGCTCAGCTTTCTTTATAGTCCAACTCTCACATCCTGACATGACCACTGGAAAAACCATAGCCTTGACTACACAGACCTTTGTTGGCAAAGTAATGTCTCTGCTTTTCAGTATGCTGTCTAGGTTGGTCATAACTTTCCTTTCAAGGAGTAAGCATCTTTTAATTTCATGGCTGCAGTTACCATCTGCAGTGATTTGGGAGCCCAGAAAAATAAAGTCAGCCACTGTTTCCACTGCTTCCCCATCTATTTGCCATGAAGTGATGATTACACATTTTTAAAACAGGTGTTTGTTGGCATTTATGTAGTGTACATTTTAAAATAGTTTTTTCTGTGCAACTTAGTATATCATAATTTATTTAGATTGAATAAAGATGATAAGATTTCTAAACATAAGCTTTGCAGAAGTATGTGCAGGTTTATGCTATAGGATTAGGAGATACACTGTTGTTCATATATGTACTTCTGAAAAAATATTAAGCAATTAATTATTTTTAAAAGCACTTAGCAGAGAACTCTGTCTGTAGATGATTTTAAGTAGATGTTTATTGCCTTCTCCTAACTTCATTTCATAATCTATCGGTAACACTGCTGCTGATGCTAAGTCACTTCAGTCGTGTCCAACTCTGTGTGACACAATAGACAGCAGTCCACCAGGCTCCCCCATCCCTGGGATTCTCCAGGCAAGAACACTGGAATGGGTTGCCATTTCCTTCTCCAATGCACGAAAGTGAAAAGTGAAAGTGAAGTCGCTCAGTCGTGTCTGGCTCTTAGTGACAGCATGGACTGCAGCCCACCAGGCTCCTCCGTCCATGGGATTTTCCAGGCAAGAGTACTGGAGTGGGGTGCCATAGCCTTCTCTGATGGGTTACACTAGCAGGTAATTAAAACAATTTGAATGCAAGAAAATAAATATTCTACTTAAAGAATATAAAATCTTTTTTCTATGAAATAATTATCTAAAGAAAAAAATCTTCAAATTGTCTCCTAATTTAATTATTATTAAAGAAAATACTTTTTTCTAAAAGGTTAAGGATTATTTGGTTAAACCTGCGGCAATCTTTGTAATAACCACAAGACAATATTACTGTATATTACTACATTTCCTAACATTGCAGACATTATTCTTATACTTGGAGGAGGAAATAGCAATCCACTCCAGGAGTCTTGCCTGAAAAATTCCATCGACCAAGGAGCCTGACGGGCTACAGTCATGGAGTTGCAAGAGTCAGGCACAACTGAATGACTAAGCACACACATTGTTCTTATAAGAGACATACTTTTAAAATACACACTTTAAGAAATTAATTAAAAGAATAAATTAAGGGAACATTTGATCTCATGTGAATTTATGATTTATTCTGCTGGAATAAATGGGTTGTGATATGAGTTTGTGTTGGTCATATCTCAAGTATCCTCCATTTCTTTGTTTAATATCAAGAAATATGTTACTAAATGAAATGAATAGCTGTTTACATTTTTGATTCCTTAAAGTTTTGGTTTAGTTTTAAAATTAATTTTCATTGGACTATCAGTCATTTCAGTTGCTCAGTCATGTCCAACTCTTTGCAGTCCCAAGGATTGCAGCATGCCAGGCTTCCCTGTTCATCCCCAACTCCTGAAGCTTGCTCAAACTCATGTCCATCGAGTTGGTGATACCATCTAATCATCTCATCCCCTTTTGTCCCCATTCTCCTCCTGCCTTCAATCTTGCCTGGCATCTTTTTCAATCAGTCAGTTTTTCGCATCAGATAGCCAAAATATAGTTGCAGTATAGTTGCTTTAAAATATTGTGTTTTTACTGTACTGCAAAGTAAATCAGCTATAGGTATACATATATTCCATCTTTTTTGGATTTCTTTCCCATTTAGGTCACCACTGTGCATTAAGTAGAGTTCTCTGTGCTACACAGTACTTCTCATTCAGTTCAGTTCAGTTCAGTCACTCAGTCGTGTCTGACTCTTTGCAACCCCATGAATCGCAGCACACCAGGCCTCCCTGTCCATCACCAACTCCCGGAGTTCACTCAGACTCACGCCCATCGAGTCCGTGATGCCATCCAGCCATCTCATCCTCAGTCGTCCCCTTCTCCTCCTGCCCCCAATCCCTCCCAGCATCAGAGTCTTTTCCAGTGAGTCAACTCTTCGCATGAGGTGGCCAAAGTACTGGAGCTTCAGCTTTAGCATCATTCCTTCCAAAGAAATCCCAGGGCTGATCTCCTTTAGAACGGACTGGTTGGATCTCCTTGCAGTCCAAGGGACTCTCAAGAGTCTTCTCCAACACCACAGTTCAAAAGCATCCATTCTTCAGCACTCAGCCTTCTTCACAGTCCACTCTCACATCCATACATGACCACAGGAACAACCATAGCCTTGACTAGATGGACCTTAGTTGGCAAAGTAATGTCGCTACTTTTGAATATGCTATCTAGGTTGGTCATAACTTTTCTTCCAAGGAGTAAGCGTCTTTTAATTTCATGGCTGCAGTCACCATCTGCAGTGATTTTGGAGCCTCAAAAAATAAAGTCTGACACTGTTTCTACTGTTTCCCCATCTATTTCCCATGAAGTGATGGGGCCAGATGCCATGATCTTCGTTTTCTGAATGTTGAGCTTTAAGCCAACTTTAAGCCAACAGTACTTCTCACTTGTTATTTATTTTATGCATATTATCAAAAGTGTATATCTGTCAGTCCGAATCTCCCAATTCCTCTCACCACCTTGGTATCCATATATTTGTTCTCTCCGTCTGTGTCTACATCATTTTTCTAGATTCCACGTATGTGCTTCCCAGGTGGCTAATGCAGGAGACATAAGAGAAGTGGGTTCAGTCCCTGGGTTGGGAAGATCCCCTGGAGAAGGAAATGGCAACCCACTCCAGTATTCTTGCTTAGGAAATCCCGTGGACAAAGGAGTCTAGTGGCTAAGGTCCATAGCGTCTCAAAGAGTTGGACACTCATGGAGCAACTTAGTCTATGATATTTATTTTTCTCTTTCTGACTTCACTGTTTGATGCTGAGTCTATCTGCGCTGTGCTTTACTTTAGAATTTAAAAAGATTTGACTGTGCAAGATAGGATGTGTGCTAATTGTGCCTGCAGCAAGAGGCTAAGCAGAGGAATCTGTCCTGCAAACCTGGGGTGGAAAGAGGGCGTGAAGAAGACAAGGAACATGGCTTTAGTTTTGCGTGCGTGTGTGCGTGTGTGTGTGTGTGTGAAGTAGAGAAGTAGAAAGAAGTTGGCAGGGACAGAAGGATGTATGGATAAAAAGAAAGGGTGGTAAGCCTTATCTCTGGGGCTTTGTGTGACGATAAATAAGCATGTTTCTACCAGGAGAGTTGGCTTAAAGCCCTGGGAAAAACTGCTTCCTCTGTACTAATCTCTGCTTCAGAGTTTATGGTTAATTATTTTTACAAATCATTTCCCTCTTGCCCTCTTCACTCCAATTCAGTTGCTAAGTGACTGGAAGATAAAGTGACCTCTGAATTTATTCTTCTCATTACATTGTTAGAATTTTTTCCGCATCACTTAAAGGATGGATTTGTTCGTTGTAAGTTCAACACCTCTCAAAGATTCAAGTTGACATTTCACCTAATTAATAGCCCCTGTTGGCCTAGTTATTCTGCGGATGCATAATTAAGGCAATAATGCTACTTGTTCAGTGGAATTGGATTTTATTTTGCCTTTTAAATGGATTGCCCAAAGGTTTATTGCTTTTTCTGCCTTAACGCATATTATTATGCCCATATGTGTTAAAATAAAGATCCTTAGAAAATTTTTTTTAATTACTCTAATAGAAAATTTTGAACTCTGAGGATTTAAAAAAGAACATATATATGTACAGTATTTTAATTTAATGGGAACTCATTAAAGACACTAATTTTTACCTTTTACCTTTTGAATTGTTCACTTTCGTACTTGGAATCCTCTCTGTAGCACCTGATAGAGTGGATACTGGATGTATACATATATTGTTCATTGACTTCATGTGCTAAGAATCCAAATTTTCCTTTTAAAGTGAAGTTAGTATAAAAATGGTTATACATATCATAAGTATGTATTCTGACTAAAAACCAAAATAAAACTATAGACATTGTTTCTATTTTTACTCTTTTGGACTTGTAGTCTGTATGTATTTATCCTCTGTGATGTGAAATGTTATTTACTTATCTAATCAAATGTATATATAAAGATCCATAGTTAATTCTTACTATATAAAAAACATTCTGCACCATGCTTTACAAATATTGTTAATGTGGAATCACTAAGGGAAAAAAATCATCTTTTCCCTTACCTGAGGCTTCGCTGGTAGCTCAGAAGGTAAGGAATCTGCCTGCAATGCAGGATTCAATCCCTGGGTTGGGGAGATGCCTAGGAGAAGGAATGGCTACCCACTCCAGTATTCTTGCCTGGAGGATTCCATGGACAGAGGCGCCTGGCAGGCTGCAGTCCATGGAATTTCAGAGTCAGACACAACTTTCTTTTCCCTTTACCTCAGGTAACTATTTAGAAAAAAAGACCACATGTAACTCACACGTGTACACACACACACAAACCTACAAATGACTATGAGTGAATGGAGCATGCAGATGTCAGATGCTGAGTTTTCTGTGAATGTGATGATGGCTGTGGTGGTGGGAGGTACATAGGGTTTCTTGCAGTAACTGAGGAGCCGAGCTTTACATTTCTTGATATTTAGTTAGAAAATGTCATGACAAAAAAGATATAACCAGGCAAAAAAAAAAAAAATAGTAGTGTAGATCTCACACCTAGACCAAGTAAGTTTTGTGATAATGAGATCTGAAATGGAGGTATCTGTTAAACCCACTGGAACCAGTTCAAGAAATATTTTATTAGATTTATAAATTATAAGGATGATGAAAAATCTTGTTTCTCTGTGTTAATGTAATTGTATATGGGATATTCTAGAAAAATAAGTAAAACACTTATGTCTGGGTGCAAGCCCCATATACATGAATTTTAGGAGCATTTAGAATAGGACAAAAAATCAGTTGCTCAGAGGCTATTTTTGTTGTTGTTTAGCCAGGTCCAACTCTTTTGCGACCCTGTGGACTGTAGCCTGCCAGGCTCCTCCATCCACGGAATTCTCCAGGCAAGAATACTGGAGGGGGGTTGCTATTTCCTTCTCCAGGGGATCTTTCCAACATAGGGATCAAACCCACATCTCCTACCTTGGCAGGTGTGTTTTTTACCATTGAGCCATCTCAGAAGCCTCAGAGGCCATCACTGGTATATTTAAAATGTTTGCCAGCCAACATTTTGAGGACTCTTAACCTGCATTTACTGCATAGCATTTGGGACATTTGGGTTAGAGTCCTTATTGCCTCGCTGATGAGGTATATGAATTTGGAAGATTTAGTAACTGTTTACCATTAGGCCTTAGCTTCTCATCTGTGAAAAGAAGTTGCTTAGATTATTGCTCTGTTTTATTTTGCTTCAAAAGCTTTACACCTGTTATTTTATCATATCCTGTAATAACATTTTTCTTTATTAAAAAGAGGTAGTCTTCATTGTAGAAACTGGAAAATACATAAAAGCACAAAGCACATTTCTAGCTCTGTAAAGTTATATTCATATCTATCCATATCCATTTAGTTTTTAAAAGATTGAAGTTGTTGCTGTCACCAAATAGTGTCTGACTTTTTGCGACCCCATGGACTATAGCCCACCAGGTTCCTCTGTTCATGGGATTTCTGAGGCAAGAATACTGGAGTGGGTTGCCTTTTCCTCCTACAGGGGATCTTCCCCACCCAGGAATCAAACCTTTGTCTCCAGCATTGGCAGGCATATTATTTACCACTGGGCCACCAGGGATGCCTAAAAGACTGAGGACATATTGTCATATATTTCTGTTATGTTTTTACACTTTATAATATATTGTGAACATTCATCCATCTTATAATTTATAAATGCTTAAATGGAATTATGATATATGCTTTTACAGTAATTATTTTATTAACCCATTTTACTGAACACTTTATTTTGCAATTATTTTAATATATATAGTGCTGTGGTGAACATTCTTAGAGATTAATACTTGTAAGATATTTGATTATATCTATAGCACAAATTCTTAGGTACAGAATTAATTGTCTTAAATGCATTATTAAGCAATTGAATACCTGTCGTCAAGCTACCCCCATAGTGAATGGATATTTATTTGCAACACCTATTGATTCACTCAACAAGTGTTTGTTTAGTGCTTATTTTATATTGGGTAAACATGAGCAAAGTATTGAGAACAATGAATGTTTGGGAGGAGGGGAGCAGGGTAGCTCTGTTTCTTTGCATTTAATATTGTTTCATAAAAAAAAAAATCCTCAATTTGGTGAGCAAAGAGTGAAAAGTGAAAGTGTTAGTCACTCAGTTTGTGTTTTGACTTTTTGAGATTCCCATGGACTGCGCCTGCTAGGCTCCTCTATCCATGAGATTCTCCAGGCAAAAATACTGGAGTGGGTAAACATTCCTTTTTTCCAGAGGATCTTCCCATCTCAGAGATGAACCTAGGTCTCCTGCTTTGCAGGCAGATTCTTTATGATCTGAGCCACCAGGGAAGCCCTTGGGGAATAAAATGGTGTCTTATTTTTTATTTCTTCACTATGAAGATCAAAACCCTTTGAAAAATTACTTTGGTAGCCATTTTTGTATTGGGATTTTCTGTTGGACTTACTACCTTGCTTGGTGTCTGTATCTCTCTTTGGTGAAGGAGGAAGATGATCTCCAGTGTTATTTAGTTCTCTTTCGACTGATTGCCAGTCATACCATGTCTTGTCATCAAAATTAGAATTTTTCTTATCAACATTAGAGCACTTCTCTTTCTATTATATGTTGGTGATAAACTGATCTCTTTTGTTTGTATGTTTTATTGTTCTCATTATGTTACTATAGTGTGTTTTAATTGGTTTATTTCTAAAACATCATTTTTCCTACCCACTTTATTTTATGCCCATCAGTCTTCCTTCAGTCCAATCATTATTTTCAGGGGATTCTGACTCCTTTCTCTAATTGTTTTTAAGATTTTATCACTGTGTTGGCTGTTCTACAGTTGGTCATGATATTTTTAGGCATGGATTTATCCTTATCTATCCTGCTAAGCACTTCACTATGTTTTTCAGTTTTTAAGAATTAAATTTAGGTTATTACTTCATTATTATTTCAGATATTGCCCCTTTGCATTTTCTATTTATTTGCTTTGTTCTTTCTGGAACTCCCATTATATTTATTTTTGATCTTGTATTGCATATGTCTCTCAATCTTTCATATTTTTCATCTCTTTATTATTCTGTCACAAATTTTTGTGAATGTCCTACCGGTTCATTAGATCAACTGTTTCAATTTAACCTGTTTAATCTATAAGGCTTTTAATTTAAAAGCTACGTTTTTCACAATTTCTATTTAGTTCATTTTCAAATGTATCCATTTTTCTTTTATCACATCAGTAGCTTATTTCTTATGACATTTATTTTGAATCTTTAATTATTTTGCTCATTCCTACATATGGTCTCTCTGTTTTTTTCTGTCATGTCTGAAATTCTTGTGGTGGTAATATTTCTTTTATAGTATCTGACAATTCTGACTTGTGATGTTTGCTTTCCTCCTGATATTTATAGAAAATATATGATTCATCTTTTAGTGTTTTTTTTTTTCTGTATCATTTTCAGTACCTGGTAACTTCCAGTGGTGTGTTAGTAAATGTTTAATTATAAGCTCTCTGAGAAAAAGTGCTCAAGTTTGTAGCATATCCCCAGCATAGCCAATTTTAAACAACTGAAGTAGTGTCATTGAGCATGGAGGTGGGAAGAGACGTGCACACTCAGATTTTGTAAGCTTATTAACTTCAACATCACTGGCAGTTTTCCTTTTTTACTACAAATTCAGCTGTCTGTTAATTTTTTGTTATATTTTACCCAGCACACGTAGAGTTTAATGATATGAGTTTCCATTAGCTAACTTTACCAGGTTTCCAGGACTGGAAGTAATGCTCTATGTCCAAAATTCAGAAAGCTTAAAAATGTTTGTATGTGTTATAATTCTTGAGTTGGTAAATTTCACCATTTCTACTTCTTTTATTTGATATGTTCTGTCTCTTAATACTCCACTCCATTTCTTCTTCATTTGCCTCTTTCCCCCATCTCTAGTTGCAAAACAGTCAGACACGACTTAGTGATTAAACAACAACAAAATCCCAACAACCCATCAATCCCAACAACAACCCATCTCTTACATTTGGGTCTCTATTGCTTTATTTCTGCTAAATAAGCTTATCAGAGGACTTCTGTGGAAGGAAACATCTTGTTATATAAATAGTATTTTAAGAGATACTTAGCTTTTAGAGGTAGATAAGCACTGATTCCTTGAAAGGAGATAGCATATTTCCTGAAGTTAATTATGTTCTCCTAGATGTTTGTGGGAAGAATGCTCTCATCAGAGGCAATCATTTTTGTAAAGGTGAGATGGTAAATATTTTAGACTTTGCAGGCCATATATTTCCTCCCCCAATTCCTCAGCTCTGCCACTACAGTGTGAAAGCAGCCTTAGATAATATGTAAATGAATCAATGGGCTGCTGCTGCTGCTGCTAAGTCACTTCAGTCGTGTCTGACTCGGTGTGACCCCAAAGACGGCAGCCCACCAGGCTCCCCCATCCCTGGGATTCTCCAGGCAAGAACACTGGAGTGGGTTGCCATTTCCTTCTCCAATGCAAGCAGGTGAAAATTGAAAGTGAAGTCGCTAAGTCGTGTCTGACTCTTCATGACCCCATGGACTGCAGCCCACCAGGCTCCTCCATCCATGGGATTTGCCAGGCAAGAGTACTGGAGTGGGGTGCCATTGCCTTCTCCAAATCAATGGGTGGTGTTCCAATAAAACTTTATTTACAAGCAGGTAGTGAGTTGAATTTGGTCCATGGACTACAGCTTGCTGAGCCCTGCTTTAAATGATAGTCCATGGATGTAAAGACTTAATAATATTTTAAAGTGAACAATAAACAGTTATTAATAGAAAATTAAATTTAATTTCATTTTCTATATCAGCACTTGGAAAGATAATTACTAGTTTTAAGATATAATTACTTTTTTTCTGCACATAGTTGGGAGAATTGTTTTGGACATAGAAGAGGCAGTGTTTTTTATAATTAGCAGTGACTTTGTATTTTAATATTGTATATATGCTTGCAGGCTGTTAGTCATTTATAATAAATGTGAGATGTATGAAATACAAAAATTATTTACAGACAACGAGTTTGTTGTGTACCAACTCAACTTGGCAACTGCTGGACCTTAGGCTATTTTTGGAATCAGTAGTTCATTTGGTTTTCCCCTGTGTATATTGCATTTCAGTGACAAACCATGGGAGCCTGGAGCTGCCCAGAACAATTTGATTTTTTCATCTGCAAAGATTCTTAAGCTTCCTGTAGTTTAGCTGGCACATCTCGCATACAAAAGAATTTAAGTATTGATCTAAGCTATTAAACACATCATAGTTACATTCTTTCATAGCAACTGCTGTGCACCAGTTTAGCCTAATGAATTCTCAGATGTATCTCATTCATACAATTTGGTCTACTGTTCTGCTCAGAGTAGCCATTAACTCCTATAGGCATGTAATGAGGAGGAACTCAGTAGAGTACATGGCAAGAAATGAACATATGGGGGTTTTCCCAAAAGAACAACAAGTAATTGTAAGCACTAAACTCCACCAGTTATCATCCCCTCCCTTTTCAAGCTATTCATAGATACCAAGATGCTCTCACTAATTCCACTGCAGACTAATGTTAGGATAATGCCCTGGCCATTTATGCTGTTTCTATGTAATGGTGCCAGATGTTCTCTACCATGCTATTAGGAAATATAATTACCAGACTAGCTTTCTGTAATTCACTAGAATTATCATACTGAGTGTCCTTTTCCCTTTAGTGTCCCTTTGTAGAACAAGAAGCTTCTGCCTTGATTTAGTGACTTGGTCATAGGTGTTGTTAATACATTTGGAATCTGTATAATGCAAACCAGGAAAGGCCAAGATGCTTCCTTTTCATAGAAAGATTATTCATTCATTAAGAATTAAAATACATTGTTCATTTCAGGTGGGTGGGCTGGATGTTATTATTTCCCACATGTCCAGTTCAGCAGTACAGAACAAAAACGTTCCTACTTGGTAAGATTTCTGAGGTTCTCTTTGCTAGGCTCTTTCATAGTTTCACTACTGCAGACTCCTCATTACTAATTTGTTTGCATCAAATTTACTGAAAATTCACAGGTCTCAATATGAGAAGATAGTGAAAATACTTAGATTTGTGGTAGAGAAGGAAAGAAGTTTTTTCCTTTGATTCTTTTTTTATTCAATAAACATTTATTTGACATCAACTATACACTAAGAGTGGAGAAGGCAATGGCACCCCACTCCAGTACTCTTGCCTGGCAAATCCCATGGATGGAGGAGCCTGGGGGGCTGCAGTCCATGGGGTCGCTGAGGGTCAGACACGACTGAGCGACTTACTTTCACTTTTCACTTTCATGCATTGGAGAAGGAAATGGCAACCCACTCCAGTGTTCTTGCCTGGAGAATCCCAGGGGCGGGGGAGCCTGGTGGGCTGCCGTCTACGGGGTCGCACAGAGTCGGACACGACTGAAGTGACACAGCAGCAGCAGCAGCAGCATACACTGAGAGTAGTGCCCTGTCCTGGTGTTGTGAGCATGAATAAAACATAATCATTTCCCCCAAAGGTCATAATATAGTATGGAGCAAACATATGAGCAGTTACAGTATTATAAAACACATAATAAAAGTATGAACAAAGTGCTGTGAGAAGAAGGAAAAGACTGAGTGGCTGGGAGAACATTTCCCCATTTAATGCACTCTACGGGAAGATCCTCTGGAGGAAGATATGGCAACTTGCTTCAGTGTTTGTGTCTGGAAAATCCCATGGACAGAGGAGCCTGTCAGGCTACAGTCCGTAACGTCACGAAGAGTGGACATGACTGAGTGAGCATGCACGCACACATGAGGTACTGAAACAGCAATGGGACAACCCCCCCCTTTCTTTTTTTTGGATGTAGAACATTTTTAAAGTCTTTATTGAATTTGTTACAATATTACTTATGTCTTATGTTTTGGGTTTTTGGCCCCAAGGCATGTGGGATCTTCTCTCCCTGACCAAAAATCGAACCCACACCTCCTGCACTGGAAAGTGAAGTCTTAACCACTGGCCCACCAGGAAAGTCTTGGAAAATCATGTTTTAAATGCTGAAAATGAGCATTTGGAAAATGGAAATGAAATAAAAATGCCATTTGTAATAACATGAAAATATAAGTGCTTAAGAATAAACTTAGAGGTATGAAAGGACTACACACATAGAATATATGATTAAATGTAAAATATTTTTCTTTGTAAATTCTTAATTTCTTTAAAATAGAATGACTTAAGCAAAGGAAAAATAATAGCAATGTGCTGTAGGGTTTATAAAATATGTATAAATAAAACATATGATAATAATACCTTAAAGGACTAGAGGTGAAACTGAAGCATACTATTTTAAGTTTTTAAAACTACATGTGTGGAGTAGAATAATATTATTTGAATCTAATTTACTAAAAATTAAAAATGAAGATTGCAAACTCTAGAACAACACTGATTAAAAAAAAAGAAGTATAACTAATAACTTATTACGTAAAATGAAATGGGAAACAAAACAATACTCAATTCTTACAGAAAGGCTCTTCCAGAAAATTGGGATAAAAGAATAAATACAAAACTAATGGCTTCCCAGGTGGCACTAGTGGTAAATAACCCGCCTGCCAAGCGGGAGACATAAAAGATGTGGTTTTGATCCCCGGGGAAGATTCCCCTGGAGGAGGGCATTACTACCCAGTCCAGTATTCTTGCCTGGAGAATTTAATGGACAGAGGAGACTGACACACTACAGTCTATAGAGTCTCAGAGTTGAAACAGACTGAGACGACTTAGCACACACACATTCAAAACTAATTGTATGAGGATGGACTTAACATTCATAATTACTTTAAATGAAAATGGATACGTGGATCTGTTAAAAGGCAGAGATTATCAGCACGTCATCACTTCTATTCAATGTTGTTTCAGAGGCAGAACAATTAGGCGAAAAAAAAAAGGCATACGGAAAGGAAAAAGCAAAAACTGTCTTCACTGAAGACATTTTTGTGTGTAAAGAAACTCCTAAATAAACTATCAGCAAAATATTTACTAGATTTAGGTGACTCAGATAGGAAAGAATTCACCTGCAATGCAGGAGACCTGAGTTCAATCCCTGGATCAAGAAGATCCCCTGGAGAAGGAAATGGCAACCCACTCCAGTATTCTTGCCTGGAGAATCCCATGGACTGAAGAGTCTGGCGAGATACAGTTTGTGGGGCACCGAAGAGTCGGACACGACTGAGTGACTAACACACACATAATAAGTGAATTTAGCAAGCTTCTAAATATAAGGTCACTTACAAAAATTGACTTTATTTTTAGAAGTGAGTGTTAGGAAATGAAAATGAAAATGTCATTTATAATTGCACAAAAATATAAATGTTTAAGAGTAACTTAAAAACATATAAGGTATATTTATATACTGTAAACTGCAAAACATTGCCAAGATAAATTAGAGAGTACTCGAATAAATGGACAAATATACTATGATTGTGGTGGATAGAACACTCAACATTGAGATATCTGTTCTTCTCAATGCAATCCAAAACAACATTTTAGAAGTTTTTCTTTTTTAATTTACTAATATTTTGAAACACTAGGCAGATTTTAAAATTAATGTGGAAATGCAGAGACCTCGACTAGTCTCCTAAATAAAAACAAAAATTTGAAGTATTTACCTAATTTTAAGACTATTGTAAATCTACAGTAATCAAGACAGGATGGTGTTGGATTAAAGATAGACAACAGATAAATGGAATAGAATGGAGTGCTGAAATAGACTTACATGGGTACAGTCAATTGAACCAAGGCAGCAAGGCAACTCAATATGGAAAGGAAAGTCTTTTCACCAAGAATGTTTGAGCCACTGGGTATCATTAAGGAAATAAAAATGAATCTCAACATATACATCATAGCATGAATTGAAAATTATTGGAGAGGTATCTGCTGCTGCTGCTGCTAAGTCGCTTCAGTCGTGTCCGACTCTGTGTGACCCCATAGACGGTAGTCCACCAGGCTCCCCCGTCCCTGAGATTCTCCAGGCAAGAACACTGGAGTGGGTTGCCACACAGACCTAAAAATAAAAATAACAGTGTCAAGCTTCATGAAGAAAATGTGCAGGAAAATCCTAATGAACTTGGGGTGGGCAGATATCCCTAACAAAACCAAGAAAATACCAATAATTAAAGGAAAATAAATTATAAAATAAATTTCATAAAATTATTATTCACTGAAGAACATTAATAACCTGAATATGTAAGCTACAGACTGAAAGAAAATATTCATAATACACGTAAGTAATAGTAAACTTTTATCCAAAATAGAGAATTTCTAAAATTTCTATAAAAAGACAACCTCCTTCCCCTATCTACAGTCCCACCAAATGGACAAGTACTTGAAAAGACATTCACCAAATAAGATAAATAAATGGCCAATAAACACATGAAAAAGTTGTTAACACTATTAGTCATCAGGGAAGTAAAAAATAAAACTGTAATGAAATATTACTAAACACTCACTAGAATGATTAAAATTTAGAAAACTGATAACTCAAATTGTTGGCAAGGATGTAAAGCAACTGAATTTTTATGCATTGCTACAGTGGGTAGACAATGTGTCTAACAGTTTTTAATAAGTTAAATATATCCCTATACAATGATGAAACAATTCCTTCTTTAGATATTTTCCCCAAAGAAATGAAAACATATTTGTGCAAAAGTACATGTACATAAATGTTCATGCAACATTATTGATATCCAAAATATAGAAACACCTCTAATGTCTAAAAGCAGAATAGATAAATGAACTGATACGTTTGACTCAGCAACAAATATAACTATTATGATATTTATGCCAACATAGATACATTTAAAAGCATTTTGCTGAGCAAAAGGAGCCCAATCAAAGAAAAAAGAAACTACATACTGTAGGATTTCATTTGTTTAACATGTTTATGATATTGTGTCACCTTGATGCTTATTTCTTTGAACAACCATTGCTTTGTACTCAATGAATGTACCATAGTTTATTTATTAATTGGTCTTTCTATGATTATTTGTTTTTTCCTAGTATTCAGTTCAGTTCAGTTCAGTCACTCAGTCGTGTCCGACTCTTTGCAACCCCATGAATCGCAGCATGCCAGGCCTCTCTGTCCATCACCAACTCCCGGAGTTCACTCAGACTCACGTCCATCGAGTCCGTGATGCCATCCACCCATCTCATCCTCTGTTGTCCCCTTCTCTTCCTGCCCCCAATGCCCCCCAGCATCAGAGTCTTTTCCAATGAGTCAACTCTTCGCATGAGGTGGCCAAAGTACTGGAGCTTCAGCTTTAGCATCATTCCTTCCGAAGAAATCCCAGGGTTGATCTCCTTCAGAATGGACTGGTTGGATCTCCTTGCAGTCCAAGGGACTCCAAGAGTCTTCTCCAACACCACAGTTCGAAAGCATCCATTCTTCGGCGCTCAGCCTTCTTCACAGTCCAACTCTCACATCCATACATGACCACAGGAAAAACCATAGCCTTGACTAGATGGACCTTTGTTGGCAAAGTAATGTCTCTGCTTTTGAATATACTATCTAGGTTGGTCATCACTTTTCTTCCAAGGAGTAAACGTCTTTTAATTTCATGGCTGCAATTACTATCTGCAGTGATTTTTTATTATTTATTTTATCATTACAGAAGTATTCCAATGAACTGCCTTTTATATGTATCCTTGTAGCAAAACACAGGAGAAGGCAATGGCACCCCACTCCAGTACTCTTGCCTGGAAAATCCCATGGACGGAGGAACCTGGTGGGCTGCAGTCCATGGGGTCGCTGGGGGTCGGACACGAGTGAGCAACTTCACTTTGACTTTCTGGTTTCATGCACTGGAGAAGGAAATGGCAAGCCAGTCCAGTGTTCTTGCCTGGAGAGTCCCAGGGACGGGGGAGCCTGGTGGGCTGCCGTCTCTGGGGTCGCACAGAGTTGGACACAACTGAAGCGACTTGGCAGCAGCAGCAGCAGCAAAACACAAGAGTGTCTCTGGACATATGTGTAGAAATAGAATTGCTGGGTGGTAGGGTGTGCGGCGACTTCACTTTCACTTTTCACTTTCATGCATTGGAGAAGGAAATGGCAACCCACTCCAGTGTTCTTGCCTGGAGAATCCCAGGGATGAGAGAGCCTGGTGGGCTGCCGTCTGTGGGGTTGCACAGAGTCGGACACGACTGAAGCGACTTAGCAGCAGCAGCAGCAGCAGGGTATGCAGAAGTTTATTTCATAGTGCTATTTTGCCCCTAAATTTGGTTATTCCAACTGCCAGTTGTGTATAACTATCAGCAGTGTATAAACATCCCCATCTGAGCAACTGCTTTGTAAAAACTGAACATTATCATATTTTTCAGTTTTTATCAATGTGGTTTAAAATTACACAGATATTTATGAAAGCTTTTAATCTCTTTTTCTATGAAATGTAATCCATGTTTTATTGTCCATTCTTCTTGTGGATTCTCTGCCTTTTTATTCTTATATTTTAGGAGGTCTTTATAGATTCTGGATAAATTTTCCTCTGGTTATGTGTCTGTCAAATATTTTTTCTGAATTTATGGCCTACATTTTTACCCTGTCACATTTTTTTATAAACAGAAATCATTTAAGTAGTCTGTTTGTCAACAGTTTCCTTTATAAGGCAGCAACTTACATATTTTTTTTAAATTTTATTTCAATTGGAGGATAATTACTTTACAGTAGTATGATGGTTTCTGCCATACATCAACATGAATCAACCACAGGTATACATATATGCCCTCCCTCTTGAACTTCCCTCCCAACTCCCACCAGCAACTTGCATATTATTTATGATGTATTTTTCAGACATTCAACTACATTTCCTTCTATATTATTTAAAGTTTGGACTTTCTTGAACAATTGTATCCATCTGGAACTGTGTTTTGTTTATAATGTGAGGTAGAGATTGTCAAGAACTTTTAACAGTCCGAGATGTTACTCTGCTGCTGCTGCTGCTGAGTCGCTTCAGTCGTGTCCGACTCTTAGTGACCCCATGGACTGCAGACTACCTGGCTCATCCATCCATGGGATTTTCCAGGCAAGAGTACGGGAGTGGGGTGCCATTGCCTGCAAGCTAACAAGGTAGCCTGCCAGAGGGTGCTGGGGCAGAAGAAACGCAATTCCTGAGTCAGGTGAAAAGTTCTTTACTACTCACATTAATAGCAGGAGCTACAGTGTCAGAATTCATGCCAGTTTCCCAAACCCAGTTCCCGTAGGGTGACTCAAGGAAGGTCAGATATCTACCGCACATACAGTGGGTTGTGTTACAGAAGAGGGTTACCCAAATCTCTTGTAGTGGGAGGTTAGCATGCCTTACCTTTAACCTAGAGGGGCACCTTGTCTATATTAAACTGGATAATAAATAGTGATGAAACCTGCCTTATACTCCAGAGAGTGGCATCTTTCCCTCCAAGGCTGTTTTTTCTATAACTATCCTTGAGAACATAGTCTGAAATAAAGGCAGCCAGCGCCTCTGCCTGTAAGACTTGCCCAAATAAGAGAAGCAACTGTTTCTTAGCAAAGGGTATACGTCCTTTCCCCTTTTCCCCCAATATTCATGACTAATTGTCTCTGCATGGTTTAATGCACAGTTTCATCTTTCCCCATGTATCTTTAATATAATCAGGTTTAAACATCTACATTAACATAACATTATCCTTTTGATTCCATGTATGTAATCATCTGTTTCTGGGCTCTCTGATATATTAATCAGGCTTCTCTGATAGCTCAGCTGGTAAAGAATCTGCCTGCAATGCAGGAGACTCAGATTCGATTCCTGGGTTGGGAAGATCCTCTGGAGAAGAGTTAGGCTTACCCACTCCACTATTCTTGGGCTTCCCTGGTTGGCTCAGCTGCCAAAGAATCTGCCCACAATATAGGTGACCTCCGCTCCATTGCTGGTTTGAGAAGATCCCCTGGAGAAGGGAACAACTACCCACGCCAGTAATCTGGCCTGGAGAATGCCATGGACTGTATAGTCCATGGGATTGCCAAGAACAGGACAAGACTGAGACTTTCACTTCCACTTTCACTTTCTTTCCCTGGTGGCTCAGATGTTAAAGAATCTGCCTGCAATGCAGGAGGCCCCAGTTCAATCTCTGGGTCAGGTAAATCCCCTGGAGATGAGAATGGCTACCCACTCTGGTATTCTTGCCTGGAGAATCCCATGGACAGAGGAGCCTGGTGGGCTACAGTCCATGGAGCCACAAAGAGTTGGACATGAATGAGCAACTATCTTGGCATCAATACCATGTAGCTTTACATACTACAGCTTTATATTAAATCTTATTGTCTGGTAGAGCAATTCTCTCCCAACCCCCTAAAATATCCACCTTGTTTTTCAGAAATGTCTTATATATTATACTCCTTTCATTCTTCTTTGTATTTAAAAAATCTACACACATTCCAAAGTAAAAATATATATGTGTATTATATTTGCAATTCTGAACTTCTGGAATTATTTTGCTTGTTCTAGAGTTTTGTTGGAAACTTCTTATAGTAAATGTTATGCAGGTTTTTCTGGTGTGACTACCCATCACAGATCAGCTCCAAGCTTTGGCTTCTTGCCTGCTGCCTTCTAAAAGCTAAGGTTCTGATCTTCAGACATCAGCAGATGGTCTGAGCACAAGTGACAGGTTCAGCTCATTTACTTCTCTGCGTGGATCCTTTCACTTTGTTTTCAGTCTCGCAGAATTCTTCTTACCTTTTTTTCCTGAGCAGCTCAGCTATGCATTTAAAAAAATATTTTGTCTCTTTCATCTAACCTTTTTAACAATTTTGCACTGAAAGTGGTTTTCAGGATATCTAGCAATGGCAACCCACTCCAGTACTCTTGCCTGGAAAATCCCGTGGACGGGGGAGCCTGGTAGGCTGCAGTCCACGGGATCGCACAGAGTTGGACACTACTGAAGCGACTTAGCAGCAGCAGCAGCAGCCATTCATATTGCCTGAAAGAGACGTCTTTGTCAATAGTGGTTTTAAAATTGTTTAATCACAGAATTGTATCATTTGCATAATAAATATTCAATAAAGTATGTTTAATTGAACTGAATAAGATTTCAGTTGGATTTTTCTGATGCTGCCTCATCATTTCCAAATAATCAATACCTAATTTGGCTCTTCCACCGTTAGATTATTATCCTCTCCTTAAAACTTTAGAAGTTTTAAGAAACATACAGAAAATAATACACTTGAAATCTTTTCTTACCACTACGATTAAACACATATTAATATAGTATCTTTTTTATTCTATGGTTATATGGTTATATAACAAAGCAATTTATATTATTTTATATACTTCAAAATTTTACACTAATAATGATATTGATACTTTTTTGAAAGATACTTTTTCCCCATTCAGCATCATGTTTGAAATATTTATCTATGCTGATACCCTAAGCTCTGATTCAATTACTCCAAGTCCTGTCTGTTATTTTATTATAAATTAAATTTATTTGAGTGTGTGTTCAGTTGCTTCAGTCCCGTCTGACTCTGCGATCGTATGCACTATTGCTCACCAGGTTCTCCTGTCCATGGGATTATCTAGGTAAAAAAACTGGAGTGGGTTGTCTTTTTTCCTTCTCCAGGGGATCTTCCGGACCCAGAAACTGAACCAGAGTCTCCTGCCTCTTCTGCATTGCAGGCGGATTCTCTACTGCTGAACCACTGGGGAAGCCCTTAATTCTGCAATAAATATTCTTATATATATATTTTCTTGAGCATATATTTGATATTTTAAAGAATTAGATGCCTAGACCTGAAAGTGCTCTGTGATAAGATATACTTAACTTTGACCCCATGGACTATAGCCTGCCAGGCTCCTCTGTCCATGGGATTCTCCAGGCAAGAACACTGGAGCAGGTAGCCATTCATTTCTCCAGGGGAATCTTCCTGATCCAAGGTTCTAACCTGGGTCTCCTGCATTGCAGGCAGATTCTTTACCATTTGAGCCACGAGGAAAGCTCAGAACTGAAAGTGCTCTGTGATAGGATGTGATTAACTTTAACATATTAGGTATATTCAATTTCCTATATTTAGTCTTTATGATTGTGATGGCATCCATCAGTATAGATGATAAGCCCTTTTTTTTACCTTATTTCATTTAATATTTGCAATTCATGAAAAGTACCTAGCACTGGTCTGAAAGGATTATGCCAAATATATGTTGTGCGTGACCCCTTGTGTATAATTTGAATGATACTAAATTTTATAATTGTTAAATAATGAATGATTAGGTGAGTTAGCAATTCATGCCCCCCCTTTTTTTCTGTAGGTATTTATGAGCCTCCATTTATTGTACTACTGCAGTGAACCAACCTTGGATGTGAAAATTGCCTTTTGTCAGGTGTGTGTTCCTTACAGGTAAAACAAGGTACAGTATATTCCCTTGTATTTCCATTTTGCCATTTCATCTTGCACATTTCACACTAAAGTTAGTGTTTATGTAGAATTAAAAGTAGCTTAGGGAGTAAAATGGATGCCTAGGTATTTTTCCCCTAGTTCATTTATCTTAGAATAGAAATGAAGAGAATTCTTTTTAATGATTGTAAATATTGTACTTAATCTCTGTATAAAGTGATTTCTTAATGTATTTAACATCATTAATATGTCTTTTTCAAATCCTTAAAATGTGGTTTAAATAATCAAAATAACTGAAATAAATAATATTATTTTTCATCCAAGGACTGATGAGCCCCAAGTAGAGTGTGTCCAGTACTCAAATGTAACAGTATGTAGGTAGTGCTTACTTTGGGCTTCCCTGGTGGCACTAGTGGTAAAGAATCCACCTGCCAATGCAGACAACACAAGAGACAGGGTTGTGGTCCCTGAGTTGGGAAGGTCCCCTGGAGAAGGGAATGGCAACCCACTCCAGTATTCTTGCCTGGAAAATTCCATGGAAAGAGTCTTGTGGGCTACAATCCATGAGGCCGCAAAGAGTCAGACACAACTGAGGACGCACACGCAGCCCTTAGTTTGTTTTTCAATGCCCTGTTCTAGCCAGTAGTTGGGAAAAAATAAGACTAGCAGCCATAATGACAAATAAAGGTATCTCTAACCTACTAGTGACAAGGTAGTGTACACGGACAATAGAAGGTCTGCACTCTTGTATTCATACAAATGATATTCTTAAGAAAAAGTCTACCTGAGGCACTTGTACCTGCTCTAAGTATGTTTAGGTCATTCTGACTTAAGACTGTGGTCATTGTATCATTAATAGAGCTCAGTTTTACACTAGGAATTGTTATGTGGCTGGTAAATTTTATAGTAGCTCTAATCATACTCCAAGCAGAGAGCACTTCCATTTTTTCTGTAATGATTTTTGCTGTATTTTCTCATTGAGATGGGTTGTATACACAGAATGATATATGTCCCTTGGAATGCGGTTTAAAAAATAACTCAAAATAATATTATTTTAATGCAATATTTTCTAATTCTAGAAGTAAATGCTTATTATAGAAAATATAGAAAAGTCCAAAGGAAGCAAAACACTGGTAAACTACTCTCTATGCTGAGTGTAGTTAGAATTTCTATGGAAAAATAAAATGCACTATGTTCTATGAATAGGATTTACTGATCTATTTTATCTTCCTGGCCTCTAAATTGTTGTAGTGCCAAAAATTTCCAGGCTTTCAGATGATTTCTCTAATAAGAACTCTGGATCTGGAGTGAAGTAGGTCAGAAAGAGAAAAACCAATACAGTGTATTAACATATATATATATGGAATTTAGAGAGATGGTAATGATGATCCTATATGCAAGACAGCAAAAGAGACACAGATGTAAAGAACAGACTTTTGGAGTATGTGGGAGAAAATGAGGGTGGGATGATTTGAGAGAATAGCATTGAAACATGTATATTACCATATGTAAAGTAGATGACCAGTGCAAGTTCGATGTATGAATGAGAGCACTCAGCCAGTGCTCTGGGACAACCCAGGGGGATGAGGTGGGGAGGGAGGTGGGAGAGGGGTTCAGGATGGGGGGACATGTGGGCACCCATGACCGATTCATGTCGATGTATGGCAAAAACCACCACAATATTGTAAAGTAATTATCCTCCTTTAATTAAAATTAAAAAAAAAAACCCTCAAAGCTCTGGATCTGAACAGCCTGGATTAGAAATTCTAAATCTGCCACTTAGCCATTTACTTCTGAGTATGGGCAAGTTAGGTAACCTTACTGTGCTTTGGTTAATTAGTAAAAAGGGAAAAGATAATAGGTTTATAAGAATCAAGTGAGTTCATACTTGCAGAGCACAGAGAATATGTTTCTGTTAAGTAGTTAACTAAATCTTCACTAAATTCATGCTCTCTCTTGTGGGGCTCTCATTTGAATCCTAGTGTTTTAAATATTATCGATACCGTGAATACTATACCTCTAGCAAAAGCTTTCCCTGAAACTTGGCTCATATACTCAATTGCTTGTTCTACATCTCAGCTCAGATGTCTAATAGGTGTAACAAATGACACATATATCAAACCAAATCCTTGATCTTTCCTTCAAAATTGCTCTGCTTTATTCAGTAAATGCTAAACCCCTCTTTCTAGTTGCTTAGAGCAAAATCTTCAGAATAAGGTTTTGGACAACACTTTGCATCCAATCTGTCAGCAAATTCTGTTGGCTCCGCTATAAAAGTATATCTAGAATCTCACTAATTTATCCATTACAACTCTGATCCATTCTGATGGTAAGACTAGAGATCTCAAGAAAATGAGAGATACCAAGGGAACATTTCATGCAAGGATGGGCTCAATAAAGGACAGGAATGGTATGGACCTAACAGAAGCAGAAGATATTAAGAAGAGGTGGCAAGAATACATAGAAGAACTGTACAAAAAAGTTCTTCATGATTCAGATAATCATGATGTTGTGATCATTAACCTAGAGCCAGACATCCTGGAATGTGAAGTCAAGTGAACCTTAGGAAGCATCACTACAACCAAAGCTGGTGGAGGTGATGGAATTCCAGTTGAGCTATTTCAAATCCTGAAAGATGATGCTGTGAAAGTGCTGTACTCAATATGCCAGCAAATTTAGAAAACTCAGCAGTGGTCACAGGACTGGAAAAGGTCAGTTTTCATTCCAATTCCAAAGAAAGGCAATACCAAAGAATGCTCAAACTACCGCACAATTGCACTCATCTCACACACTAGTAAAGTAATGCTCAAAATTCTCCAAGCCAGTTTTCAATAGTATGGGAACTGTGAACTTCCAGATGTTCAAGCTGGTTTTAGAAAAGGCAGGGGAACCAGAGATCAAATTGCCAAATTCTGCTGGATCATCGAAAAAGCAAGAGCGTTCTAGAAGAACATCTATTTCTGCTTTATTGACTATGACAAAGCCTTTGACTGTGTGGATCACAATAAACTGTGGAAAATTCTGAAAGAGATGGGAATACCAGACCACCTAACCTGCCTCTTGAGAAATCTGTATGCAGATCAGGAAGCAACAGTTAGAACTGTAGATGGAACAACAAACTGGTTCCAGATAGAACAAGGAGTACGTCAAGGCTGTATATTGTCACCCTGCTTATTTAACTTTATGCAGAGTACATCATGAGAAACGCTGGGCTGGAGAAAGCACAAGCTGGAATCAAGATTGCCGGGAGAAATATCAATAACCTCAGATATGCAGATGATGCCACGATTATGGCAGAAAGTGAATAACTAAAGAGATTATTGATGACAGTGAAAGAGGAGAGTGAAAAAGTAGGCTTAAAATTCAACATTCAGAAAACTAAGATCATGACATCTGGTCCCATCACTTTGTGGTAAATAGATGGGGAAACAGTGGAACCAGTGGCTGACTTTATTTTTTTGGGCTCCCAAATCACTGCAGATGGTAACTGTAGCCATGAAATTAAAAGATGTTTACTCCTTGAAAGGAAAGTTATGACCAACCTAGACAGCACATTAAAAAGCAGAGACATTACTTTGCCGACTAAGGTCCATCTAGTCAAGGCTATGGTATTTCCAGTAGTTATGTATGGGTGTGAGAGTTGGACTAGAAAGAAAGCTGAGCGCCGAAGAATTGATGCTTTTGAACTGTGGTGTTGGAGAAGACTCTTAAGAGTCCCTTGGACTGCAAGGAGATCCAACCAGTCCATTCTAAAGGAGATCAGTCCTGGTTGTTCATTGGAAGGACTGATGTTGAAGCTGAAACTCCAATACTTTGACCACCTGTTGCGAAGAGCTTACTCATTTGAAAAGATCCTGATGCTGGGAAAGATTTAGGGGAGGAGGAGAAGGGGATGACAGAGGATGGGATGGTTGGATGGCATCACCAACTCAATGGACATGAATTTGGGTAAACTCCAGGAGTTGGTGATGGACAGGGAGGCCTGGCATGCTGCGGTTCATGGTGTTGCAGAGTCAAACACTGCTGAGCGACTGAACCGAACTGAACTGATTCTGATCCAAGCCTGAGTTATTGCAGGAGCTTAAGGGGTTTACTCTCAAAACTTCATCAAGAGATATATTTTAAAAATATAAGTGAGATCATGTCACTAGTTGATTAAAAACAAATCAACCAAAACAGAAAAACCATTTGGTCAGTGAGATGTTTCCCACCTCACTAATGGTAAAAATTCTTAAAATAAATACCTAGCCCTTTGCCTTGGCCACCTAGACACATTTCCTTAAAATGCTCTTCCTTTATTATCCACTTGGCTCACTCATTCACTATCTTCAGAACTTGGCCCAAATATGCATTTTTAAAGGAGTCTTTCCTGCTTATCTATCTAAAATTGTCCCTTCCTACTCCACACTGCCTATCTCACACTTCCTACCCAACTTCTTTGTCTTCTATTTTGTCCCCTCCATGACAGCTTTTGACATATGTGACTAGCATGTTGTTTCTCTCTGTTGGAATACCTTTTTCGCTTGGGCTCAGAAGTTTTTCAGTGATGTGCTGTGAGCTCCCACAGGCTGACAAGGCTCACAAGCATTGAGTGTGCACACCTCTTCCCTGCTCTAAGTTCAGTGATGTTGGGTTGGTAGATTTGTCATGACAGGAATATGTACATTATATAAATAAACAATTGGTGCAGATAAGTCCTCTTCCCTCCCCCAACCCCAGCCAGCTGTTGAATAATTACAGCACATAGTTGGGAGTTTGTCTCTTTTGCACACAGCTGTGTTGTAGTACTAACAATAATATCTGGCAGAGGGTGGGCTCTCACCAAATATTTGCATAACGAATGAATGAATGATACATGTTTGGTAAATGCAGTCAATTGCAGCTGTGATAGTGCCCTGGTGGAAAACGAGTAGGCCTGAATTTCTGGTTAGAATATTTGGACCATTGGAAGCTTTATGGTTGTAAGCCATTTCCTTAGTGTCCACGATCCTAGTCATTTATCATGGGCATTAGCCCTTAAGAACCAAACCAAAAACAAACAAAAAAAGTTTATTTTTTACATGTTTTGAGATTAATCTGAATTTAAGAAATTATCAAAAAAATCTTAAAACTTCAGCTATTATTTTTAATCCAAAAAGTTTCTGTGTAGGTTGAAGTTATTTTTAAATCATCTCCCCAAATTAGAATGTCTATTTCTAGGAAGAGTCCTTAAAGAGTTTAAAGCAAGGAATAAAGAGAAGAAATGAAGCAGGAACTTTTTTAATGGCTCTGATTTTTTTGTTTTTGCTTACTGTGAACTTTTAATACCTAGAAAATATACATGTGTATTCTATAACTTAAACCAAACCCTAAAAATATCATGTAAATGTAAAGTCAGTCAGTCGTGTCCGACTCTTTGTGACCCCATGGACTGCAGCCCACCAGGCTCCTCAGTCCATGAGATTCTCCAAGCAAGAATACTGGAGTGGTTTGCCATTTCCTTCTCCAGGTGATCTTCCCGACCCAGGGATCGAACCTGAGTCTCCAGCATTGGAGGCAGACGCTTTAACCTCTGAGCCACCAGAGAAGTCTAAAAATATCGTAGCAAGCAGGATATTTCTAGTTGTGACTCAGAGTGCTTAATTTACTTTCCATGTAGAATTTTAATTTGATGATGTTTATTTTTTTCTTTCCTGTCGCTGTGTGCCTCATTTACTATTCCAGCAATTTAAAGAAAATGGTGTATTTATTTTCTCTAAATGGATGCAGAATTTATTTATTTGAGTTTTATTTATTTATTTGCTTGAGTTTTCTTTCAAATTATGTGCTTTGGAAGCTTCTCATTTTATGAGACATCTCATGGATCCCTGATATGCAGTGGCATTTAACACCATGTACAGTAGGGTTAGGTTGTTCCCAACTTCTTGCCTCACAGGTGGTATGTGAAGAGCTTTAAGTAACTTGTCAACAATTAGGGATTGAGTATATCCGAAATGGAGGGCTTCCCTGGTGGCTCAGTGGTAAAAGAATCTGCCTGCCAATGCAGGAGAGATGGGCTCCATCCCTAAGTGGGAAGAGTTCCTGGAGAAGGAAATGACAATGCACTCCAGGATTCTTGCCTGGGAAATCTCACAGACAGAGGAGCCTGGCAAGCTACAGTTCATGGGGTCACAAAAAGTTGGATGCAGCTTAGTGACTAAACAACAATATCCAGAATCTAGGTCTCTTGAATCTTAACCTCTGGCTTTAAAAAGTTATATCATATTTCCGGTTTCTCACTGTTATAAGAAAGAAATCACAGAAAATATAGAAAATAAAATTGCCCAGGTAGTTACTTATCAACAGTAAATATGTCAGTTCACTGTAGTAATAATCTTATTTCTTTGTTGAATTATTTGAAGAACATGAGATTCATTGAATTTTTTAGCTACTCCTATTCATTTCATTTTTTTTTTCCTTTAAAAACATCAAGCAGTTTTTGCAGGCAGGAGGTTTCTTGCTCTGTTATGGAGAAAAATTTGTCATAGACAATAAAAAACAATCAAGTTTGCCCTTGTAGAAATCATTTACAAAATATAGACCAACAGGGAATTGAAAGTGCCAGAACTCTTGATTCTCCAGAGATGTAGGTAAGCCTTCTTTTCTCAATTTAATAGAAAAGTGAAGAACTGTTAAATTTCACTCTATGAATTAAGAAAAAAATCTGTGAAAATTGCTGTTTTTAGAACTTTGGTGTACTGAATAGATGAGTCATGGTTTTAACCAAGAAATATATGCACAGAGAGATAATGTATGTTGGAAACCACATGCACACCCACTGGTATCCACAGCATTTACCACATCCCAGTTTGTGTTACCATTGGTTGTATAGGTTTATGCTTTCCCAGCTCAATGGTGATGGCCTCTAGAATAGGGCCAGGGCATCCTCATCCTTGTTTTCCAAGCCCAGACTTCTACCTTAATTCAGGAAATGCTCAATAAGTGCTTTCTGAATAAAAGAGGGTAAATAAAATCTCAGAAAAGCACTAGTAGAAATTTGCTTACCTTTGAAAATCAGTCAGTTTCTCAACATCTTAACATCTTGATAAGTGCATATCAATTCAGTTCACTCAGTCATGTCCAACTCTTTGTGACCACATGAACTCCAGCACACCAGGCCTCCCTGTCCATCACCAACTCCTGGAGTCCTCCCAAACCCATGTCCATTGAGACGGTGATGCCATCCAACCATCTCATCCTCTGTCGTCCCCTTCTCCTCCTGCCCTTAATTTTTCCCAACATCAGGGTCTTTCAAATGAGTCAGCTCTTCACATCAGGTGGCCAAAGTATTGGTTTCAGCTTCAACATCAGTCCTACCAATGAACGCTCAGGACTGATCTCCTTTAGAATGGACTGGTTGGATCTCCTTGCAGTCCAAGGCACTCTCAAGAGTCTTCTCCAACACCACAGCTCAAAAGCATCAATTCTTCAGTGCTCAGCTTTCTTTCTAGTCCAACTCTCACATCCATACATGACTACTGGAAAAACCATAGCCTTGACTAGGCAGACCTGTGTTGACAAAGTAATGTCTCTGCTTTTTAATATGCTGTCTAGGTTGGTCATAACTTTCCTTCCAAGGAATAAGCGTCTTTTAATTTCATGGCTGCAATTACCATCTGCAGTGATTTTGGAGCCCAGAAAAATAAAGCCAGCCACTGTTTCCACTATTTCCCCATCTATTTGCCATGAAGTGATGGGACTGGAATATATTTACTTTGTATTTTGGTTAATTTGTTAATCACAAGTGTTAATCTAACATTTATGTAAGAATTTATCAACTTATTGCCCTATCCTGTTATTGATGCTCGAGTTGGTTACAAATCATTTAAAATGATTTCTTGATTTTCAGAAAGCCTTAAGAGACAGGAGGTTCATGTTAGTGAGTCAACAATTATGGGTTTAGTTAACAGTAGAAATAAAGAGACTGAGTTCAGTGATCTGCTTTTTTGCTGTGACAGAAACTCTTTGGGCCTTCTTTGCATGGAGACATCTACACATCGAATGATTATTGATTGGAGACATCTACACATTGAATGATTATTGATTGGCTCCATCATTCATTTATTCAACACATCTTTACTGAGTGGGGTTCCCTGGTGGCTCAGACGGTAAAGAATCTGCCTGCAATACAGGAGACCCATGTTTGATCACTGGGTCAGGAACATCCTCAGGAGAAGGGAATAGCTACCCACTCTAGTATTTCTTGCCTGGAGAATTCCACAGACAGAGAAACCTGGAGGGCTACAGTCCATGGGGTTGTAAAGGGTCAGACACAAAAAGCAAGTAACACATTTCTTTACTGAGTAGCTCTAATATGTACCTGTAACTTGTAGAAATTAGGGGAACAGGGTGGGTATGGTTACTCTCCTCAAAGAATACACCATATAGCCTAAAGCAAAGTAGAGAGTTGGCTTAAAACATAAAGAAAACTTCTTCCACTTTGAGTTAAAACCTCAGTGATAACTATGGACTAAATGATAACAAGTCAGAAAAGGAAACACCTCGATACTTAACAGATGCTTACTCTCTGTGAGGACTTCATTAAGACTTTATCTCATTTAATCTTTACAATGCCACTAACTACCAAGACCGAATTCAATTATGTTTTATTCTGAGGTTGGAAACCTGAACCATTTTACTAGAATGTCTTTATCCAGTCTCATCATGGAATTCTGACATCTTCTATTGGTTATACAGACCTGAGTAGTGACTAAATAGGACTCAGAACCAAAATACTATAATTAAATGCAAAGAAGCCTAAGATTCTATTGCTCACCAGTAGGGAAAAAAAGAAGACTTTTATATAAATTCCAAAGGACAGTAGTGATGTATGAGGTCTAAAATATTACTAGGTAATGACATAAATAGCAGTCTCTTTGTAGAGTTCTTAATGTCAAGATTGTTTTCAGTGTCTTCAGAAGTTAGTGTTTTTTGGTATAGCCCCTTGTTAGATATAATGACCAAGGCTGAGCATGCTGAATTTTCTAGTTAAAGCAATGCTTTTCTTAATAGATATAAACTATACTAGAGGACTTGGTAACTAGATTTTACTTTGCTACTCTAATGTCTGGATAACAAATGCTCTATGTGTGTATATACGGTAATAATAATTTTCCTAGCCACAAATAGTGGCTATTCTAAATAAACGAAGACTTAACTTTTAAACAGATTTCAAAAGAGTGACTTTAGTGTTACATTTATGTCTTATACCTCTGCAGGCTTTTTTTCTTTTAGAGATTTATTATGTAATTATTCCAGTTAGTAAGTAGATTCCATTATGCTACTAAATATTATCTACAAAAATGTATAGATTCTACCTAAGATTTGGTTCTGTAATGATAAACTTCTCTATTGGTTTATGTGAGTATGTGTTTGGTTTGCTTGAAGCATGTAAAAGTTCAGGCTTGACTTCTTGTTGAATGATCTTAACCTGAATGTAAATGTAGTTTAATATTATGAGAGCAATTATGGTTGAGGTAGTAATCAGATTAAATGAAGTTATTGCTTATATCTGACAAAATAATTGTGTTGTAAAAGGTCCCAGAATTATCTGTGGTTTTCAGTGTATGGTTAATAATACTGTGTCAGTTAGGTTCACTTGAGTTCAGTTGCTCAGTCATGTCTGACTCTTTGCGACCCCATGAACCCCAGCACACCAGGCCTCCCTGTCCATCACCAACTCCCAGAGTTTACCCAAACTCATGTCCATTGAGTTGGTGATGCCATCCAACCATCTCATCCTCTGTCGTCCCCTTCTCCTCCAGCCTTCAATCTTTCCCAACATCAGGATCTTTTCAAATGAGTCAGCTCTTCACATCAGGTAGCCATAGTATTGGAGTTTTAGCTTCAACATCAGTCCTTCCAATGAACACCCAGGACTGATCTCCTTTAGAATGGACTGGTTGGATCTCCTTGTAGTCCAAGGGACTCTCAAGAGTCTTCTCCAACACCAGAGTTCAAAAGCATCAATTCTTCTGCGCTCAGCTTTCTTTCTAGTCTAACTCTCACATCCATACATGACTACTGGAAAAACCATAGCCTTGACTAAACGGACCTTTGTTGACAAAGTAATGTCTCTGCTTTTTAATATGATGTCTAGGTTGGTCATAACTTTCCTTTCAAGGAGTAAGCGTCTTTTAATTTCATGGCTGCAGTCACCATCTGCAGTGATTTTGGAGCCCCCCAAAATAAAGCCTGACACTGTTTCCATTGTTTACCCATCTATTTTCCATGAAGTGATGGGACCAGATGTCATAATCTTAGTTTTCTGAATGTTGAGCTTTAAGCCAACTTTTTCACTCTTCTCTTTCACTTTCATAAGAGACTCTTTAGTTCTTCACTTTCTGCTATAAAGGTGGTGTCATCTGCATACCTGTGGTTATTGATATTCCTCCCGGCAATCTTGATTCCAGCTTGTGCTTCATCCAGCCCAGCGTTTCTCATGATGTACTCTGCATAGAAGTTAAATAAGCAGGGTGACAATATACAGCCTTGATGTACTCCTTTTCCTATTTGGAACCAGTCTGTTGTTCCATGTCCAGTTCTAACTGTTGCTTCCTGACCTGCATACAGGTTTCTCAAGAGGTAGGTCAGGTGGTCTGGTATACCCATCTCTTGAAGAATTTTCCACACTTTGCTGTGATCCACACAGTCAAAGGCTTTGGCATAGTCAATAAAGCAGAAATGGATGTTTTTCTGGAACTCTCTTGCTTTTTCCATGATCCAGCCGATGTTGGCAATTTGATCTCTGGTTCCTCTGCCTTTTCTAAAACCAGCTTGAACATCTGTAAGTTCACAGTTCATGTATTGCTGAAGCTGGCTTGGAGAATTTTGAGCATTACTTTAATGCTCTGTCAGAAAATCACTAATTTGTGGATTCCACTTTAATCTATATAAGTATGTAAGATATCAACTAATTAGTGGGTAGATATTCTGTTCTCCAGGGGCTCTTCCCAACCCAGGTATTGAACCTGGGGCTCTTGCATTGCAGGTAGATTCTTTACCATGTGAGGCACCAGGGAAACCCAATTCCTTAAATACACTATTTTAATTTCATTGCCCTTCTGGTGTAAGACTTCAAAAAATATATTAAGTGATAATTTTGCTCTTCTGCAAAGCTATTATTGAGGTTGGGATTCAAAGGTTAAAATTTTAGCAAAGGTGAAATTTTTCAGTAGGTTAAGAAGAGTAATGTCCACTTTCATTCTGAGTTCTAAAACCAGTACTAGTCAGGAATATGTTATTCAACTCTTCTTTTGTTTATCTTATCTAAAGGTAAATTTATCTGATTACATACTTGATACATCTCTAACTCATTCTGAAAAAGATCAAGATACCTACAAATGCATTGGGTGGCACCTGCAACTTCTGTTTGTAATCCCTTGGCCAGAAACGCCCCAATAGAACTGCAAGGGAGGCTGGGAAATGTAGTAGAGCACATGAGTATCCACAGAAAACTGAACTGTCTTCACCACAAATGATAGAAAAATATTTTATTCCCTGGCCATTCTGAAACCTGTTGGCTGTACACTGATTTTATAGCAGTGTCTTGAGACACTTTGAAATTAAAAGCTAGAAATGATTAAGCTTGGTGAAGAAGTCATTATAAGCTGAAAGTGAAAGTGAAAATTGCTCAGTCGTGTCCAACTCTTTGTGACCCCATGGACTGTATTCTCAGGTCAGACTGTATTCTCCAGGTCAAAATACTGGGGTGGGTAGCCTTTCTCTTCTCCAGGGGATCTTTCCAACCCAGGGATCAAACCCAGGTCTCCTGCATTGCAGGCAGATTCTTTACCAGCTGAGTCACAAGGGAAGCCCAAGAATACTGGAGTGGGTAGCCTATCCCTTCTCCAGTGGATCTTCCTGACCCAGAAATCACACTAGGGTCTTCTGCATTGCAGGCAGATTCTTTACCATGAGGGAAGCCCATTATAAGCTGAGATCAGCCAGAAGTTAGGTCTCTTTTGCCAAAAAGTTAGCCAAGTTGTGAATGCAAAGGAAAAGTTCTTGAAGGAAATTAAAATCACTACTCCAGTGAACACATGAATGATAAGAAAATGAAACATCCTTATTTCTGGTATGGAAGAAGTTGTACTGGTCTGGATAGAAGATTTAGCCAGCCACAACATTCCTGGAAACCAAAACTTAATCCAGAGCAAGGTCTTAAATTCCTTCAATTCTACAAAGGCTGAGATAAATGAGGAAACTGCCAAAGAGTCAGTCAATTCAGTTCAGTTGCTCAGTCATGTCTGACTCTTTGCAACCCCATGGACTGCAGCATGCCAGGCTTTCAAGTCCATCACCAAACTTCCGAAGCTTGCTCAAACTCATGTCCATCGAGTTGGTGATGCCATCCAACCATCCATCCTCTGTCATCCCCTTCTCCTCCTGTTTTCATTCTTTCCCAGCATCAGGGTCTTTTCCAAGGAGTCAGTTCTTCATATCAGGTGGCCAAAGTATTGGATTTTCAGCTTCAACTTGCAGTCCAAGGGACTTTCAGAGTCTTCTCCAACACCACAGTTCAAAAGCATCAGTTATTTGGCACTCAGCTATCTTTATAGTCCAACTCTCACATCCATACACGACTACTCAAAAAATCAGAGCCTTGACTAGACAGACCTTTGTTGGCAAAGTAATGTATCTGTTTTTTAATATGTTCTCTAGATTGGTCATAGTTTTTCTTCCAAGGAGCAAGGGTCATTTAATTTCATGGCTGCAGTCAGCATCTGCAGTGATTTTGGAGCCCCCCAAAATAAAGTCTGCCACTGTTTCCACTCTTTCACCATCTATTTTCTATGAAGTGTTGGGACTAGATGTCATGATCTTAGTTTTGTGAATGTTGAGTTTTAAGCCAACTTTTTCACTCTCTTCTTTTACTTTCATCAAGAGGCTTTTTAGTTCTTCTTCGCTTTCTGCCATAAGGGTGGTGTCATCTGTGTATCTGAGGTTATTGATATTTTCCCCAGAAATCTTGATTCCAGCTTCTGCTTCATCTAGCTTGGTATTTTGCATGATGTACTCTGCATATAAGTTAAATAGTTTGATGCTAGCCGAGGTAGGTTCATGAGGTTTAAGAAAAGATGCCATCATCTTAACATAAACATGCAAAGTGCAGTAGCAAGTACTGATGTAGAAGCTCAGAAAGTTATCCAGATGATCTAACTAAGATGATTAATGAAGGCGGTAACACTGAGCAACAGATTTCCAGCATTGTCAAAGCAGCCTTCTATTAGAAGATTCCATTTAGGATTTTCATAGCTATAGAGGAGAAGTCAATGCCTGATTTCAAAGCTTCAAAGGACATCTTAACTGTCTTGTTAGGGGTTAATATACCCAGTGACTTTAAGTTGAAACCAATGCTTGTTTACCATTCTGGAAATCCTAGGCCCTTAAGAATGATGCTAATTCTACTCTGCTTGTGCTCTATATATGAAAAAACAAAGCCTAGATGGCAGTACATCTATTCATGATATGCTTTACTAAATAATTTAAGCCCACTGTTGAGACCTACTGCTCAAAAGAGATTCTTTTTGACATATTACTGCTCATTTACAAGGCATCTGGTCACCCAAGAGCTCTGATGGAGATGTACGGTGAAATTGGTGTTGTTTTCGTGCCTGCTAGCACAGCATCCATTATGGAGGTCATGGACCAAGGAATGATTTCCACTTTCAAGTCTTATTATTTAAGACATTTTGAAAGGACAGAGCTGCCATAAACTGATTTTTCTGGTGGATCTGGGATAAGTAGATTGAAAACCTTCTGGAAAGGATTCACTATTCTAGTTGTCATTAAGAATATTTGTGATTCATGGGACAAAGTCAGAATATCAATTAAACAGGAGTTTAGAGGAATTTGATTCTAACCCTCCTGGATAACTTTGAAGGGTTTGAGACTTCAGTGGAGGGAGGAATTGCAGATTCTTGCAGTGGAAAAGCAGAACTAGAATTAGAAGTGAAGCCCAAAGATGTGACTGAATTGCTACCATCTCATGATAAAATTTTAACAGATGAGGAATTGCTTCTTAGGGATGAGCAAAAAAAGTAGTTTCTTGAGAAGGTAGCTACTCCTGGTTTGTCTTTGAAGAATGTTGAAATGGCAACAAAGGGTTTAGAATATAATGTAAAAATAGTTTACATTCAATATAACAGTAATACAAGTCTATGCCCCAACCCATAATGCTGAAGAAGGTGAAGTTGAATGGTTCCATGAATACCTATAAGACCTTCGAGAACTAACACCCCCAAAAGATGTCCTTTTCATTATAGGGGAATGGAATGCAATGGTGGGAAGTCAAGAAACACCTGGAGTAACAGGCAAATTTGGCTTTGGAGTACAGAATGAAGCAAGGCAAAGGCTAATAGAGTTTTGTCAAGAGAACACACTGGTCACGACAAACACCCTTTACAACAACAGAAGAGAAGACTCTGTACGTGGACATCACCTGATGGTCAATAATGAAATCAGATTGATTATATTCTTTGCAGCCAAAGATGGAGAAGCTCTATACAGTTAGCAAAAACAAGACTGGGAGCTGACTGTGGCTCAGATCAGAGAACTCCTTATTGCCAAATTCACACTTGAATTGAAGAAAGTAGGGAAAACACTAGGCCATTCAGGTATGACCTAAATCAAGTCGCTTACAATTATATAGTAGAAGTGACAAATAGATTCAAGATACTAGATCTGATAGACAGAATGCCTGAAGAACTATGGAATGAGGTTCGTGACATTGTACAGGAGGCAAGGATCAAGACCATCCCTGAGGGAAAAAAATGCAAAAAGTCAAGATGATTGTCTGAGAAAGCCTTACAAATAGCTGAGAAAAGAAAAGAAATGAAAGGAAAGGAGGAAAGGAAAGATATACCCATTTGAATGCAGAGTTCCAAAGACTAGCAAGGAGAGATAAGAAAGCCTTCCTCAGCGATCAATGCAAAGACTAGATATCTCTTCAAGAAAAACAGTGATATCAAGGGAACATTCATGCGAAGATGGGCACAATAAAGACTGGGAAAGACTAGATATCTCTTCAAGAAAAACAGTGATATCAAGGGAACATTCATGCGAAGATGGGCACAATAAAGGACAGAAGTGGCATGGACCTAACAGAAGCAGAAGATATTAAGAAGAGGTGGCAAGAATATACAGAAGAACTATACAAAAAAGATATTCATGACCCAGATAACCACAGTGGTGTGATCCCTGGCCTAGAGTCAGACATCCTGGAATGCAAACTCAAGTGGGCCTTAGGAAGCATCACTACGAACAAAGCTACTGGAGGTGATGGAATTCCAGTTGAGCTATTTCAAATCCTAAAAGATGATGCTGTGAAAGTGCTGCACTCAATATGCCAGCAAATTTGGAAAACTCATCAGTGGCCACAGGACTAGAAAAGGTCAGTTTTCATTCTAATCTCAAAGAAAGGCAATCCAAAGAATGCTCAAACTACCACACAATTGCACTCATCTAACACGCTAGCAAAGTAATGCTCAAAATTCTCCAACTCAGATTTCAATAGTATGTGAACCATGAACTTTCAGATGTTCAAGCTGGATTTACAAAAGACAGAGGAATCAGAGATCAAATTTCCAACATCCACTGGATAATAGAAAAAGCAAGAGAGTTTCAGAAAAACTTCTACTTCTGCTTTATTGACTATGCCAAAGTCTTTGTGTGGATCACAGCAAAGTGTGGAAAATTCTTCAAGTGATGGGAATACCAGACCCCATGACCTGCCTCCTGAGAAATCTGTATGTAGGTTAGGGAGCATCAGTTAGAACTGGACATGGAACAACAGACTGGTTCCAAATAGGGAAAGGAGTATGTTGAAGTTGTATATTGTCACTCTGCTTATTTAAATTATATGAAGGATGTATCATGCAAAATGGCAGGCTGGATAAGCACAAGCTGTAATCAAGATTGCTGGGAAAAATATCAATAACCTCAGATATGCAGATGACACCACCATTATGGCAGAAATCAGAGAACTAAAGAGCCTCTTGATGAAAGTGAAAGAGGAGAGTGAAAAAGCTGGCTTAAAACTCAACATTCAGAAAACTAAGATCATTGCATCTGGTCCCATCACTTCATGGCAAATAGATGGGGAAACAATGGAAAAAGTGTTAGGCTTTATTTTGGGGGGCTTCAAAATCACTGCAGATGGTGATGGCAGCCATGAAATTAAAAGACACTTGCTCCTTGGAGGAAAAGCTATGACCAACCTAGACAGCATATTAAGAAGCAGAAACATTACTTTGCCGACAAAGGTTTGTCTAGTCAAAGCTATGTTTTTATGAGTAGTCATGTATAGATATGAGAGTTGGACTATAAAGAAAGATGAGTGCCAAAGAATTGATGCTTTTGAACTTTGGTGTTGTCCCTTGGACTTCAAGGAGATCCAAGCCGTCCATAAAAAAGAAAATCATTCCTGAATATTCATTGAAAGGACTGACCTGAAGGTGAAAATCCAATACTTTGGCCACCTGATGTGAAGAACTGACTCCTTGGAAAAGACCCTGATGCTGGGAAAGATTGATGGCAGGAGGAGAAGGGGATGACAGAAGATGAGATGGTTGGATGGCATCACCGACTTGACATGAGTTTGAGCAAGCTTCGGGAGTTGTGATGGACAGGGAAGCCTGGTGTGCTACAGTTCATGGGGTTGCAAAGAGGTGGACATGACTGAGCGACTGAACTGAAGTGTAAACATAGTTGATAAGGCAGTGGCAGTGTTAGAGAGGATTGACTCCAATTTTGAAAGAAGTTTTCAGTTCAGTTCTGTTCAGTTGCTCAGTCATGTCCGACTCTTTGTGACCCCATGAATCGCAGCACGCCAGGCCTCCCTGTCCATCACCAACTCCCGGAGTTCACTCAGACTCATGTCCATTGAGTCCGTGATGCCATCCAGCCATCTCATCCTCGGTCGTCCCCTTTTCCTCCTGCCCCCAATCCCTCCCAGCATCAGGGTCTTTTCCAATGATGTGGGTTAAATGTTATGCAACTGCTTTGTATGCTATGAATAAATCATTTGTGAAAGGAAGTCTGTTGATGTGGCAAACTTCATTGTTGTCTTACTTTGAGAAATTTCCACAGCCCCTCAATCTTCAGCAGCCACCACCCTGAGCAGTCAGCAGTCATCAATGTCAAGACAAGAGCTCCCACCAGCTAAAAGATTATGATTCACTTCATGCTCATTGGAGTTAGCATTTTTTAGCACTAAAATATTTTAAAATTGAGATATTTATTTTTAGACACAATACTATTGCACACTTAAGAGGCTACAGTATAGTGTAAACACAACTTTATATGCACTGAGAAGCCAGAAAATCTGTATGACTCTTTTTTTTTTTTTAATTATTGTAAACTGGAATGAAACTTACACTATTTCCAAGATATGCATGTTTTGCTGGCATTCCATATAAAAGGACTAAAGCTAAGATTGTTAAAAGCTTGCCCAAGGCCTCACAGTAATGATTTTAGATAAAAGTTATACTGTTACCCATTGCTGAAGTACTCAGTCTAGGATTTCTCAACTGCAAAATGAAAATACTTAAATCTTTTGTGTATGTTTTGTGCTGATTTATTATACACTTAACACAGCATCGGGGCTTCCCTGGTGGCTCAGAGGTTAAAGCGTCTGCCTCCAATGCGGGAGACTCGAGTTTGATCCCTGGGTTGGGAAGATCCCCTGGAGAAGGAAATGGCAACCCACTCCAGTATTCTTGCCTGGAGAATCCCATGGACTGAGAAGCCTAGTAGGTTACAGTCCATGGGGTCACAAAGAATTGGACACGACTGAGCGACTTCACCTTCACCTTAACACAGCATCTGGTCCTAATATAAGCATGGTACTTAGTAGGTATTCAAGCAGTATTAGTTATCTTCTTTTATATACAAGGAACAGGCAGGCAGAAGCCATGCCTGTCCTGTTATTGATTACTGTTCTATGCTTTTCCACATAAGAGAAAATAGTGATTAAACAAAATTTAAGTCTTAAGAGTTTTTACTGCATTACTGATTTGTAACAAGCCATTGATTCCACAGAGTAAGAGTCTCTGGGAAAGTGATATAGATACCATACTGCAGTCTTCGTCTTAAAGTGGAAACACTTGAAGAAGTTGAATGGGGGAAATATGCTCAGGACAGAACAAAATTTATTTCAGTTCACTTCAGTCACTCAGTCTTGTCCGACTCTTTGCGATCCCATGAATCACAGCACACCAGTCCTCCCTGTCCATCAGCAACTCCCGGAGTTCACTCAAACTCATGTCCATCGAGTTGGTAATGCCATCCAGCCATCTCATCCTCTGTTGTCCCCTTCTCCTCCTGCCTCCAATCCCTCCCAGCATCAAGGTCTTTTCCAAAGAGTCAACTCTGCATGAGGTGGCCAAAGTAACGGAGCTTCAGCTTCAGCATCAGTCCTTCCAAAGAACACCCAGGACTGATCTTTAGGATGGACTGGTTGGATCTCCTTGCAGTCCATAGGACTCTCAAGTTCTTATCCAGAACCACAGTTCAAAAGCATCAATTTTTTGGCATTCAGCTTTCTTCACAGTTCAACTCTCACATCTGTACACGACCACTGGAAAAACCATAGCCTTGACTAGATGGACCTTTGTTGGCAAAGTAATGTCTCTGCTTTTCAACATACTCTCTAGGTTGGTTATAACTTTCCTTCCAAGGAGTAAGCGTCTTTTAATTTCATGGCTGCAGTCACCATCTGCAGTGATTTTGGAGCCTCCAAAAATAAAGTCTGACACTGTTTCCAGTTTCCCCATCTATTTCCCATGAAGTGATGGTTGATGCAAAAATAATTCTGTTTTTACATTTTGAACTTTGCTGTTAGATACTGGAATGCATTCTTTTTTTATTTTATTTTATTTTTTATTTTTTTAATCAATTTTTTTTGTTTGTTTTGCTTTACAATACTGTATTCATTTTGCTACACATCGACATGAATCAGCCATGAGTGTTTATGAACTCCCAATCCCGACCCCCACCTCCCCCCTCCCGCCCCACACCCTCTCTCTGGATTATCCCCGTGCATCAGTCCCAAGCATCCTGCATCCTGCATCAAACCTGGACTGGCGATTCATTTCACTTATGATATCACACATGTTACACTGCCACTCTGCCAACCCATCCCACCCTCTCCCTCTCCTACAGAGTCCAAAAGGCCGTTCTATACATCTGTGTCTCTTTTGCTGTCTTGCGTACAGGTTTATCATTACTATCATTCTAAATTCCATATATATGTGTAAGTATACTGTATTGGTGTTTTTCTTTCTGGCTTACTTCACTCTGTATAATCGGCTCCAGCATCATCCACCTCATTAGAACTGATTCAAATGTATTCTTTTTAATAGCTGAGTAATACTGCATTGTGTATATGTACCACAGCTTTCTTATCCATTCATCTGCTGATGGACATCTAGGTTGCTTCCATGTTCTGGCTATTATAAACAGTGCCGCAATGAACATTGGGGTACATGTGTCTCTTTCAATTCTGGTTTCCTCGTGTGTATGCCCAGCAGTGGGATCGCTGGATCATAAGGCATTCTTAAATAAATGTTATGCTGTACATCATTTTAATGTGCATTTCTCACTTTGTTATTATTTTTTTTTTTGCTAATGACTTATTACTTGCTGTTTATTTTATATTTATTTTTAACTAGGAGAATGATGTAGGCCAAAAGCAAATTCAAGTGATTTTCTTATTTGAATTCAAAATGGGTCATAAAGCAGCAAAGACAACTCGCAACATCCATAAGGCATTTGGCCCAGGAACTGCTAATGAAAGTACAGCGCAGTGGTACTTCAAGAAGTTTTGCAAAAGAGATGAAAGCCTTGAAGATGAGGAGTGAATTGACTGGCCCATCGGAAGGTGACAGCAACCAGCTGAGAGGATCATTGAATCTGATCTGCTCACAACTACACAAGAAGTTGCTGAAGAACACACTGTTGGCTGTTCTATGGTTGTTCAGCATTTAAAGCAAATTGGAAAGGTGAAAACCCTCAAATATGTGGGTGCCTCGTGTTGTTGCTCAGTCGCTAAGTTGTGTCTGATTTTTTGTGACCCCATGGACTGCAGCACTCCAGGCTTCCCTGTCCTTCACCACCTCCCGGAGAGTTTGCTCAAACTCATATCCATGAGTCATCCAACCCTCTCATCATCTGTCATCCCCTTCTCCTCCTGTCTTCAATCTTTGCTGATTGAAAATCAAAAAAACTTGTTCTTTTGAAATATTATCTTTTCTTATCCTACGCAAAAGCAATAAACCATTTCTTGATCAGATTGTGACATATGGATTTTATATGACAACTGGAAATGGCCAGTTCAGTGGTTGGACCAAGAAGAAGAAGCTCTAAAGCACTTCCCAAAGCCAAACTTCCACCCCTTCAAAATAGTCATGGTCACTGCTGCCCATCCGATCCACTACAGCTTTCTGAATCTTGGTGAAGCCACTACATCTGAGAAGTGTGCTCAGCAAATCGATGAGATGCACCAGAAACTGCAACTCCTGCAGCTGGCTTTGGTCACAGAAAAGGCCTGATTGTTCTCCACAATGATGCCTGACCACATGCCACACAACCAATGCTTCAAAAGTTGAATGAATTGGGCTTTGAAGTTTTGCTTCATTCATCATATTCACCTGACCTCTTGCCAACTGACTACCACTTTTTCAAGCATCTTGAGAACTTTTTGCAGGGAAAATGCTTCATAACCAGCAGGATGCAAGAAATGCTTTCTAAGCATTCATTGAATCCCAAAGCAAGGGTTTTTATGCTTCAGGAATAAACAAACATATTTCTTGTTGGCAGAAATATGTTGATTGTAATGGTTCCTATTTTTACTAATAGAGATGTTTTTGAGCCTAGTTTTAACGATTTAAAATTCACAGTCTAAAACCACAATTACTCTTTCAGCAACCTTAATCATCCTAATGTCATTAAAGATCATCTCAAATCTCTCCTTTAAAACTCATATGTAGACTATGTGATTCAGATTTTAAATGGGTTCAACACATGCCTTTCTGGCATAACAGAGTAGGAGGCATTGTTCCTGCTGACTTTATATTTCAATCATGGAGGGACATCATGAGCATTTCAATATATTGGTCATAACTATAGGGCTAAAGAGCTCATTATCACTTGTGTCAAAAGCAGAATCATCACTTTTGACAGATAGTTTTCAGTATCCAAACATCAATGCTAAAATACTATCCAACAGATTGACCAGTTCATTTTCTGGAGATGTGTTTTGTAGTGGACTCATCTTGGCTATCCTGTTGAGCTAGATTGACAGCACATCCAGAGCATCTTCAATAGTGCCTGGCACAAAGCATTTAACACCCACTCCAGTATTCTTGGGCTTCCCTTGTGGCTCAGCTGGTAAAGAATCCGCAGGCAATGCAGGAGACCTGGGTTTGATCCCTGGGTTGGGAAGATCCCCTGGAGAAGGGAAAGTCTACCCACTCCAGCATTCTGGCCTGGACAACTCCATGGACTGTATAGTCCATGGGGTAGCAAAGAGTCAGACACGACTGAGCGACTTTCACTTTACTTCAAGCATTTAACAAATACATTTTCTGGGCAGCTCTGAAAATCCAGATTTCTGTCACCATCACAAGACTGTCTACTTCAATCCTGAACTGTTCAATGAACTTCAAACTCCAGAGACAATTGATCAATGAAAGAGTAGGATGTGTTACTCATTCATCTCTCTTAAGCTCTATTCCTACAGCTCAGTTTTTCATAAGAAAATGACATCACCGTTCTAAGTTATTTTAGCTGAACAAATGAATAGTAAAAGAAAAGCTCATGTTTTGGATTTGGACAAACTCCAACTCATATTAATTGGTACAACTATTAATAATTAGGTTTCAAGACTTTGAGCCAATTAACAACTCTATATGCCACTTCCCCCACCTGTTGTTAGTGTTGAATATAGTATTTAACAGAATATGAAGTTCACCTTTACTTGGTAAGTGATTAATGCTGGTTCATCTTTCTCCCCCTGCCTTATTGAGAACTGATAGCATATGACTTGTACGGAACAGAGTTCTATGTCTTTGATGAAAAAATGCTGTATCTACTGCCTATTTGTTGATTCCAGGGTTATATAAAGAACTGTTGAATATTTTTTCCCTTAGGGTTGAGTGCTGGAGAAATTTTGCTTTTCCTATGAACTATTGTATGATATACTTCATGAAGTTAACAAATCAAAACTTGCCACTCACTGTGGCTTTGTTGTTGGCATGCTTTTCTTTGGCTTGCTGTAAGCATGACACTAACTTTCATGTTCCAGACAGTAGGCATTTGTAACTTAAGTCTTCTGGTAAAACTGTCATCTCTCAGCCTGCTTTATTTGACATTTGCTCTTAAAAGTGGATTTAATGGTTTTATTGCTTCTATATCTTTTATGGTGAACTGCACAAATCCTTTTTGAAACCACACAGAATATAAATAATAAATGAATGAAAGAATAAAGTTGCTTGGTTTTATAGATATTAAGTGCAGAATTAATCCAGGCCTGATGATCTTTTCAGTTATATCATTCAAGAGAAATGAAAGAAACTTAACACTGAAAATTCTTAAACCTTAATGCTTCCTGCTCAGGAAATGACTGGCAGTAACATTGGCCAGCCATGCACAAATGAAAATGGGGAGGGGATGGCATACAGGTTATTAGATTTCAAAAAAGTGCAACCAAGGCTTTGGACATTTGCAAGATAGGATCAGTAATGTGGGACATTTTTTTTTTTTGCAAACTCCGAAGCAGTGTGCTAGCCACTGAACTGATGATGGGCAATTATGAAACAAGTCCCCCCCCTTTTTTTTTTATAGTTCTCTGTAATATGCAGTCTTTTCACAGAACAGGTTCTATTCAGATTTCCTTTCTGCCTACCAAATTGCTAATAACAAAAAAGTCTTCTTTTAATTTAGCTTAAATATTTTTTTTTGGCAGATGGGGGACAGGGAGGAAATGAGTTTGTTTTGAATTTTTTCAAAGAAAATTCCATTATGTCTGTATCAAGTAAATTGTCAAGTCATTTAAATATAAGATTAGTATTTGGTAAAAGAATAAGTTAAATACTTTAAAAAATAATTTGAGTCAATAATAGGATAGACTATCCTAAACCTGTAGTTATTTTGAGCTGTATTGATCTCCAAATGTTATCACTGTGATATTTATCATTTTTAATGTAATATTTCTTATTTATAATTAATTTCAACATCTTAGCTTCTTCTCTGGAAAGAGACTTTTCATTTGATGAGCATGTATGAATAGTTGTGAATTTCATACATTCCTCCCATGTTTTATATAAATTTAATATGAATAGGTCATGGAATGTTTATTTCCATGAGATAAATGAGATAAAGTTGACTGAGCTCTATATCGCACCTGTGAGGTAGGAGAACATATCCTAGGGAATACGACATCTGGGCCTGTTATAGGGGTGCTGGTACCAAGGAAAGTCATCTTGGCATTATTTTTAACTTCCATATCCTTTGTTTACTTGGGTTAACCTGCATTTCTTTGAGTTTTGGCCTCTCCAACTAGCCCTTTTTGAGTGGTGAGATCTCTTACATCTACTGTTCTTCAAATAGTGGTTCTTGAAGTTTGTGAAGCTTGTTAGAAATACAAACTCTTGGTCTTGTCTTAGTTCCACTGAACCAGAAACTTTTTCAGTGGGACTCAGCAATCTGTTTTATAAGCTCCTCAGGGAGTTCTGATCTATATTAAACATCAGAATCTCTGCCTTAATCTGTTGGCCTTAAACTAAAGTCATACCTTTCCAATGGGCTTTCTGGGTGGTGCAGTGTTAAAGAATCTGCCTGCCAGTGCAGGAGACTCAGGGGAGGTGGGCTCTATCCCTGGCACAGGAAGATCCCCTGGAGTAGGAAATGGCAATCCACTTCAGTATTCTTGCCTGAGAAATCCTGTGGACAGAGGAGCCTGGTGGGCTACAGTCCATGGAGTCACAAAGAGTCAAATATGACTGAACACGCACTCACGCCTTTCTAATATGAATTTTTGGTTCTTCCCTTCTTGGGTTCAAATCATCAGTTCTGGGATATGAACCAAGAATATATTAAAATATACAACTGGTGAAAAATCTCTTCACCACTGATCATATTTTCTATAGTGTGATTAATAGCATATTTTCATAGGCAATTTTTAGAGAAGAGTTTATATTTGACCTTTGTAGTCATGACAAGAGAGACTGCATGGAAATTAAGGAAGGAAAGTGTGTGTGTGTGTGTGTGTGTGTGTGTGTGAATTCACAAACTTCACAATGATGATTTTCAATCTTATTGTTAGAAATTATATTCTCTGAAATGGATAAAAAGATCACTGAATAATTTTTATTTTAGAAAATGTGTTAGGGCATTAGGTATTTCATTTGAGTAGCTTTTATTTGTTTCTTTTTGACAAGGAATACTTTTATAGCTAAAATTTTGCTCTTAGTCTAAGCTCTTTGATTGTTTTAAACATTTTACCAAACTACCATTAATCCATTTATAGCTTCCCTTTTATGTGAAAAGTTGTGCTCCAGGCATGCACTAGGAAAAATTATAGGGTACTTCTCAGGTGGGTCAATTGCTGGGATGAAATGATATACCCATTACATAGAACTTGGCCAGCTGGTGACCTGTCTGAGTACCAAGACTTCGTTAGTCCTTGAGTCTGGAGCAGTGGGTCTCTTTCAAATACTTGAATCTGAGATACAGGATAAATCCTTGTCCTAACTAGGCATTCTGGTTGCCAGTTTGTGTTTGCCATGGACAATGGAATCTGGCAATATGTAAAGTCACAGAGTGTGTTCCCTGACGTGGATGCAGAAACATTTCTGCTGTGTAGTAAGTGTCTCACTTTGCCAATATCTCAGGCAGAGCTGTCTGATCTGTTTCACAGGCTTCAGGCAGCCCTTCACTCCAGAGTGTGATTCTGAACATCCATCAGAACACGTAGAGGGCTTATTAAAGTAAGATGTTGGACCTCAGAGTTCCTGATTCAATAGGATTGGGGTGGGAGTGAGGCAGTCGTAGTTCTAAACCAGCCTGCAGGTGATGCCAATATGGATGCTCCAAGAAGCACACTGTGAGAATGATGTTCTAATGCTGCCTTTCTCAAAGTCAGATCCTCAAATCAGAACCACCTGCACTGCCTGCTAATCTCGGGACCCTCAGGACTATCCTGATGGCCTGAATTCAAATCTCTGAGGTGTTATGTCAGAGATTTGTATTTGATCAAGCTCCCCAGGTGGTCCAGATGCCCATGCACACCTGAGAACCAGTTAGAGGGGGAGGAAGAAGGTTAGCCAGAGAAAACACAAATCAAGTCTTGTTTTCAACATAACCAATTTTAAACCATGGCTTGGCACTTGTGGTGGTTTTATACGTAGTAGTTGAATGAATTAATGGTAATGAATGTAGGCAGGCAATTAGTCGCTACTCTGTTTGCTCCCAGCATCTTTTCTCTATTCTGCTCTAAGCTACATCATCCGCATTTTAACTCCCTGCTTCTTTGACTGTCTTCATTTAGATGGGGACGTTATCTTTTTGTTCTGTCTCTAGTGTCAGAGGTCTGGAACAAAAGGATCATTACATAGGATCATTACATACATGGAGTGCAGTTGAAATAGTGACATTCCAGAGGTGAAGAGACTACATGGGGGAAGAAGAAAATAGACGACTTAAGTTTGATGAAAGCAATGCCAAAGAATGCTCAAATTACCGCACAATTGCACTCATCTCACATGCTAGTAAAGTAATGCTCAAAATTCTCCAAGCCAGGCTTCAGCAATACGTGAACCGTGAACTCCCTGATGTTCAAGCTGGTTTTAGAAAAGGCAGAGGAACCAGAGATCAAATTGCCAACATCCGCTGGATCATGGAAAAAGCAAGACAGTTCCAGAAAAACATCTATTTCTGGTTTATTGACTATGCCAAAGCCTTTGACTGTGTGGATCACAATAAACTGTGGAAAATTCTGAAAGAGATGGGAATACCACACCACCTGACCTGCCTCTTGAGAAACCTGTATGCAGGTCAGGAAGCAACAGTTAGAACTGGACATGGAACAACAGACTGGTTCCAAATAGGAAAAGGAGTACGTCAAGGCTGTATATTGTCATCCTGCTTATTTAACTTCTGTGCAGAGTACATCATGAGAAACGCTGGACTGGAAGAAACACAAGATGGAATCAAGATTGCCGGGAGAAATATCAGTAACCTAAGATATGCAGATGACACCACCCTTATGGCAGAAAGTGAAGAGGAGCTAAAAAGACTCTTGATGAAAGTGAAAGAGGAGAGTGAAAAAGTTGGCTTAAAGCTCAACATTCAGAAAACGAAGATCATGGTAGCTGATCTCATCACTTCATGGGAAATAGATGGGGAAAGAGTGGAAACAATGTCAGACTTTATTTTTCTGGGCTCCAAAATCACTGTAGATGGTGATTGCAGCCATGAAATTAAAAGATGCTTACTCCTTGGCAGAAAAGTTATGACCAACCTAGATAGCATATTCAAAAGCAAGATATTTGCTGACTAAGGTCCATCTAATCAAGGCTATGGTTTTTCCTGTGGTCATGTATGGATGCGAGAGTTGGACTGTGAAGAAGGCTGAGCGCCGAAGAATTGATGCTTTTGAACTGTGGTGTTGAGAAGACTCTTTGAGAGTCCCTTGGACTGCAAGGAGATCCAACCAGTCCATTCTGAAAGAGATCAGCCCTGGGATTTCTTTGGAGGGAATGATGCTAAAGCTGAAACTCCAGTACTTTGGCCACTTCATGCGAAGAGTTGTCTCGTTGGAAAAGACTCTGATGCTGGGAGGGATTAGGGGCAAGAGGAGAAGGGGAAGACAAAGGATGAGATGGCTGGATGGCATCACTGACCTGATGGACGTGAGTCTGGGTGAACTCCAGGAGTTGGTGATGGACAGGGAAGCCTGGCGTGCTGTGATTCATGGGGTCGCAAAGAGTTGGACACGACTGAGCGACTGAACTGAGCTGAACTGAGTGTGTGCTAAGAATTTTGTGGGTGGTCAGAAATAGAATAGTAAAGAATGTAAATGACAAATTTACATTTCTTCCCAAATGAACCTTGACGGGGGGTGCTTCCCCTGTGGCTAAGTGATAAAGAATCCATGTGCCAATGCAGGAGACATAAGAGAGGCAGGTTTGATCCCTAGGTTGGGAAGATCCCCTGGAGGAGGGGATGGAAATCTGCACCAGTATTCTTGCCTGGAGAGTCCCATGAATAGAGAAGACTGGCGGGCTACAATGCATAGGGTCACAAAGAGTCGGACATGACTGAAGTGATGTGGCATGCATGTACAACCGTGACAGATGAAATTCATTTGTTAGTCAACTACCATTTATTTAACCTTTCCTAGTTGAGAGGAAAAGTGACTTTATTAGGGTTACTTTGCCAATATGTAAAAAAAAAAAAATCTAGAGTAGAAATGGATTATAGATGTGGAGAACAGTTCCTGATACTGTGGTTGAAATAAAGGATTATTATAATGTCCTTGTTTCTGTTATTGTCCACACCTGTTGTCTAAACTGTAAACTGTTTAGTCTCCCATGAATGGGCTTACAATGCTCTGGTTCTTAATAGTCTTGTTTGATTTTCTGTTCTGTGCTTCATAGACTGCCACCTGAATCTCAAACCTCTCATCACTGATTTGTAAATGACTTGAATTTTCAGTCTCTGTCTGAACAACCTGGATTCCTAACATAGTCCACTCTGTTCTTTGAGGTCTGTGTGCACTGGTACTGGGTTGTTTCCAGCACATGCATCCCAGTCATAGCCTGCTTCTGTCATGAGTATTCTGCTCTCAAGTCTGTCTGCGGTCTTAACATTCTTGCACCAGATTCGTGGATTTTGCCCCCATGTCCACACAGTCCCCATTGTATTCTCCTCATTTGCATCATTGATGCTGCTTGCCCCTCTTCCAAGAGTATACTAGGGCAAATTAGTTTGTACTTCCATTTCAATTTTTTAATTAGAAATGAAATGCCAAAAATGTCTAAGGATATATGCAATGGAATATTACTCAGCCACAAAAAGGAACGCATTTGAGTCAGTTCTAGTGAGATGGAGGAACCTAGAGCCTGTTAAACAGAGTGAAGAAAATCAGAAAGAGAAAAAAAAAATTGGTATATTAAGGCATATATATGGAGCCTAGAAAAACGATACTTATGAACCTATTTACAAGGCAAGAACAGAGACACAGACATAGAGAACAGGTTTTAGACTCAGTGGGGGGAAGGAGAGAGTGGGACAAATTGAGAGGGTAGCATTGACATGTATGCACCACCATATGGAAAACAGATAACTAGTGGGAAGTTTTGTACAGGAACAGGGAGCTCCACCCAGTGCTCTGTGACAATTTAGAGGAGTGGGGTGGGGTGGGAGTCGGGGAGAGGTTCAAGAGGGAGGGGGCACATGTATACTTATGGCTGATTCATGCTGATGTATGGCGGAAGTCAACACAATATTGTAAAGCAATTATCCTCCAATTTAAAAATATTTTTTAAATGTCTAGGGAAATGGTTTTATTATCAACTAGAATTTCAGAGCCTGAGAAGATTTAACTTTTCTTTCATATTATGTGAGAATTAGATGTTCTGAGGTCAGTGTATGTTAAAACCATACAAAGACCTTTAGTTTAGATTTTGGGCTCAGAACATTAAAGCCAGTTTGTTTTATTTTTCACTAGTTAAAACTTTGGCATGCTCAAAAATTGTAAGGGACATAGAAAATTATTCACTGTGCGGGAATGTCCCACTCATAGACCACTAGCACTGGTTGATAAGTCACATCTCCTATTATTGTGGCAACCAAAACATGCCCACAGGTCTCCCAAATGCCTGCTAAGGGTTGGCACCACCTCTAAAGAGAACCACTGATTTAGACTGTTCAGTTATCAAGTGCTGGAACTTGGAGGAACCAGCATGTGTGTGCTCAAAACCTGGACAACATCAGCAAGAAGGAAACAAATGACTTTTTGGGTAGGCATCCACCAATGTGTGCTGCAAGGAAAAGGCTGGATAATATTCTGTAACGTCCCTTCTCACTACAGAATCCAAACTACTTAAAGTCATAGAAAGCAATGTAAGATCATTCATGCATAAACAATAATCATGGATAATGGATATTTACATTATATATATTCATAAATCATGATTCAAAACAGCAATTTCTTCAATTGCTAAATATAATTAATAGAATTTCTCAATGATAAATGAGAGATATAACAATTGAGATACTTAAAATCTAAACTTGAAATAAACAAAAAAGCTGTCATGTGGTATTTTAGAACAGTGTTAGTGACTAAAATCTCTCAATGCAGGATAGTAGCACTTTTGGTATTATTGAGAGCAAAAGTAGTCAATACTATTTAATTCAAATTTTCCAAATTAAAACTATGCATTATTTTGTATCTCATTTCTTTCTGAGAAAAGGATATATATACAACATTTTTTAAAGGAAAATTAGCCCTCATTGCTCTTTTTCTAAAAATTTAGTTTATTTATTTGGCTGTGCCAGGTCTTAGTTGTGACGTGAGAACTTTACTTGTGGCATGCCAACTCTTTGTTGCAGCACCTGAGAGCAGTTCCCTGACCAGGGATTGAACCTGGACCCCGTGCACTGAGTGCACAGAGTCTTAGCCACTGGACCACTAGGGGAGACCTAAATACATTCTTTTATTCTTCTTCATATGCTGTTACAACAGATGATGAGGGATCATCTTTGAAGTATTAATATTTAACATAGTCTCTGGGGCCAGTATATGTTTGGTAGGTGTTTGCTTCATAAATAAATGGTTTCAGTGAAACATTTCAGAAAAGATGATGCAGATCTAAGAATATTTTATCATAAATAGTTTTAACATTGAAAACACATTTTTCTTTGCACATCTAAGCTCTTTTACTCCAGATTATTGTGTGTGGGCTAATAGATATTTTTTCCTGTATGAAATGCGGGTTTATATAATGATCACCGATGACAGAGTATTAGTAATCACTGAAAGAACAGGCTTCTCTGCAGCTCATTGCCATTCTGGCTGTTCACTTGTCTCATGTTTTGGTTGTTCTTTTCCACAGGGATTCGACAAACAAGTGGATGTGTCATATATTGCCAAACATTACAACATGAGCAAAAGCAAAGTTGACAACCAGTTCTATAGCGTGGAAGTGGGAGACTCAACGTTTACGGTTCTCAAACGCTACCAGAATCTAAAGCCTATTGGCTCTGGGGCTCAGGGAATAGTCTGGTAAGTAGGATGGATTTAACTTCTATTTTTAGAGGGAACCAGCTGTATATGTTGACTAGCCACAAACACATGTATACAAATAAATAGTACGACTTGAGATGGGAAATAGCCATTCTACCAAAGAAAAATAAGTTTATGAACATTATCAGAAATTTATTGACCCATTGGTTAACAATACGTACATCTTTGCTTGTGATTAGCTTTTTCCTAGTTAAAAAAAAAAAATCCATTAGACAACAACCATAGAGGAACCAAGAAAACCAGAGTTTTTACTAAAGCATTTCAAAAATCTTACTTGGATGTTCTCACAGCAAGAAATGAGGAAATATGTTCAGATAACCAGAAAATAAAATTATCTACTCTGAAGAAGTATAAATGAGATCTCAAATGTTTCAATGACTTTTAAAGTTTAATGTTTAAAATTCAGTTGCCTATTAGAAAAGAGGCAATAAAAAAATGTTTGTTGAGTTTTCCAAAATGGAAAGATTTGGGCTCCTTGGTAACCATTCTTTTTGTGACATTTTGAGTGGCAAATTGAAATGATCACAAATCAGGATCTAACTTATTGGTTATAAAACTCTTGCAAAAGTGATGATATCAGATTAGTAAGCATTTTTTTTTGTAGTTTTAACTTGTAATTTAGCAACCAAATATATTTAGTGTGAACTTCTTAGTGTAATTTTCAATTTTGTGGCTCACAACTATAAGTAAAAATTTAGGACAATGCATTATAAATATACATGTATATTGATATTTATTTATAAGGGATATTTTCTTATAACAATATATTTATTTGTTGTATAAATTAAAGCCATATTGGGGATATCTGTTTAAAAGCACAAATATCCCTTTTAAGAGATGAATGAGATGAAGATGAAATAAACATTATTTTAAAATAGGTTGTTTTTTTAAATAATTTTATGTATTTTATTATTTATTTTTGGCTGTGCTGGGTCTTTGCTGCTACAGAGGCTTTCTCATTGCAGTGAGTAGGGGCTGCTCTGTAGTGGTGGTGTGTGGGCTTCTCACTGTGTGGCTTGTCTTGTTGTGGAACACGTGCTTTAGAACATAGGCTCAATAGTTGTGGCACACAGGCTTAGCTGCTCCACAGCATGTGGGATCTTCCTTAATCAGGGATTGAAACTGTCTCTCCTGAATTGGCAGGAGAATTCTTTACCATTGAGCCACCAGGGAAGCTCTCAAGTTTGTCTTAAAAATCCTTTTCCCCCTCTCATTTGATATATGTATTTTTCTTCATATTTTATAAGATGATCCTAAAATCTGATTCACTTCACTTTTTTAAAAATTTATTTTTAAGACTATTTTTTTAAGAGTAGTTTTAGATTCACAGCAAAATCAAGAGGATGATTCTGATATTTCCCATAAATCCCTAGCTCATACACAGGCATCGTATCCCCCGAATCAACATCCTTCACAAGAGTGGTGCATTTATTACAGCTGACGAACCTACACTCACAAATCATAATCACCAAGCCCATAGTTCGCGGCGGGGTTCACTCTTGGTGTCATACGTGCTATGGCTTTGGATAGACGTAAAATGATAGGTATCCATTTTTATGGTATCATATAGAGTATTTCCACTGCCCTGCCCATCTAGTATACTCCACCTGTTTATTTCTCTCTATATCCTCAACCACTGGCAACAGTTGATCTTTTTACTGTTTTCATAGTTTGCCTTATTCAGAATGTATAGTTGGAATCCAACAGAATATTGGATTGGCTATTCAGATTGTCTTCTTTCACTTAGTAATGTACACTTAAGTTTCTGCCATGTCTTTTTATGGATTGAAAGCTCATTTATTTTTAGCAGTGAATAATATTCCATCGTCTGGGTATACCATAGTTTATTTATTCATTCACCTACTCTTAAGACATCTTGGTTGCTTTTGTTTTGGCAAATATAAGTAAAGCTGCTTTAAACATTTGTGTGCAGTTTTCATGTGGATATAAGTTTTAATCATTCACTTCATGCTGACAACTCATTTTAAGCTCACTCTCAATGCTTAGTCAATGCAAATGGCAGAAGTGCCTGGCTGGTGTACTATTAAATCATTTGAAAGTGAAGTCGCTCAGTCGTGTCCGACTCTTTGCGACCCCATGGACTGTAGCCTACCAGGCTCCTCCCTCCATGGGATTCTCCAGGCAAGAGTACTGGAGTGGGTTGCCATTTCCTTCTCCAGGGGATCTTCCCGACCCAGGGATCGAACCCTGGTCTCCTGCATTCCAGGCAGACACTTTAACCTCTGAGCCACCAGGGTACTAGCACTTAAACTTCATTTATCAAATATACCAAAATGTTAAATGCAAATGGCAGAAGTGCCTGGCTGGTGTACTATTAAATCATTTGAAAGTGAAGTCGCTCAGTCGTGTCCGACTCTTTGCGACCCCATGGACTGTAGCCTACCAGGCTCCTCCCTCCATGGGATTCTCCAGGCAAGAGTACTGGAGTGGGTTGCCATTTCCTTCTCCAGGGGATCTTCCCGACCCAGGGATCGAACCCTGGTCTCCTGCATTCCAGGCAGACACTTTAACCTCTGAGCCACCAGGGTACTAGCACTTAAACTTCATTTATCAAATATACCAAAATGTTTATTGAAATTCACCCAGGGAATTTCAGTCTTTGCCAATATCAATCAGTAGCTGTTTTTGCAATTTGAAGATGGAATATTTTAATATTTTAAAATAATGGGCCAAAACTTCATTGTGCAGATATTTTAAAAGCTAGGTAAATTTTTATTTTTAACGTTTATTTATTATGGTGCAAGGTTGCAGGTCAACATCTTTGTGACACAAAATGTCACAGGTGGCACAGTGGTAAAGAATCACCCGCCAATGCAGGAGATATAAGAGATGTGGGTTCGATCCCTGAATCAGGAAGATTCCCTGGAAAAGCAAACAGCTCAGTATTCTTGCCTGGAAAGTCCTATGGGCAGAGGAGCCTGGCAGGCCATTGTCCACGAGGTTACAAAGAGTTGTACACAACCGAGTGACTGAGCGCGCGCACACACACACACACATTTGCAGGTGAACTTCTGTATTACACAAAACAATTTCAAAGTGTAGTAGACAGAATAACACTCCTTCAAATAATCCCCAGAATTCTTGATATGTTATCTTATTTGGCAAAAGGAACTTTTGCCATATAAATTTAAGATGAAGGGGGCATTAAAATGGGGGCATTGATTATCTTAGAATATCAAGGTGGGACCATTGTAATCACATGAATTCTTAAAAATGGAAATGGAAGACAGAAGAATGGATAAGAGAGACACAAGGACAGAGAAAGGAATAGAGATTCAAAACATGAGAGGGGCTTGCCTTGTTGCTGGTTTTGAAGACAGGGGAAACATGTCACGAGACAAAGAGTAGGACAGGTTTTAGAAGCTGGGAATAGCCCTCAGTTGCCAATTAGCAAGACAATGGAGATCACAGTCATACAACCCATGAGGAACTGAAATTTGCCAGCAATACCCAAATGAGCAAGGAAACAGATTGTTCTACCTTGAAACAGTACCTCCAGAAAGAAACTCAGCCTGCTGACATCTTGACTTTATCCCTGTGAGACTCACAAGGACCTCTGACCTGAAGAACTGTTCCGTTTCATTCC